>CM037852.1:231732694-232064322 GCA_021234595.1 Delia radicum | reverse complement strand
TTCAAAGTATTATTTTAGGCGGACAAAAGTATTCACACAGCTTCAAATGTTTGTACAAAAAATAAAAGTTCACATGATTTAATACTTTGTGGAGTAGCCTTTCTTTGCTATGACTTTTTTTAATCTTCTTGGCATAGAATGGACCAATTTCTTCGTAACATCAGCTCAATATTTTGCCATTCTTGCAACAGACTTCCTTCAGTTGAGCCTTACTTGTGATATTTAAATTATTAATAAGTTAATAAACATTTTTGTTGAATACCTTATACGGCTAATATCTTTCATTTTAAAAATATAAAAGATTTAAAATAAAGTTTGCTGCTGTGTGAATACTTTTGTCCGGCACTGTAAGTGTTTTAGTTTTGTTAAGTAAAACTTAAGTAATAAATTTCACATTCACAACGGGTGTATTAACGTAAATAATCTTATAATGATTTTCGTTAATATTAACTTAAGAGGTAAATGAAATTGATTACTTAAAAAATATGTGGCAAACCTAAACACTTATATTTTTAAAAGTAAGTATATACCTTTTGAGAATTATTAATTAGTAAATAATATTATAGAAAAATTAAGCAGGCAAGCAAAACTTTTTTTAGTTTTTTTTTTTAACATACCTACGAGTACTTAATATGAGCATAACTAATGAACTAAATATAAGTTAATTTTTCATTGTACTAAGTTTTAGTAAAGTTAAATAAAATTTAAGACAAAATTTACTAAATATTAATACAAATTTACCTAATTGATTACTTGTTTTAAGAACACTGTATACTTGATGTGAGTTAAATTTTATTTGGAATTTCTTTAAATTTAGTTCAAATTTCTTTGTATGCAAATCATTCCCGATTTTCTTCAAATTTAGTTCAAATTACTTAATACTTAGTAAACTTCTTTTTGGGTGTAAAGTGACCGGACCCTATTATATAAACAGTCCGACGAATAAGCGGTCTGGGCCACTTTGGGATCCGGTACAGGTGCTGCTACGAATAAATTAATAAATATCTACTACAGCCGAAATCCGATGTGAACTTCTTTTGACACTGGCGTAAATCAGGATGTCAGCTTCATAAATTCATCGTGTTAAATTTTTCGCCCCAAATTTTCGAAATAGGGAAGGAGTGTTTTTTTTTAAGATGGCAAAATCAAACTCATTAATATATATCTCAAATCTTAGACATTTGAAAACTTAAATTTCATGCAAATAACAGAATTTATTCCCATACCTACAGCAAACATTAATGCCTTTGAAAAGATACAACAGATTTTAACCATTTCACCTACATGCTATTTAACCACATTACAATATATCCTGATTTTTGTACATCAAAAATACGTTACACACTCTCCATTTTAAAAGTGTACACTCAGTGTATTATGTAGAAGAAGTCCACTATAAATGACAGTTAAAATAAAAGATAATACAATATTTAATAATATTTATGTAAAAGATTTATTTTCTATTATTAAATTATCCTTAATATTTTTTTATTAAATATATTTTATGCGTCTGTTTTCTGAAGCGTTCTTTTTTGATCAAAAACTCAAAAGAAAAATTGTTCTTCTCTTATTCTTTCACTAGAAATTTCTTAAAAAAACTAACTTAAATGCAGTACTTTTTGTAAGTTGTTAAAAAAAAAAATTGCCAAAAATATTAAAAAAATGTTTCCTAAATAAAACAACTGCAATTGCAGTTAAAATAACTAAAATCGCATTACTACACAAACAACTGTCATATAGTATTTGCAGAATTTTGTTTTTTTGAGTGTATGTATATATTGACTTTATACGAATTGTTAGTTACTTTACAAATAGTATTTACAACGCGATAGAGACATGTCTGTCAGTATGATACCCATGACGTTAACTGTAATAATGATGATGAGACAGACGTACGTACGAACGTACTACATACATTTAGCCCCATTGCGATGAGGCTATTTTCTGCAATGACATTCTGATGATTTTATGTCTAAAAACAAAGTATGTTGAGAATGATGGAGATATAAATCGAAATGAAAATGACAGCCCAGAGACACATTCTCCAGCAAATACAAAAAATAACAGCAACAACAAAATAGATAAAACAAAATGTCAGACACGGATAAAACACATACACACATTCATACATACTACAGTTAGTATGTAGATATAGTAAATACGAGTAGTCGTAGCAGTAGTTTACACAATAAACATTCACATAACACCAACACAACAACAAAACAAAACAAAACAAAAAATTACACTTGATATCATCCATTGAACAGTGGAATGTTTTGAATGTTTTTGTGAAGAAATTATTTTGAAATGTTAAAAACTTAATATTATATCTAAAAAAGGAATGATACACAAAACCTATGGTAGGCATGTGCTTGATGTCGAAAGCGCTAGATCCAACCCGAAGTATTTAGATTTCTAATTAGATCACCCAGTTCAATCCAGCATATTCTTTCTGACAGTTCTGTGCCTATCGTCGATAAGAGCTGCATACTCACAAAGGAACTTAAATACCATCCTTTTTTCTACAGGTGTCCCTCAACAGCAGTACTCTGAGTTATAATGTAGCCTGGCAGATCCCAATTCCTAAACCAGATCTTCCAATCACTCGTCAACACAGCAGACAGTCTTAAAATCTCTTTTTTACCACGAATAAGAAGGGACATGCAAAATTTAAATCGAACTCAATTCATCTTTGTTTGTTGGTTTCTATACCGTTCCTTAGATATTTCGAGTTCTATGTTTCCCAGTGGTGCTGTAACTGACACTGATATCCAACCTTGCCCGACCATTTCCATAGAACTTCAGGGACTCAAGAAAAAATACATTGTTCCCACGTACTCCCCTTTGAAGGTGTAACCAACGCGCCTACCTAATTGCTATCCCTTCCGTCTGAAAAACGCTAGCATCGTCCAACATTTCACAGTAAATTTAGCATCCAACACCACAGCTAGTTTTGGATCCGCCAGTGTAAACCCCAACATAAAAATGGCCCGTAATACTTCCCCCATACCATTCTCCTCAGATAGGAAATTTAATAGTGTCCGACGGAAAAGTTCGGTAACTAGAGGCAATTTGGAAAATTTTGATATTGGAAACATAATTGTTCAGCAGATTCAATTTGATTTTAAACATTACATTTTAGGAAAAGGCAGAATTTTAGCTATAAAGTTTAATGTTCGGCTGAAGAACTTTTTCCGATTTGGTCGAAGAGTGAATTCATTGCTTAACTACAGATTTTTCTTAAAATTTTACACATAAATCCAACCAGTACATTTGAAAAATTTGTCTACAATGCTTCAAAATACCAAAAAAAAAAAAAACATTTTCTGATCAACTTAAGAATTTAACCTTAAACGTCCTTTCGAAGTCCATTTTCGTGAGCAAAAGATCCAAAATTCCCGCATGTCCGTATCGGCTTGGCCTCCAAATGGCCGTCCACCGCACAAGCGACACATAAGTAAGTATTGAACATACTATGATCCTATACATCCACAGGAACATCTTTGAGCTAAACCCCTATTTAGAACCAAATATATTTCTTTAGGTGTAAAAATCCAACATAGCTTTGTTCACAATTTGTTCGCTGCCTTTTCATAAGATATTCACATTTACAACACCTCCGCCTGGTAAACAGGGCAAACCAGACAAAGTTTCAACTCTCCAAATAGACTCCAAATCAAACATCGTTATTAAGCTTAGATCCGTCCGAAAAGAAATTTAAGTTAAGTCTTGAGCCCGTTAGCATATACGTCCAATTTTCTCACAGACCTTACCTAAGAGCTCTCACCAAACAATAGCTTTTATGTATGTCTTACAATAGTTATACTTTTTAGTACGAGTATAATTTTCCTTGTAGTATACATCTTGACATGACGCGATATCTACGTGATTCTGCGTACATCTATCAATCCGGTTTTTGTACACACTATTAATGTGCTTATCAGCACAATTTTGGTAGCAAAAAAAATTAGTAAAATATTACTAAAACATTAGTTAAAAACAGTTAAGTGCTTAATAAGTATAAATAAAATTTTAGCTGAAAACACAATTTCAGAAAAAAATTGTATACTTGATTTACAAGACGTTTAACTAATTTTTCTACTGACTTATTTTTTTGTGTGTAGGAAATGTCACAGAATTGTGTTTTTAAAATTTTGCGACATGTCACAAGATTCCAATTTCAAGCTATGATAACGCCATGTTAATGTGACAGGTATATTCCACAAAAAGGGATCGGTATGGTGCCCAAATTTCCCATAGGGCTGCTATGCATGAGTTGTATATCTCTAGTCAATCTCAACGTTTGGAATTTAAATTTCTTTCGTTTGGAATTTAAATTTCATTCTCGATTTAGACTAAAATTACTTCTGCTAAAGAGCGTAATGTTTTGCCATTTCCAGCTTGGCAATTTTGGCCGAAATATTACAGACGTAATTTTAAAACAGTAATTATGGGTTAAAATTGATTTGAAATATTTCAATTTTTGGTGGCCGGACATTATGTATATACATACTAGACTGGCCCTTATTTTTGAAGTTGCTCCGAATCCCGCTCCCCGGGGCTCATTTTTTGAGGTTAATGGAAGAACTAATCCAGAAAAAATTTCAGCTCATTTGATGAATTTTTGAGCTATCCCTGGCCCTTCAAAGTTTAGAATTTTTGGTATTTTTGCCAAAATTTTCCGTTGTAAACACCCTAGTGTATAAACTATAAACCCAAATATAAAATGTTTTTTTTCCTACAAAGACGCTTTTATTACCTTTCCAAAATGCCCAAAATCTCTAAATTCGGATTAAAAATGACAAAGATATTGCTGTTATAGTCAACGTGAACGTACCTTATTTCATTGTGAATTGTCTATTTATATATGTTCATTAGAGTCGGTCACGTTTGTATGCACCACATTTTCATTTATTTGCACCACTCTAATGTTCATTCACAATAGCAGTGTACAGCTGTTACGTTATTTGAACAGCACAGTTTTATTCAAAATGTTTTCAACTCGTTCTAAAACTCGTGTTTATTTAATCGGTGAACCTTGTACACAAATATTAGGCGCTAAGTTACCATCCAAAGGGCAAGTTTTATCGCTTTTATTCAGTATCTATAACGACCAAAGACTTTCGTTGCGTGCTAGTGCAGCTATAGTTGTAAATGAGGCGTGCGGTTTTTGGGATAAAGCTTACATTCCAACACAACGCAAAGATAAGTGCATTGACAAATTGTTATTGTTGCATGGTAAGTGGCATAAATTATTTAAACATAGAAGCCGCGAAAGTGCAGCACACAAGAAGAGTGAAAAGGCATTTCTAAAGAAGTTGGAAGAATTGTTCGATATCGCAGCAGCAAATGCCATGGACGTTATGATTAACAAAGCCGACAAGCAATTTTTAATAAATCAAAGAAAGGGTCGGCATGGCGTCATATTAGGCATTGATACAGTCGCCATGCGAAAGGAGAAGGCAAGATTGGATCGCATACAAGCTGAAGCAGAGCGGAGAAGAAGGGAGGAGGAACAGTTGGCATCTATTTCAGATACAAGTAATCTTGATGATATCGATTCAAATGATACTACTATTGAAATGAACGAACTTGTTGAAACCGACTCCGAAATGGATGTGGACTTTGCTGTGAATACAGTGCCATCTTCTAAAAGAGGCATATTTAATTTTATCAATGAAAGAATTGTGTCTGCTCTCGATAAATGCAAGGTCTCAGATAGATATGCTGTTCATCTACTGGTCGCAGTTGCTGAGTCGCTAGGCCACGACGTTCAAAAATTGATAATCAATCGGACCACTCTACAGCGAGTACGACAATTACAACGCGAATCAATTGCTACCAAAATAAAAGATAATTACAAATTGAATCTGGATATGCCATGCACTGTTCATTTTGATGGCAAATTGTTACCCAGTATACATGGAAAATCAAAGATTGACCGTCTTCCCGTTATCGTCTCCAATAAGAATGGCGATCAACTGCTTGGCATCCCTTCTATACGAAATGGAACTGGCCATCAGATATCGGCCGCGGTAATTAATGTTATTACTGAATGGGGTTTGCAACAAAATATTCAAGCGATTTGTTGCGACACAACAGCATCGAATACAGGACGGTTAAATGGCGCGTGCACGCTACTTCAGCAGGGGCTCGGGCGAAGCTTGATGATTTTGGCCTGTCGTCATCATATTTATGAAATTGTTCTTAAAGCGGTCTTTGATATAAAAATGGGGGCAACATCTGCGCCGGATGTGCTTTTATTCAAGAGATTTCAAGCTAAATGGGGTATGTTCTTGTTGTATAACATATACGAAGCATGTATTTCAATGTAACTTGAAACTAATTACTTTTCAATGCTTTTACTTTTATTGTAGAAGAACTAGATGTTGCTGAATATAAAACGGCTTTGGATGATGATAATGTCGACTTGTCGAACATATCAGACGAAATCGGGAGCTTTTGCATTGACCAATTGAACGAAAAACACAGCAGAGCCGACTATGCTGAGTTTCTTAAGCTTGTTCTGATTTTCTTGGGAAAAACACCGCCATCTGGAGTCTCATTCCGCTCGCCTGGAGCATTTCACCACGCCAGGTGGATGGCGAAAGTAATATATTGCTTGAAAATTTATTTGTTTCGCGGACAATTTGAACTAAAAGCGCGCGAGCTCAAAGGAATACGCGATATATGTTTATTTGTCGTAACATTATATGTTAAAGCCTGGTTTTACGCACCGTTTGCCGCCGCAGCTCCCAATGTTGATTTGGCTTTTTTAATTGATTTGCACAATTATGGTATAGTGGACAAGGATATTTCGAATGCAGCATTAAAAAAAATGTGTGGCCATTTGTGGTACCTTTCTGATGAAGCAGTTGGCTTAGCATTTTTTGACAACAGCATAAATGTTGATGTAAAAGCAAAAATGGTACAGTCTCTCCGAGGTGGTCCATCTGAACATGACAACATATTTCAAAATCGAAATATTATACAACCGAAAGATGTACCTTCATTTAAAAACAAAACTTTAGCGTTTTTCGTTACAAAGAGAACCGCGGAATTTTTTAAAAGATTCAATATCTCTACTGAATTCATGGCTTATGAACCTTCTACTTGGCCACAACATAATTCGTACATTGAAGGCTTGCAAGTTGTTCAAAAAAATGCAGGTAGTCAATGACGTCTCTGAACGCAAGGTAAACTAATGGAAGAATTCAACCAGCTCCTCACTCGCGATGAAGAGCAGAAGCAGTTCTTGTTATTAACAGTTGATAAGTATCGTCAACAATACTCAAGTCATTTGAAAAGTACACTGTTGCAAAACGAATGACGAACTAATTTTTATTGTAACGTGTTGCTTTTAATTTATTCATTACTTACAATAAATCTGTATATAAACCCCTATATTGTCGTTGTTTTTAATCAGAATTTAGAGAATTTGGGCATTTTGGAAAGGTAATAGATACATCTTTGTAGGAAAAAACAATTTTGTATTTGGGTTTATAATTTATACACTAGGGTGTTTACAACGGAAAATTTTGGCAAAAATACCAAAATTTCAAAACTTTGAAGGGCCAATGATAGCTCAAAAATTCTTCAAATGAGCTGAAATTTTTTCTGGATTAGTTTTTCCATTGACCTCAAAAAATTAGCCCCGGGGAGCGGGATTCGGAGCAAGTTTAAAATCGCCCATACAACGAAGGGCCAGTCTAATACATACGCTTTTGTGGCTATGTCCAAAATAATTGCGGTTACAAGGAGTGAGATCGAAAATAAACCGACACACATTTTTACTTATAATTGCTTTTTACAGATGAACTTTGAACAGAAAGTAATGGCAAAAAAGTAAAATTTTTCAAAAAAAATTTTATTTCTTCCAAAAAAAATTTGCTTCACAATTAAATGATAATAAGATTATTTTTAAATTATTGATGATGGCTACAAAACCAGTTCCTAATACTGCCATTTTTTTTTGGAAATGGTGTGCTTCTATCAATTAGGTCACTAAAGATGCCAAAAAAAACTCTATTACTCACTTTTTGTCCAGATTCCATTTGTAAGTGAAATAATGAGACTATCGATCACTTTAATATTTTGCACACATAATCTGACAATCTTCTTAAAGGTAAAATATCTCATCAGAACCCAAAGTTTTGGAAGAGCTAGAGCCTGGTGATGTTGCGGTATTAATATCATACTTCACTTTCATATCAACATATTGATCACGGATCCAATTATTTAATCATAAATAAAATAGTTTGCACAAGAAACCGCCGATCTAAAAAAAACTTACGGCTCAAGCAGGTCAAACCACCGTTATTTTCCAGTGCTTGTATATCTGATATGGACGCTTCTAAAAAATTAGTTCTATTACAAAGTGTCCCAAAAATAAAATTCGTAAGATCAACTGATCGGCACAGATGTGAAATAAATGAACGTATTTCCCTAATTACCTTGCACTGACCAATATTTCGCATAATACAGGTAAAGTCAAATGATTTATGTTTGGTTCTTCAAGATATTTTCATCCCCCATTATGCTCCACTTCGTTCACTGTGCTCAAAGTTTGTACGTGTGATTGGGGGGAAAACATTATATATATACACAGAAATATTTTTATAGAGCAAGGAAGGCTTTATGCTAAGGTTGATTTTTTTTTTTTTTTTTGTCGAGCAAAACATAAAAATACACATAGAAGGTCGTAAAAGGGGAGGTTTTTTAAATTGAAGAGTTTTACTTTTTATCCATAATAATCATAAGATATGGCTGGATGGAACAAATATACCTTCATACTTTGTAACTACTACATTTTATTTTGGGTCATTTATAATCCTCACTCCACAAGTGAATTGTTGTTATTTGTTGAAGGGGATTTACCATTCAAGCGCATAGTTAATACACCCATACACCCACACATACACTTCCTTAGAGCCTTGATGTGATGATGATACTACCAGCCATATCTACCTACCAACACCACTTTTATTCACGTTGCTAAATCGTGAATGGGCTCTCTGTTACATATAACAAGGTACATTTAAAACATTGAAACATTTGAACATTTTTGAATTTCATTTCATCCATACAAACAAACAAACAAACATTGAGCAGTGAGCAACAAACGAATGAATGTTCCATGTTGAATTATAATCTGGCATTAGGTTACTGATCCATGTCAAATCTGTGGCTTGGGTTTTTACATTCTTGCCATTTTTTGTTACTTCTACTGCTTCGACTGCTGATATAATGTTGTCATTATAGCCAAAAGATAAACAGAATAAGTTTGCATTTATTTCTGATTTATCATATAGTTCATTTCCATTCTAAATACTATTTGGTAATTTAGGAGAAATAGGAAAAAGTTTATGGCAATTCAATTATTTAATAAACTGGAAGGTTGGCATCTTCTGTGATAGTGCTTCAGCGAGGTTTGTATTTACTTTTACACGAATCATTAGAGAAGATATTCTTAGTTTCCTTACGCAGCCAAAATATGGATTTAGAAGTCATTCCTCTCTTAAGCCACTTTTAGGACTTAATTTTAATAAGAGAAACAGATTCGTTGTGACAACCGAATTTGTCGCCAACCGAATTTTAATAGTTACGTGTATTATCACAATATTCAGTTGCAGCTTTATACCTACTACACTAAAAAAATACAAAGCTGTACACTCAAAAAAAATAAGTTAGTAGAACAGTTACTAAAACGTCTTTTTTGCTAAAATTAAGTTTTCAGCTAAAATTTTTGTTATACTTAAATTAATGTTTTACTAATATTATACTAATGTTTTACTAATTTATTTTGCTAAATAGTGTGGACAACAACCAGATTGAAAGATATACGCAGAATGATTTAGATGTCGCAACATGTCAAGATGTAGTAGGGACGAGGAAAATTATACTAAAAACTACAACTCTAATAACTAATATAAAAAAATCAACCATGAAAGATTTTTGTGTCTGTTTTTCATACATAAAACGAAATTGTGGATTAAAACATCTTAAATTTTGCGTTCTCACCGGCTTGTGAAAGTAATTGTATATTAATTAAGTAAAACAAAATAAAATATTTAAATTAAATAAAGACAAAATGAGTATTTCTGAACTAAATGTTTATAGAGGTTAATAATCTAGTGTGGTCAATTTGCAAACAAATATACAGACAGGTAGACAGAATAAAGCGAAAGAGAAAGACACACATCTTAGGTAGATTTTTATATGTCATATTTTGTTTTTTTTTTTCTATACTTATCTGCGGCATTTGCGTTTCTTTAAAATATAGCATCATTTAGAACCACCATTGATGTAAGTAGTGAAAAGATAATTTTGTTTATGTTACATATAATTATTTCTATTTGTTTAGATATTACATTAATTCATGTCGTCAATATGGGAGTATGAACATTTTTATATTTTGTATCGTATTGTAAATTATTTCTAAAAGAATCACAAAAATATGTTTTATGATTTTCGAAAAATAAATTAACTAAAGTATAATTTTTCTACAAGTTTTTAGAGTTTTTTTCAGTCTACGAATATTCAGCAAACATTTGATTAATTTTTAGCAAGGGATTTTTAATTTCTGATCCACTAAGTGTTAGCAAATCTTTTGCTGAATCTACTAATTTTGTTGCTAAAAATCAGCTCGCTGATTTTCATCAAAAGATTTTGCTGACATTAGCAATTTTTTTGCAAGCATCCTTCAGACTAAAATTTTGATGTCTCAAATTTTGGAAATAATCCGAGTGCTTTTGGTAAACATAAAAAAGCTTTTTGATCTGGACGTGCGTAAAATAATCAACTGTGCCAGCAACACAATGAAGAGTCTCAATCAGATAATCTATGAATTTAAGGTAAATGTGTCCAAATCAACCATAAGTAGGCTCTTAAAGGATTTCCAGAGAATTACTCGCGAATAGCTATGTCTGCGCTAAGGTTATTATCCTGCCACAAAATTGCTCGACTTGATTTCGCTAAAATTAATTTACAAATTGGTAGGACTGTTTAAACACAAATTTCTTTTAAAAGTGATTTTTTTCTGATGAGAAAAAGTTCAATCTTTATGGTCCTGATGGGTTTTAACAGCTATTTAAGAGACCTAGTACATTACAGTATTAAAGGAGAAATTGGTGGCATTTATTGAAAATAGCAACGAAGTTGAATTCATTTCCCAACAAGACAATGCCTCAGTACATGTAAGTCAGACGATGGAATGGCTATCATCAACAAGTATAAGAGTATTGGAATGTGCCGCATGTTCTACAAATCAAAACTACATTTTGCCTTTGTTTTTCACTTAAGTCTGTCTGTCTGTATATTTGTTTTCAATTTGACTAGATTATTAATCTCTATAAACATTTAGTTTAGAAATACGCGTTTAGTCTTTATTGAATTTAAATATTTTATTTTGTCTTTTATTTAATTCACAAGCCGTTTTAATCCACAATTATGTTTTGTGTATGAATAACAGATGCAAAAATTTTCTATGCTTGATTTTATTATATGTCTTACAAGAGTTGTACTTTTTATTATAATTGCCTCCTACTTTTTATTATAATTTTGTACTTTTTATTATAATTTTCCTATTAATATGCTTATCAACACAATTTTTTTGGAAAAAAAAATTAGTAAAACATTAGTACAATATTAGTAAAACATTAGTTCAAAACAGTTAAGTCCTGAACAAGTATAACTAAAATTTTAACTGAAAACGTAATTGTAGCAAAACATTTGCTGAAAAATAGTATACCTGATTTACAAGACATTTTGCTAACTTTTCTACTAACTTATTTTTTATTTTTTTTTTTTTTTTTGAGTGTAATTATAGTTATGCAACGCAATGTATAAGTGCTAATATTCAGTTTCAGAAATTTTAAATTTATTTTTAATTTTCAAAAACATTAAAAAAATCTCAAAAGTATGTAATTTTGAAAAGCTCTGTTTCAGAAAATTGTTATTGGATTTATCTGGTTCAAAAATCATTCGATTCATATAATTGTCGCCTTTCACATTTATACACAAAAATACATATTAAAACAAATAATTTTTGAATCAACTGCAATTTTTAGACGCATTTATGGAATTATTCTATCCCTTCAAAATTTTTTAAACATGCATCAATACAAAATTTTTAATTTTTTTCTGTGACACAAATGTCATATAATTGCATAATTAGAGGACAACTACATATATGAATCTAATGCTTTTTGAATTATACAAATCCTATAACAACTTTCGAATATATGGCTCTTCAAAATTACATACTTTTAGAAAAAAGGGATTTTTAAAAAAAGTAATTTTTAAAAAATTTGAAAAACTGAATATGGATATGTGTTATATACAGAAAAAACTAAAATCGGGTTTCAATTAAAAATTTTATTGAATCAATTAATATTTTAATTGATTTTGCACCTATCACTGAAATGATAGTATTAACTAAAAAAAATGGCAGACAGTTTATTAAAACTCTTTCAATTAAAATAATAATAATATCAATTAAAAGAGTTATTGTTTTTCTTTACAACCTCAATTAAAAAGTTTAGTTAAATTGATTAAAACTTTAATTGAAACTTGAGAAGAAAACAATGGTAGTTTTAATTGAAAACTCGTATTTTTTTATTTTTGTTAAACCCCCCCCACCCATTAAATAAAAAAAATGTAGGTTTGTAAATTAAATTGACATTTTATTTATAATAAAATTAAAGCTTTTTAATATTAAAATGTATTATAAGAAAACAAATAAAAGTAAAGACAAAATTTTTGTTTTGCATATCTTGTCTTGAAATTTTTCTTGTAATTTAATTGCTTTCTTAAAAAAATCACACACAACTTTAAAATGCTAGTTTAATGACATTTATACTTATTGAAAATTTAATTAGTTACAAAAATAATAGTTTAATTGTCCTTTTTCGATAAGGTTTATTTAAATCCACATGTGCACTTTTATTACCACAGATAAAACACGAAACTAAATTAAGTTTTCGTGCGTACACGAATATCTCAACAAAAAGAGTGTTGCAAACTCTAGTGAAATAACTACGATCGGTAAATTATTCAACTTATTAAAAGTTAATCATTTGCGATTTTTTTTTCTTTTTATTTACAAATTAAATAATATATTGATGTAATTAAAACTTTGTTTGATTATTTAATCTAAATAAAATAAAAAAAAATTATGTTTGCCAAATTTTTAAAAATTTTGTTTACATGTTGTCAACACTGTATGGATATATTAGAAAATTCAATAAACTTTTTAATTGGATCAATTAAAAAATTGTTTAAATTGCCATTGATATTCAAACAATCGATTAATTAGATATTTTTGGCCCATAATATAGAGAATACATAGAGAATATATGCTTTTAATATAGAGGTTACATAGAGAATATATGCTTTTAATATAAAGAAAATCGGAAGACATGAGGTCAAAAAATGCCAATTTTTTTTTCGTCTTATTTTAAAGAGTGAATAATTGCAGTACTAAGAGTTAGATTAGAAAATGGGTGTACAATTTTCGGACTTCATATGCTGATTTGGATTCCTATAAATAAGTGTCTTCCTAATACAGAATGACTGTCTTCTAATCTGCCCCTCTATTTTTAGTATTACTTGTCCAAGCCTTATTTCTTATTTCAGTAAAATTTTTTATTTTTTTTTTTTTGTATTTGATTGATACGATTTGAATGATACAGCGCAAACAGTGGAATTAAGAGGTAGAGATGAATTCATTCATAATAAGTAACATTAAAGAAGAAAAATATCACTGAGGATGCATGGTTGAATTTATGAACTATACACCAGATGGAAGCCATAATACGTAAGAGAAACTCGTACTCCTGTCAACTTAAATGAATGAATGTGTGCATGAGTTTTGGGAATATATTTTTATTCAAAAAAATGGTTTTAAACATTTTACAACTTCAAAATATGCTTTAACTTGCAACATCAGCCAAAAAATGAATAAATAAAAATGTTGTTAGTGAAAAGATTTAAGGTTTTTTTTTTTTTTTTTAATCTGAAGTAAACTCCAATATCGATCGAATTATATTGAATTCATTCATTACGATAAATACAAAAAAAAAACTATTATTATGCCAGCAGCATAAAGTTGGGCTGACAAATTTCTTTAGTCTCATCGAGGTGTTAAATCGTAATGACATGATATGCCAGAGTCTGTGAACGATCCTAACTACAGCTTTATATGAGAGTAGCACTAGCAGCAACATAAATTATGTATGTAATATCAGTTGGGTGTATTGAGCTCACTCAAGGAATTTTGTCAGTAGAAGCAACTGAAAATGGTACCTAAAATAACCCTTACAGTCATATTTAGTCCCCATTTCCGATTTGGGGACTAAATATACACTCTAATTAATATCTGTTGAAATTTACCCAACTTATAGTAGGCAAACTGTACTCCTACTATATGTTGGGTAAATTTACTCTATGTGTGTAAATGAAAAAAAATACACACATTACGTGTAAGTTAGTCAACAGAAAGTGTGTAAATGCACTATGCAAGTGCGTAGAAATGTAATTAAATTTAGAAAGAAATTAATATTTTTACTGAATTGTTGAGTAAAAAAACATGCTTTACTTGTAAATATACGGATAAAATGCATAAAAATACATTTTTATATGCGTTAAAACGCCCTAAAAATGCGTATATTTACCTTGCGGTTTTATTAATGTTTTGTATAACAATAAATTTAATAATAAATATTTGTATATAAGTGGTTGTACATATACAGAGCTTCAAAGATTGAATTCTATTTTGAAAGAAATCAAATCGGATTTTTTTAAATCGAATGATTTTTTTCTTAACCAATTGCAGAGAATTCATTCTTTGGAATTCACTAGTGGTAAATTCAATCAATTTAGCTCATTTGATATTCTCAGTTATTGCATTCAATCATTGGGAATTCAGTCGTTTTAAACTTAATCATTGCGAATTCAATAATTGGGAATTCAATTTGTTTTTTACTCAATCGATTTACAATTTGGGAATTGCCGAAATCGGCGAAACTGAAAAACATCGACAGAATTGAAAAAAAAAATCGCTAAAATTGTAAAAAATATCGTTAAAATAAAAAAAAATCCTCAAAATTTAAAACAATATCCAAAATTGAAAAATTTGCCAAAAATGTAAAAAATCACCTAAATTGAAAAAAAATCAACAAAATTTAAAAAAGCTCCAAAATAAAAAAAAAAAATCTAAAATTTGCCAAAATTGAAAAATCGCCAAAAATTAAAAAACATCGCCAAAAATAAAAAATATCGCCAAAAATAAAAAATATCGAGAAAAATTTCTAAAAGTAAAAAACAACGGCAAAAGTAAAAAATCGAGAAAATTTAAAAAAATCACCATAATTGATAAAAATAGCTCAAATTTAAAGAAGTTGTCGGTGTCATTTATTACCGGTGTTCAAAACTCAACCAGTCCTAAATTTCGACCTGATTGGCTAGGTTCTTAGATCGCGCTTTTTTTCGAAGCCAAAAAGAGAATTTTTATTATTTCTAACATCGCCTGTGTTTCGAAAACTAATAAAGATAAATGTACAACTTTTTTAAATTTCTCGTCAATATATTTCGTTTTTTTCAATTTTAGCTTTCTTTCCAATTTGAAGATTTTTTTAGTTTTTGCGATTTTTTTTGCAATTTTTTATTTTTAATTTTGAAATTTTTTTTTTATCTGTTTTCTAATTTTTAACGATTTTTTTAATTTTAACGATTTTTTTTTTAATTTTTGCCGTTTTTTTTTTTAATTTTAGGGATTTTTCTAATTTTTGGCGATTTCTTTAAATATTAGCGATTTTTTTCATTTTTGCAAATTTGGAGATTTTTTTTAATTTCAGCGATTTTTTTTATTATCAATTTTAACGTTTTTTTTTAATTTTTGGTATTTTTTTTTTATTTTAAAGATTTATTGAATTTTAGCGATTTTTGTATATTTTGTCAATTGTGGCAATTTTTTTCAATATTGGCGATATTTTTAAATTGATTGAGTAAAAACCGACTGAATAAATCGAATAAAGAATTTAATTCTTTAAAGCTCTGTACATATATTATATTCTGAAAATATTTTTCCACAATTAGGTTGCAAACACTTGGAAATAAACGGTTTTTGTACAATAGGAAGGTTTTTAATTCACTATCACAAATACTACATTTATACATTTTTTTCCCATTAAAATTCTCAACAAATTAAATTTTTTAGATTTTTTTAGCTTTTTTCAATTTTTTTATTTTTTTTTTGTTTTTTTAATTTAAAAATGTCAAAATATTTATTACTATTATAAGTTAGTATATTTACAAACTTTGTGCGTAAAAATTTTATTTAACAAAATAATACTACTTATAGGCATAATGTGTTTAATTGTAAACAAATAATTGGTAAAAATACTGTAAGTGTGTATTATTGTATATAAAAGTGTGCGCAAAATAGTTTTACGCATTTTCATGTATAAATTTACCGAATTTGCGTAATAAAACATGAAATTTTACTCGTTTTATAGTAGCAAATTTACAATCATTTTTTAGAGTGTGAACGAATATTCCTTAATTATAATCCAACAGAAAAATAGATATTGCTGCCACGGACATAATCCCAAAACTGGATATGGAGATTACACTTAGAATAGGTAAACCCCACTGCAAATGTAGTTGAAAACAAATGAAATTTCAGTGGAAAAAAGGAACGACTTATATTTCATTAAATTTAAATAACATTGTTATTTTTTTTTGCCTATTGATAAAATGAACCACAAATGTAGTACAAATGTTAGTAACTTTTGTTTGTTTTAATTTAAAAAAAAATACCATAAAAAACTCATGAAATGAATGTATATTCATAGTAGGGTAGAAGGGGGAGCATTTGCCACTTTTTTTAAAGCTCTGGAGTTACTCAACCAGCAATTTTTTAGGAAAAAATCTTTTTTATCTAAAATTTTACATATCCTAACTTTCATTTGTATGTTTAAGACATAAATTATCTTTATTCCTTATATTTATTTTTTTAAGATTTCTAGAATAACTGCCCCACCTATGGGTTAAAGTCGTCAAGTTGATGTTGCACATTTGTCAGCTATAAATAAAACGGTTCTGTTGGAGAACTTATATTTTATATTAAATTATCATACCAATGGATAGTAAATAGATGTAATTTCAGTAAAAAATTTTAAAAAGCTAATATTCTTTGTATTTGTTGAACGAAAACTACGTTTGACCCGTGAACCACATATAACCATGTAACGAATGAATATAACATATAAGTCTCTTAAAGGGCTACCAAATTTTGCTGACGAAACTACCCCACCTAGTGGTGAGTCGTATGTGCCACATGATAAGTTGCTTACATAATTTTACACTTTCTAGAAATTAATTCTAAAAAAATCGTGTTAATATTATAAATTAATATCACCTTGAAGGGTATTTTGTTTTAATATACGAAATTAAAAAGTTAACGCAAATATACTAACTAAATATTATGTTTTTTTTGTCTATCCTATCCTGTGAAGTACAAGTGTAAAATTTGGTGACATGAAAAATGATCAATATCTGCACAAATTATGGAAAGGTATATTTAAATCAGTCTTTTAAATACAGTGAAAATCGGGAGTGGCATATGTGGCCCCAGTGACAAAACCTCCCCCTTCTACCCTACCGTAATTTGATGTGTTTTTTTAATGAACTACAAAAGTAGTCAAAACTGAAATATTTTTTGACTTAAAATTAAGATAATGAATTACTAATCAAACAATAACAAATTTTTACAGCAGAAGTTCGCTGATTGTATAAACGAAAAAATTTCCAGTCTTAATCCTTATAAAAGAATGGGTCTTATGACGCTTTACAGAATGGTCATAGACCCCTGGGTATTATAACCAATTATTTTTGAGATAATGGTCAAAATTTCTTTAAGCATAGAAATAATTTACTTCGGAAAGCCCGTGTTAGATATACCACTAAATAAGCTCGGTCTGAGGGCGGCTACATAAATAATATTTGTAGCGGATAGAAACTGTTGTTATTTGAAAATACTTAATAAGTAATAAAGAAGACGAGTGGTTCCAGAAAGCATATTGACGAAAATATGACTTTTTAAATTTCACCCCTCTTTATGCACGTCCCAATAGGAATTTCGAAAAAATCCCACCTAAGCGGATTAGGAGCCAGCATTCCTAATGTTAATTACAGTTAGCCATTAAAAAAACGGGAAAATAAATCGATTGAAAAAAGCTAAACTTGTTATTCGGAAATTTTTTTCCGCAAGAGTTTTACCTCGATGCTATTTGAAAGTTGTAAGTCATAAATGGCTTGATATATTTTTATCACAAAATTTGTCTATGACATGCTAAACACATTAATAGTATAGAATACCGAAGGATTGTATTTAATAATTATTTATTTATTTTCTATAGAATTTGTATGTGTGTTGTAATAACCATCAAATAGAACTGTCTATAGTAACTATAAAACTTCTTTGAGTGTACGAGTATTTATTAAGCCATACATGCAACTATATCGAACATTTGTGTCGTACTTTGCTGTTAACAAAATTTGTTTGGCTGGCTGAACAGTTAAGTTGCACGAGATTAAGCAAATGTGAAATTCGGCAGCTTAAAGGACAACATATCATGTATTCTTTTAAGAATTAATTATTATTATTATATTATATTATTATTAATATTCACTAAAGTCAAATGATCCCAAAATAAAATTTAAAACTAAGAACTTGTTAAACCTGAAATATTATCAAACATGGGACTAGATCAATAAAATAAATTAGAGATTTATTTTACCGTATGGTATAGATTTTTTGATAATACAATGTATGTTCTGTTGTCTCAATCCATTTACTATCGTCTCAACTAATTTTTCACTGTCACAACTAAATAATATATGTGTTTAATAATCATACGCCTTACAAGAATAGTCTCCGAATGGGTTCTTTCCGATGTTAATGAAATCCAGATATGGGTAATTCCATGTCAAATCATCCAATACACTACCTTCTCCAAATTTTATGATTTTTCGTAGGAAGACAGATTATTACAGAACTAAAATAAGTGCAAAGTACTGCACATCTGGATCCGGAAATACGTGTTCTTGAAAATCGTAAAAAAATGTCAAAATTTACAAAGTTGTACTTACTTAATTGTAATTTTCTTAAAAAGTATTATAGGTAGGATACTCATCAATTAGTATTATAGGTAGGCTACTCATAAAGGTAATTTAATAACCTTCAAATGCGACCTTGATGAGTTGCGTAACTATAATACTTTTCAAGAAAATGATAATTAAGTAAGTCCATATTTGGAACTTTTTAATAGTTTTTTCCGATATTCAAGACCTCATATTTCCGTATCCAGAAGCGTCAGCGAACTTAAATTTTGGACTTTTCTTAGTTCTCTGATACACTTTATTCCTGCCAAAATTCAGCAAATTTGGAAACAGTGATGTAAAAAACAGCCATATTTTAAGTTGCGGTGGTTCAACCCATATGTGATAAAGCGGAAAAAATGTAGGGTATTGTTAAAAAGTAATTCTAGATAAGTGTTTTACCAAATGAAAGAGACTCATTAACTTGTATATCGAACATGTCCGATAACATTTAAGTATTTTTTATTATTAAAAAAAAATGTGTTTTAAGTGACACTAAAATTGGGGTTTTCTTAAAGAATTATAAATTGGTTTCAGCTAAAAATTAGTTACAGTGGGTACTTTTTACACCTAACGATTCAGGCCGCAAAATATTTGAGACTAAAACTAAAGTATATACTTAGAATACTATGTAGGTAAAGAACACTGCAATTGTAGTTAAAAACAATTGAAATTTCACTTGATATAAAGACGACTTACATTTCAGTAAATTTAACTGACACTGTCATTTGTTTTTTCCTGTTCAAAAAATTAACCACAATTGCAGCAAAAATGAACCACATACATATGTAGTAAAAAATAACCAACAATTATTTATTGTTATTTTTTTTTACTAAAAAAAAACTACTGCATAACATAAATGCAAAATCATAATACAGTAATTTGATGTGGTTTGTTTTTTTAAATGAACTACATATGTAGTCAAAAATTACATATCTTCTACATATGATTTTTTTTTCACTCAAAAATAAAGATAATGTATTACAACTCTAACAACTACAAATATTTACAGCAGAAGTTCCCTGAATGTACTTTTCTAAAGGCATAAGGTACGCTGAACTTGCAAATCTGGTTCTCAGAATCAGAATCGGAATCACTCTCCTACATCAGGCGTTCGAGCTATATTAACGGGAAAAGTATCGTTTTTGATAAAAATGCTCCGATATTTAATCTTCCTGGAAATATACTTTTTATAATGCTTTTAAAGGCACCTAAGCACACTACTCTTACTTTTTTTCAGTTTTTAAATTTTTAAGATATCTTACTTTTTCTTGAAACTATCGTCGGATGAACTTGATTATAAATTCCGAATTTTTTAAAGTTTATACTGCGAGACTTTAAAACTGCAGTTACAATCTCAATTTCTATTTACAATATTTTCGTAAGGAAATAAGTTATCTTAAAAATTTCTAAACTGAATAGAGGGTAAGAGTTGTGTGTTCAGGTGCCATTACAAGTATTATGAAAAATATATTTCTAGGAAGGTGAAAAATCATAGCATTTTGATCAAAAACTACACTTGTTTCGTTAATATAGTAATATAGCTTGAATACCTGATGTCGGAGAGTGATTCTGAGTCCAGATTTGGATTCAGCGTACCTTATACCTTTACAAAACTATACTTTCGTTCTAGTATCAAATATTTTACGTCCTGAATCTTTAAGTGTAAGTACTACATGTACTCACGAGTGCTCCCCACTGTATGTACATTAATGCCTATTAAATTTAATCGATAGGGTGTCTGACGTTTTTTTGATATTCGTAACTGTTTGTTTTTTATGCGACTTTTCTTGAAAGACATTTTGTTTAACTTAATAGATCATAACTTCGAGATGTATCCATAGATTTTTTTTTTTAAATTGACCTAGTTTATTTCTTGGAAGTGTTAAATATTTAGGCTTTATTCGGTACTCTGCATAATCGGCATGTTTTTCTATTTGTCAAGCTTCTAATATTAAATATGCAAAATACCTACACACAGAAAAGAGAACCAATTGCTGCAACCGAATTTTTTGCCAACCGAATTTTGATAGTTACATTTACTAATATTTATTTTACTTAGAAATTCAATTGAAGTCATTAATATTTGGCTATGAGTACTGACTATTCAATTATACATACGGAATTAAAAAAAAACATGTTGTCACAATTGAATTTATTAAGTAGATCGAACCGAATTTAATTAAGTAATACACCATATCCAATGTTTTTATTTTTATTTATTAAAATAAATATACAGTCAATATAAATATAGTAGAAATAAGAGTAGACCGGTCTATTTGTAAAAACCCGTCAGCGCGATTAGAACAAAGTACTTTTTGCATAAAAACATACCCTTTTTTAACGCAAAAGTACCTTTTCTCAAAAAGTTGCATTTTTCACAAATAAGTACTCTTTTGCAAAAAGAATTATATTGATTTCAAAAAGTATATGTTTTCAAGTACATCTTTCAAAAAAACTATCCTTTTTCAAAAAAGTAACTTTTTCACAAAAAAATATCTTTTTCAAAAAAATACCTTTTCGTAAAACTAAACTTTTTCAACAAAAAAAATCTTTTTTTCAAAAATAACTACTCTTTTTTTTTAAAAAAAAAGCATCGTTAGTATGTATATCTTCTTTTTTTAAAAAGTATAATTTTTCCAAAAAGATACATTTAACAACAATGTCACTTTTCCAAAATAGTATCTTTTCTCAAAATAAGTACATTTATAAAAATAGTACATTTTTCCAAAAAAAGTAAATTTTTCAAAAACGAGTACCTCTCCAGAAAAGTATCTTTTTTAAACAATAACCCTTTTTAATGAAAAACATCCTTTATAAAAAATATCTTTTTCCAAAAAAGAACCATTTAAAAAAAATGTCTTTTCTTAAAAAAAGTTTTTAAAAAAGTTAGTTTTTCTATAAGAATGACTTTTTAAAAAAAAGTACAATTTTAAAAAAAGTACTATTAAAAAGATACTTTTTTGTTGAAAAGTCGCTTATTTTGATAAAAGTGAAACGATGAACTTTTATTGGAAAATATATCTTTTGATACTTTTTAAAGAAAAAAACCTGTTTTTTAAACGTACTTAAAAAAAAAACTCCTTTGATAAGGTACTTTTTTGAAAAAATTTTCTTTTTGAAATCAGGTTAGTTTCTTCAAAAGAGTACTTTTTTGAAAAAAAGAACCAAATTTTTTATATTTTTTTAAAGTACCGGTTTACAGTTTTACTTTTTTTTCGAAAAAAAACTTCTTTGAAAAAAGGTACTTCGTTTTGAATATGGAATTTTTTGTGAAAACGGTGCTATTTTTGAAAAAAGTAACTTTTTTGAAAAAGATACTTTTTTGAAATAACTTACTTTTTTGAAAAAGATACTTTTTTTAAAAAAATTAATTAAATTAATTAAGAGTCACTTTTTTGAAAAAGTTACTTTTTAAAAAAAAATTAACTTTTGTATTTAAAAATCATATATTTTTATGCAAAAAGTAGTTTGTTTTAATCGCGATAACCGGTTTTTACGAGTAGACCGGTCTACTTGGATTTCGGTTTAGCCAGGTTTTCTGGGATTCCAGTGTTTTCGTTCCACCCGGTATTTCGGTCTATCCGGGTAAACCGAAGACCGGGCAACCCGGAATAACGGTCTAGACCGTAGGATGTACTTAAAAATTATAAAACATCTTTTCGAAACTGAGCTAGATAGAGCAATACCGTTACTAAGCAGTTGTGTTTACATCAGGAGTGCCCAAAAGTTCCTTATGGAAGAGCAAACACCAATACATTTAAAGAAAAACTAATTTTTATTCAACATTTTTTGTTGTAAAAACCAATACATACAAAGAAAAAGAAAAAAATATTTCAATGTTTACCAGCAAAGCATACGAAAGTGTTGTTGCTTTGCGCTTGCGTGTATAAAGTGAAGAACGACAAAAAAAACTAATAAGACAAAGTTGTTTGTGTATTTCGTATTGCTAGTGCTGAGCGCTCTATATGTGTATTAAAACACACAGCCTATAGCTAAGTGTTTTTACAAAAACAATTGAGTACCAAGCGCATAGGCCGTGGGCACCCCTGGTTTACATGTTAGTTTTCCTCAATTTTACGCATTCTAGTAATCCGTCTTACAAATATATTTTAAATTCTGAAAGAAAAACGAGCAACTACAATAATTTTCTTTTATATGTACACAAAATTTAAGCTTACCACATCAGCATCTTCTTCTTGTTTTTTGCAACTTTTCCATCGTGTTTATTTAATTTTATTTCGTTTTTTCTAAGAATTTAAAATTTTTGTTCTTATATGTTTTACTAACAATTTTTTTGTTTCAATTTTCTTTTTGTTATTTTTAAATAATTAATTTGACATAAATAGCAAATAACAATTATTTTTTTCAGAACAAGGTATGATAGTTTCGGCAATTGTGAGCAAGGGTTATGATTATAATAAATCGGCTGTGTTTACTGAAGATTTTTTTTTATAGTTGCATCGACTAGTAGTTTTCCCAACCATATTTAAAATTTTATAATTAGGAATATCAACCAATTGTCTGTCACTAAGAAAGCTAGTTTGTTAAGCTAATTTTCAAACTTGCACTAGACAAGCTAATTGGTCCTGATTAACATTTGTATGCACATACAGCTAAAATATTTATGTACCAACTTAAATAATGTAATATCGAACGACTTCCAACTGATCTTTTCCCTGTGTGTACACTTAGAATACAATATAGGTAAAGACCACTGCAAATGTAGTTAAAAACAAATAAAATTTCACTTAAGGAAAGGACGACTTACATTTCATAGAATTCAACTAACATTGTCATTTGTTTTTTAATGTTTAAAAAATGACTAACAATTGTAGTAAAAATGAACCACATGGTAGTAAAATATAAACAAATATTTATTTTTTTAAATAACAAAAAAACAATTGTAGAAAATTAATGTAAAATCATAAAACAGTCATTTGATGTGGTTTGTTTTTTTTTTTAAATGAACTACAAGGTTAGTAAAAAATGTAATTTGTTCTACAAATGACTGACATTTACATTAGAAATAAAGAAACTGTATTACAACCCCAACAACTACATATTTTTAAAGCAGAAGTTCCCTGAGTGCAATCAAAGCATTATTTGCCCAAATGTGTAAGTGGTTAATGGATAATAGTGTCAAAGTCAGCATTTTTGCAAAAAAACAGAAAATTTATTTTACGCTGCAAAATAATTTAACCCCTTAAACCCCACCCGCAAATATGATTGATGCATTAATCAGCTATAGAATCTTCCAAGGGAGAGATTAAGACCCTAATCTTGGATAAGCTCCTCCTACTTCCTGAGATATAAATCTCACTGTGTTAAAAATCACCAATGGTAATAGGAAAACACTATTTTGTTTAAAAAGCAGGTGTTTTGCCAGTACCATCCGCAAAATTCTTTGTCAATATTGTTTTTACGAATATTCCAAACAATTTGAAGTATTTTTTAAATTTTATTATATTTCACACATTTAAATATGACGTATAAAATTAAGACCGAACTGTATTAATGCTTTTTAAATGTGTTTTATAACACATCTTTCCCATTTTGTTATTTTTTATCAAAACACATCTGCTTGGTAAACGAGTGCATTGCGTAGTATTTTAGTAAAAAAAAGAATGTACTTAAAATCAAATTTAAAATACATGTTAATTACATGTCACTGATAATTTAAAGAAGATTTAATTAAAATAAAGAATGAAAATTACATTGAAAGACGTTTAATTTTTAAGTTTTTCAGATTTTATTGAGCGATTCTTTTTTTATACAAAATTAAGTTAGGGCCTTTCTACATTGAGCCATCGAATGTGTTTTTTTATTTTAGTTAATTTTTCTGATGCTGATTTTAAAGATTAATAACTTAAACTCTAAATTTATGTAGTTTTTATTTAAAGCTTACTGCTTTCTGACAAAAAAATATTTACGTTAACTAATTCCTTAAAGGATATGTGGAAAACGTGTAGAAAACATTACAACTACACATACTTATAAAATACGACTAACATCATCATAGTTAATCGTGTTACGAAATTATATGGTGACAGTAATTTAAGTTAACGTTTGAATGGGCAATTTTGTTAACACACACACACACACACACACACATACAGACAGAAAGACATACATTCATATAATCACATTCCAAAGAAAGTTCAATTTGTACGTGTGTGCAATATCATAACGAAGGTGTAAAATATCCTAAAGACACAAGTAGTTTGTACTTGTAACTTGTTAAGAGGAAAATGACATCAATATCATATTGTAACTAAATATGGTAAGAAAAAAATAATATGAAAAATGCTTCAAATAGTAATCCCAAATAACAAATCCCAGCAATTATTTTAATTATAAAGAAATGTTTGAAATGAAAGTTAATATAAATGAAAATAATTTATGAAAATGAAAATTATTCAAGTTCGAGGCCATACTATATATTTCTTTATTAGGATAATTTTTTATTTTAATAAACTTGTATTAAAGACAAAGTACGGTCTTGTTTACTACTCCCCCTGTACATTTTGTTTTTAAACAAAACAAGTGTACAAATAAAAAGAGAAAAAACAGAAAACGTGTATTGAATATCTACCAAAGGTAGACCTTGCACACAACAAACAAGTTTTCAATTTATTTTTTGATCAATGGTGATAATCTTTAACTTCGAGCTCATATATTAGTTCTCAGTTAGTGAGAAAACTAGTTTATATGAATGCTTGATGTTTTGCATGGGATTTTCACATTTTTTAAAACGTGTTTTGATGATGGGAACCTAGAAAATTCCCGAAATAGATCTATCAGCACATTCCTGAAAGTGATCAATTAATAAATTTGAAAACAAAAACTCTATAGATTATTTGTTAGGACAACAGCCTAATAAAGAAATATAGAGTATGGCCTCGAACTTGAATAGTTTTCATTTTCATTGCACAATTAAAGGTCGAAAAAAACATAATTTTTATTTTTAATAAAAATTATATCAAACTTGAAAATAATTAATTTTTTTTTTTATCAAACTTTAAGGGCGAGTAAAGTTTTTAAAACATAATCTGAGTTTAACTTTAACCACGGATATTTTCATATAAATTTGACATTCATATTCATATAAATTTGACATTCATATTGAGGGCTTAATTTTGGTTATTTTGAGATAAGTTAGCAGGCCTATGTAATTTCTATATTACCTGTTTAAAACGATTTTTAAAAAACAGTTATTTTTGTATGGAGTTCGTCTTCTTAGTAATAGGTTATGTTCCTTCAAACTGGAACAGATTACCTTAGGACCGGTTCTAGAACCAGTCATAGAAAATCTCTAAGAACAGGTTGCAGAACACCATAAAACACATTAGCTGTTCTACAACCGGTCCCTTTTGTATGAAGTTTGTGCTATTAGCAATAGGTGCTTTTCCTGTAACAGGTTGCTTTAGAACCGGTCTTAGAAGCAGTTATAGAGCTGGTAGAGGGAAAGTGAAACCTTACATTTTGACTCCCATGATTCATTCATAAACCTGTTCCACGGAACAGTTGATAAAAAAAACACCCCCGTGCTGGAATAGATTCCAAAAAATGTTGCTGAGCTTTTCAAGTTTTCTATATTAGTTTAAAATAAATGTTCCTGGGTTATATTAGAATTTAGGAAAAAAATTCATCATAAATTAGAATGAAAAACTATTGTTTACTTAAAGAGATTTATTTACGCCTTCTTCAAAAAGGCGTAAAATGAAAGAAGAATAAATACAATAAAAATAACATAAAAAGTAACAAACGCCCTAATTTCTTTCGTTTTTGTATAACTACATATTTTATTATTAACCATCTCATAATGGCGCTTAAATTTACTTCCTTTCTACAAAAGAATAAAAATGGAATAGTGGGATACAACACGTTAACTAAACACACATCTGTGAAGAAAAAAAAAAATCATACAGATACAGGTTGCTCAACAAAATAAAAGGAGGAAGGAACAGAACTGAACAAAAAAAAAAAAAAAACTGTGGCAAACGAACAACAGTAATTATAATAATAATCATTTCATAATCATTTAATATTTTTTTTTTCTTTTTTGCAATGAACAGAACAAAACTGCGTCAACACCCCTCCTTCCCTGCTGTCTGCTTACCCGTCCGCAAGTTATATTCACCTTAAATTGTTGTCACACAGAAGAAGGGTAGATGCTACAAAGTCTCCACAGGCGAGTTAGCAGCAGTCAAATTGTATGTTCGAAAAGAAATAAACTGGTGTTGTTTATATTTGTTAACAAGCAAAAATTTCTATGTTAGCTACAAATGTATCATCATACATTGTCAGCACACATATGCCCACATAGGAAAAAAAAATTAAACACTTAGAGAAAATGTTAAGTCAATTTTTAAAACTGGCCGAATATACTTTCTTTCCCGTAGACTTTAAATTTTGGAAATTTTATCTAAACAAGCATTGTTTCATCATAGAAAGGTGAACATCTCATAACCGTATTCGAGATAAGGATAATATGCTCAAAAAGTGTTCAAAATGTATACCTTCTAATAGATGTTGAATGTTCTGCCTAGTCTTAATCAAACTTG
This sequence comes from Delia radicum, assembly GCA_021234595.1. Lineage (NCBI taxonomy): Eukaryota > Metazoa > Arthropoda > Insecta > Diptera > Anthomyiidae > Delia > Delia radicum. The sequence continues at coordinate 232,036,594 of CM037852.1, read as the reverse complement.
ACAAAATTCTAAGGAGTATATATTATTCAAGGTCTTTAGCGCATTAAATGTTAACCGGACGTTAGAATTATTTAATCATACCAAGTTTTTATAAAAATGGTAAATATTTTATACTCGGCCCAAACGACGACTTTACTCAGAGACCATAAGGCCAGCCCCATATCCACATGAGAAAATAAAACAGTACCAGAAAAAAAAAATAAGACCATCCAGATCCTCTTAAAAGTCCCCCGAAACTAGATAGAGACACATCCCGCAGACTATTCAAGTCATCGTAGAAGAACCTTCTTCCAAGATGTCCGAGTCGCAGATCCTTCAGTGCCGGAGACTTGCAAAACAAATGATGCACCGTTTGTTACTTCTCGTCCACAGTGAAGGGTGTCTCATCTGTTGCCTACAAGAATTAAGATGAGTCTTCGTGTTCTAAGATATCATACAATCAGTCAAGACCGTCTACCTCGGCTAAAATTAAATATGTCCTCTATCTCCATTCAAATATGTCCTCCAAATATGTCCTCTACCTCAACGAATAGCTCAGGACATTCGTCTGTATTGGACACCCGGTCAAACAAGAGACATTTCTCGCTTACCTATTAGCCAACTTGTCCCTTACTATCACAATGTGTCGTGGGACCCAAGTCTGACTGAGTGCCGATGAATCCGGCCAATTAATTAAATACAGTCCCCTAATCACCTGGATCTAGTCATATCCGTTTCCAAGACTTTTAAAACAGCAAGACTGTACACTTAGATGCTAATGAGTGATGGATTAATACCCCATTCCATCATTATTCTCGCCGCACTGTCAATTGCGTAGACTTCTGGAAGAAAAACACCACAATCGTATGGAAACCACATGAAGACCAGAATTTGCAGTTCGCCAGCTCGAATCGTCCGTATAGGCAGAGATTTTACCACTAAGCATAACCTCCTGCGTACAATCACCTCAAAAGTCATCTGCAAGTTCGCGATCAGATTCGTTACTGCACCACACCACCTTCCTTGTTCCAATAGCTTGTTCAGTTAGAGCTAAACGTTTTTTATTACTTTAATTTGCCAAGGCTAGTACACGACTTTTATTTCGCATGACCAGAACATCAAGAGCTTCCAATTTCTTTATATATAAATTCCACATGGATCAAATTAACGCTAAAAACCCCTAAAAACTTGAATTCATATTTTGAAAACACAGCAAAGTCCAAAGGACGACATATTGATTTCGCATTCCCAGAACATGATAGTCTCCCGATTTGTCTATAAAAACATTTCACATGGATAGAAATTTCGCAATTTAACTATCATATCGATTGTGAACCTACCATCTCATAGCTTAATATGAAAGCAAATTGTGTTCTCATCCGCGAATATATGGACTCGATAGTAAGATTAACCTCCTAATCCTCAAAAGATTAGAAAAAGAGAATACAATATATATAATCCCCAAATGGGAGCCCATGGATTACAACACGAACCCAGCTATCTTTAAGAAAGCTCAATATAAATTGAGAGCAATTATCACCACACACCCCGCATTTATTCTTACACTAATTTAGAACATAAAAACACTTAAATTCTTCTTTTGACACTTGAATAATGGGCTAAGTTTAGCTGACAAGAAAGGTATCCCTGGTGTCACCCACCAGTGTTGATCCAATTTAAAAATGTAATAGCGGAGAGAAAATAAAATAATATGTCCACTTTTTGCAGACTCATCTCAAAATGTATTAATGAAAAAGCTTCGACGATTTGAATCTCATTTTCAACACCTCAGATTTGTAATTGAGACTCTAAAAATGTGCACACGGTTATTACTTTTGTCCCCTGTATTACATATCCAAGTTCTATCCAAAAGATATCTCTCTGGTAAGAAAATTAATCACACTCAATTCTCATAACCAGCAAAAAAAAAATATGGAAATTGGTTTGAAAAAGCTAATGGCTTCCGTTCTTAAACCGAAACCGTTGACCTAATTACGATAAGATCCGTCTCAGATATGGCTCTAGATCGAACAAATTTCAAATCTAAAGTACACGATAACATTTGTCATAATCACTTTAAACATCTTTTTCCAAGTAATATTAAAGTTTCCATCGAGGAAACAGTGTCTCCAGATTGTTTGTCAAAAATAATTCATTAAGAACTACCAACGAGACTTTTCGAATTTCCCATTAAACAAAATTCCATTTGACAAAATTTAGCAACATACTTTTTACAGTGTACAATAATCATATAGCACAAAACTGCAAGAAAAATTTTACCAAAGACCAGCCAGCATAGTTCGCTCTTCTCGCTATGTACCATATTCATATTTTTTCTTTAACAGTTGCGAAAAAAAATTATTTCGCTTTTGTAGAAAAACAAACATCGAGAATGTATCTTTTTTTTTGTTGTAGGTCGTTTTGTTTGACAGACACGACAGATGTGTTTCCCATTCAACTTTTAATATGTGGCCAATCTAACAGTAATTGGTTTGTTATTGCATTGCCGCGGTCTAGTAAACATATCTACAATTCCAACTCATCCATCCAACCAACCATCTAACCAAACAAACAGCCAACAATCCATATTCATTCAAGACTTTTGAAGACCCAAAAATATGATGTTGAAGGGCAAAAAGATACTCACTCGTAGCAGTCAGTCTCTTCGGTGTGCTCTGTGTAAACTCAACCCCTGCTGAACAATGAATACAAAAAAGCCTCAGGAGACGTTTTCTTGTTTACTAGGAATGAAAAATAAAACATACACAAATATAACGAACCCTTAACTTTTGCCAAGTTTATATAAAATTCTTATTTTATATTTTTTAATGTTATTACATTTACTCCTGCCTAAACCCATTCTTTGGACGCCCTCCTGCTGAGGTAACAACATCGATTAGGGTTTTCTTTATGGGTACTCGTATTGTTGTTGGTAAATTTATGAAAAATGTTGTTCACACTTTCTAAAACTTTTGTTTTTCTTTTATTCACAATTGGTTTGGGTTGGTATGACACAAAAACAAACTACATCATATAGTAAAGTAGTACTGTTATAAGCACCCCCTTTTTGTATCTGTGGGAGGTAGAATAAATTTTATAATTGTATTATATGGCAGGATGCTTGCGATATCCAACAAGTTATTACAATAAATATGTAAATGAACAAGTGAGTTTTATTTAAATTCGTTTCGCTTAATATTGGATGCATAGTATCCACATGCCTTATTTTATTGACTATATACAATTCGGGGATCAATTAAGGGCAAATTTAGTGTGGAACACCAGTCAACTTTCTAAAAGGTGACTCTTAAAACTTGTTAATAAAGGATTACAAAAATAATGTCTTTCTAAATGAAGTATCGTCTGGAATACGATATACATACGTATTCTCCTCTTCAATAGTATATTTCTTGAAGATAACACCTAGAAAACTGACTCGGTCGTAGCAAGCGTATTTGTAGCCAGTCGAATGGTACGGTTGTAGCTACCAAATTGTTTGGTACTTATTTATCATCGAATTTCTTTAAGGTAATCGAACTCAAATTGCTGTGGCAGAAAACCGAAAAATTCGGTAGCAGCAACCGAAATGTTCGATTGGCAACAAATACACACAAAGATAAAACATGGTTGAGGGAACCATATTCCAAGAGCATCATAAAACCATGTTACTATGGTTGTGACAACTATACTCTTATCTGCTTCTGTATCATATGATACTTAGATTACAATTTTTAAATTATGGGCAAATTTAGTGTGGAATACCAGTCAACTTTCTAAAACTTCTTAATAAAGGATTACAAAATAATGTCTTTCTAAATGAAGTATCATCCGAAATACGATATATTATCCTCTTCAATACCATATTTCTTGAAGATATCACCCAGAAAACTGACTCGGTCGTAGCAAGCGTATTTGTCGAAAATCGAATGGTTCGGTTGTAGCTACCAAATTGTTTGGTACTTATCATCGAATTTCTCTTAAGGTAATCGAACTTATATTGTTTTGGAAGAATTTTCGTTGTTTTGACCCAGCGATTGTAATCACAACCGAAAAATTCGGTAGCAGCAACCGAAATGTTCGATTGGCAAGAAATACACGCAAAGAAAACCCATGGTTGAGGGAACCATATTCGAAGAGCATCATAAAACCATGTTAGTTGTGACAACTATACTCTTATCTGCTCCTGTATCATAATATGATAATTAGATTACAATTTTTCAATTAAGGCCAAATTTAGTGTGGAATACTAGTCAACTTTCTTAAACTTCTTAACAAAGGATTACAAAAATAATGTCTTTCTAAATGAAGTATCATCCGAAATACGATATATTATCCTCTTCAATACCATATTTCTTGAAGATATCATCCTGAAACCAGACTCGGTATTTGTATTTGTATTTGTAGCCAATCGATTGGTTCGGTAGTAGCTACCAAATTGTTTGGTACTTATCATCAATTATCTGTTAATGCAATGGAACTTATATTGTTATGGAAGAATTTTCGTTGTTTTGACCCAGTGATTGTAATCACAACCGAAAAATTCGGTAGCAGCAACCGAAATGTTCGATTGGCAACAAATACACGCAAAGATAAAACATGGTTGAGGTAACCATATTCGAAGAGCATCATACATTTTTGGATTTATGATTGCGACAACCATGTTACTATGGTTGTGACAACCATACTCTTATCTGCTTCTGTATCATAATATACTAATTAGATTACCATATTATGGTTCCAGATATATCCCAATATTATCATATGATGGTTCTGGAAATTTGTATGAATTTTCATATAATGAGCCTACAGTAATCTGTTGAAGCTGGATTAAAAAGATATGCATGTTTTTAATAGTATATTTATTTAATAACAAATCTATGCCATTTTAACACAAACTCTTTGATTCGCAAAGATATTCCGCTTGCCCTGTTCTCAGACTTATACGTCATTCAGACTATATAGCAAAACACGTGTTTTTTCCAAAATGAGTATAAAAGCATAAAGAACCGTTGGAATAGAAAAAAAGAACTTAAATACGTGTTTTGGCAAAACACGTGTTTTGATGTCTACTGTGAATGTGGCTTAAATGAAAAAACATGGATTTGCATGAACTTCAGGTCCCTGCTCATAATACAAAAAGGCAAAAGTTGTAAATGTTATTAAATTCTCTAAATGGCTAGCGAACAAACACCGCATCCAAATTTGTACTCCTTAAAACAACTTTAAAAAATTTACTTAACTGCCTTTCTAAAATAACATGGCAACACTGTCGTACACTTTACGATTTAACTAATTTTTTATTCAACTAATAATCTTTATACTCCCTAAAAACTTTAACACAACAACAGTTATAATATTTTATAGATGCTACAACATCTCTTCAGTTTTTTTTTTTTGTAGAATTTTCCATTTAAATTTTTTGTTAAAAAAATATAAAAAACTGACTTTATGTAAAATTGTAAACCATGTCTAACAAGTTCAAGCTATAAAAAATATGTAAATAGTAGGGTAGAAGGGGGAGCTTTTGCCAGTGGGGCACAAACACCACCCCCAATTAACACCAAATTTAAGAGAAATAGTAAAAAAAAAGCCTAAATGACATGTTTTATAGCTCCAAGGTTTAGGGGTTTGTAAAGCAGCAAAAAGTTAAAAATTAATAAAATTTTTTCTGAATATTAGTAGACTGGAAAAAAACTCAAAAATATGTAGGAAAATTATACTTCAGTTAATTTATTTGCTGAAAATTCTAAACATTTTTTGTGATTCTTTTATAAATAATTTACAATAAGTTACAAAATATAAAAATGTTCATACTCCCACATTGACGACATGAGTTAATGTAATATCTGCAAATATATAGAAATGATTATATATAACATAAACAAAATTATATTTCGACTACTTACGTCAAGGGCTGTCTAAATGATGCTATCTTTTAAAGGAACTCAAAAGCCGCAGATAGTTATAGAAACGAAACGAAAAAATAACAAAATAACAAAATATAACATATACAACCCTTTTTTGCAATAAGAAAAAGGAAACATTAAAATCTACCTAAGATGTGTGTCTTTGTCTTTCGCTTTAGTCTGTCTACCTGCTGTATATTTGCTTGCAATTTGACTACACTAGATTATTAATCTCTATAAACATTTAGTTTACAAATACACATTTAATCTTTATTAAAGTTAAATATTTTATTTTGTGTTTTATTTTATGAATATAATTACTTTCACAAGCCTGTGGCAACGCAATATTTAAGTTGTTTCAATCCACAATTTTGTTTTATGTATAAAAAACAGATACACAAATCTTCCATGTTTGATTTTTTTATGTCTTACTAGAGTTGTACTTTTTAGCATCATTTTCCTAGTCAATACTACATCTTGACATGCCGCGACATATAATTCATTCTGCATATATCTTTCAATCTGGTTGTCGTCCATCCACGTGCTAATCAGCACAATTTTTTTAGTAAAATAAATTAGTACACCATTAGTAAAATATTAATAAAACATTAGTTCAAAACAGTGCTGAATAAGTATAACTAAAGTTTTAGATGAAAACAAAATTTTAGCAAAAAATTTGATGAAAAAAGTATACCTGATTTGCAAACGTTTTATAAACTTTTCTACTAATTTATTTTTTTCAGTGTAGTCTCGGACAGACACATTTTTGTGTTTTTAGAAGTGTTCAAAATGTATATGAAAGTAAGCACATATATTCTTTGATAACTTTTTCAATTGATATATTAAAAATCTATATTTTAGTATGATGTCCTGTGACTTCAATAAAAAAAAGTTCGATGGGGTTTTTCAAAAAGATTTGTAACAAAGTTATGGTTAAGTGGAAGTGGGGGTACCTGGGTTACATTCACCATCCTGCAGCCATAGCTGCATTTCCAATTGGGGTTGATTCAAAAATGGTAAAAGTTCGCCAAAGACAATAAATACAGTGAAACTTGTCAATAACGGACACTGCTATATCTTTCCTTAGTGAACAATTTTGGTGCAAGGGAATCAACGAATCAAACTTGGATTATAATGGCCTCTCCGCTGTCTTTTCTAAACTAATGTATACTCATAATTATACAATATTATGTCCAAAACCCGAATAAAAATGGACACTTTTAGAGTTTATAAATTGGTAAACTGTGCCCATGAGGTGGGGTAGTTTAGCCGTTCTAGGTTACTCAGAAAAACATTAAAAATATTATATAAGGTATAGGAATAATGGGAATTTTATGCATTCAAATGAAAGCCAGAATGTGTAAACCATAGTATAATATATAGCAGCTTGACTCTTTTTCTGTCATTTGAAAAAATAATGTACACACAGAGAATAAATTGGTTGGAATTCCATTGTAACCAACAAAATTTAATAATTATTCTTTAATTTTAATTGTAAGTACTTAAAATTCATCATCAGAATAATTAAACTATATTGTAAACAGAAAATATATAAAATTAACCAAAACACAGTCACATCATTCAAAATATTGGGTTTCCTTATCAATATTGAAAAAAATATTATCTTCTACATTACCTTTAATACCAACAACCAACTACTTTTCGGAGATTTTATCCCTTGAATAAAATATTTGCAGCTAAAATCGAAAATTAGTTTCGCCGTCGAAAAAACAATCACTCTATCTAAAATATAAGTTTTCGTTAAAAATTTTAAAATAATATAAAGTTTTGAAAATGAAAATTATTCAAGTTCGAGGCCATACTCTGTATTTCTTCATTAGGATATTGTCCTAACAAATAATCTATAGAGTTTTTTGTTTTCAAATTTATTATTTGACCCCTTCAGGAATGTGTTGATAGATCCATTTCGGGAATTTTCTAGGTTCCCATCATCAGAACACGTTTTGAAAGCGGTAACAATCCCATGCCAAACATCAAACATTCATATGAACTAGTTTACTCACTACATGAGATCTAATATACATATGAGTTTGAAGTTAAAGATTATAACCATTGATCAAAAAATAAATAAGGTCGAAAAAAACATAATTTCTATTTTTTAATAAAAATTATAACAAACTTAATATAAAGTTTTATAATAGTTTTGGCAACTCTAATAAAATATTAAGATTAGCAACCGAATTTCTGTTGTACATACAAATCTATTTTTAGACATTATTATTTAAACTTGAAAGAAAAAAATATTCAAGGTAGAAATTTGAAAATACAAATTCAAATTGACTTTAGGCTAGAGGTAAAGTAATTTCCTAACAAGCAGGAGATCGCCGGTTCGAGCCCAGTTCGAGGCATATAATTTTTTTTTATGAATAAAATAAATTTTGTTGAACGCATGTGAATCTATTTATAGAATATTATAATCCATAATCCATAAACATAAAATATTCAATTGTTACAATAAAAATTTGAAATTTGTAAATAAATGTAGGTTGTTACAATTGTATTAAAATTTAATAATAATGATAGTACGTGGAACCATAAAAATTCGGTTGGCAAAAAATTCGCTCGCAACTACAAAACTGTTTTCTGTGTGTAGTATTTGTAATTTTACTTGCACATGTGGTTCTTGATACCACTACACTTACATGAGATCGGGACACGCTCTCAATGAATCGGGTTGCTATATTTATAATATGGAGTTAATATTATGATTAAAAATAATTTTTTGAAAAAATTTATTTGTTTGGTAAAGACAGCAGCACTTCAAACAAAAAAGTGGTGAATGGTCCCCGGTCTACCCTACTAGTACGCTTCATCTTCTTTTTTATTTCAAAAACTACAAGGGTTGTTTATTCGTGCTTGATACAAGTGCTTATCACAAACTGGTACTTTGGGAATTTTTCAATGTCACCAGCAAAAATATAAAACGAAAAATAAAAAAATAAAACTGCGTTAGTCAAAATGGTAATCAGGACAAAGGTACAAGTACCACATCGACTACTGCTACGGTGATGACGATGACGATGATGAGTGTGGAAATGATAAATTGCACATTTGGGCGTATTTTTAGGGTCATTTTAGGGGTGAGTCGATGTAGTCTTCTACATATTGAATAGCATAGTCATAAATAGGGCAACCAAAAATAAGCTAGAGCTTGTTTTTTTATTTAAAAGTATAAAACTATTTAGACTAAATACAAGTTCTAAACATGCAGTTATGAAAATTTTAAGCTATTGGGTATATAAGTTAATAATGGCGATTTGGACAACATATTGCATACACTCATAATAATCCATGCTAAAAATACGAAAATAATGTCAAAACAACACAAGCTTTCGTAAAATGAACAAAAATTGGTTCTTTTTACGAAAGTATTTGTTATTTTGACATTTATTGGTATTTTTATGCATGGATTATTATCAGTGTAACTATCACATATGGTTTGTGTCAATAATAACAAATATGGTATTTTGGAGGCTAAAAATCTGTCATTATAATTCGGTATTCGATAGACGCCAAAGTGTAAACACACATTTTTTTCAATCGCTATAATAATGTCGAATTTTGTGCCTAAAAAGATGTTTTGCGGGGAAGTCTGATAACCTTCTTTCATTTGAAGAAAACGACTGCTGAAAGTTATCGACCAACTCAAAAAACTTGTGAACGATGGTTTGCGCGATTCAAAAGTGGTGATTTCGACACAGAAGACAAGGAGAGTCCTAGTCAGCCGGAAAAGTGTGAAGCTGAGGAACTGGAAGCATTACTCCACGAAGGTTGTTGCATTATCATTGGGAGTCTCACAACAAGCCATTTCCCTACTTTTAAAAGCATTGGGATTCATTCAAAAGCAAGAAAATTGGGTCCCATATGAATTGAAGCCGAGAGACGTTGAAAGGCGATTTTGCATGTCGGAAATGCTGCTTGAACGCTACAAAAAGAAGTATTTTTTCAATCGTATTGTTACTGTTGATGAAAAATGGATACATTACGATAACCCCAAGCGCAAAAAGTCATATGTAAAGCCCGGCCAACCAGCCAAATCAACGCCGAAGCCGAATATCTATGGCGCCAAGGTACACGCAGAGAAAAAACATGGTTGCAACATGATTGCCGCAACAAAATTATGATCCCTGCATTCGGACATGGTTGCTACAAACAAATTATAGGTTTAAAAATAAATTCTGACCAATAACATGGTTGCTGATACCATTTTTTGGTTGATATTTTATTATATCATGATTCCCTCTTCCTACCTTACAATTTGGCTGATAATATGGTTGATACGGCCAAACTATGATTGTAGTAATTGTAATTGTAATTTTTTAAAATATTTATTTATTTATTTAGATATTTATTATAATTAAAATTACAATTACAATAAATCTTAAAACTAAAGCACTAGCAACTAAGGCTATGGGCTTTTTTAAAATATAAATTTGTATTTTTCGCTAGAAACGTTTCGAAAAAAAAGAATATACATTTTCTTCAAATTGGATTAATATTAGACGGGTAAGTTGAAACAAATATATTAATTCAACATTCATATGTTTAATGAAAATACTGAAAGTATAACAGCATATTTTACTATTTCAGTAAGCAAGTTACATTATTAACTTTTAAACGTATCTATTTTTTCCACAACAAGCTCTCTACCTTATTATTGTGAAAACAACAATTGTATTGTTGATACAAATGACGCTATGCAAAACCATCTTATAATAGAAAAACACGTTTTATGTGCTTTCCCACAGTTAAAAACAACCATGCTATAATTGGCGAAAATCATTTTATAGTTGCTGTAACTTTGTTATGATTTCGCCAATCATTATATGGTGAGAGAGATCACTGATTATTCTATTTATTAGTGAGCGTCAGTCTAGTTTCAGATTTTGTGCAAAGTACGTCTTTTTATTAAAAAAATTAAATTAAATAAAAAAAATAATATAAAATAAAAAAATATAACATTAAAAAATATATGTAATAGCTCCAACAATAAAATTAACATTTTAAAAACAATTTTTGTAAAATATCAAATAAAATTACTAGATTTTCTTATAAATTACAACGAAAAAAAGAAAAAATTGAAGCAGGACCTTCAGAAATACTACCAATACCAGAAATACTACCAAAAGAATATGGAATTATTTCAGAATTTTAACTACACTCTGTGTCATACCTCAGTATGAACACATACTTTTTAAACCAGAAATGGTGGTTCACATTGGCGAATCTGAAGATGAAATTCTATTATTTGGTCTAATTAAACATATTTGTTTAATTAATAATTTGTATTTTTTGTGCATTCAAAGACTTTTGAACCATGGATTTGATTAACATTATCATGCTTTTCGCATTGAATGCGAAAAATTTTTTTTCTGTTTATTCAGATTCTTTAGAATCTGATTACATTGGTTATATGTGTACAACCAAATAAAATATAATGTTTTTAAATTAAATTTTAAGACCATTTGTATATATAACTTATGAATCTGATTGAAATTATTGATCAAACAAAAATGTTTATTGGACCAAACAATAAAAGTTCGCCTTTATATTCGCCATTGTGAAAATATATTTTTTTTATTTTAAAATGTACCAGGCCCAAAAGTTTTCAGATATTTCACACTCAAAATTATAGCGCGCTTACAATCCGAATTTGGCTGTTTTTATAGCTCTTTAATAACTCATTGGACAACTTTAATTTTTGGAATTTAAAAACATTTTTATATAGGCAATTTAAAAATGCAGATACATCTCGAAATATGTGGAAACTTTTGATCCTGGAACCTTTTTGAACTAAAAAAAATTAACCAATTTACTGCACATTTTGTCTCAAACAATCCTATTTTATACGTATCCATGCACAGCATATTTTTAATAACTAAAATTAATTCGTTTATTTTATATAGATCTCTTATGTTCATTAGATAAATAAATGTAATATTTAAAATAAAAAAAAAATGTCTTTCTTTTTAATATAGCTCAACCATAACATGGTTATTAATTTGCTAAATATCATCCTGCAGTCATATTATAGCTTATTAGTAGTCATAATAAGATAATATTGATCATATTATGAGACTTTAGATACCATAATATGGTTATATAGGACCATAACATGATAACTTTATGATTAGTTTTTCATCATATTATAATTAGCGGGTACCATATTATGATAATTCCAAGGTCATAACATATTTATGAAGAACCATAATATAGTGTTATTAGGACAACTTCCGAACTATAATATGATTTATTAGGAATCATATTATGGTAAAATAATAGAAGTTACGTAATCATAACATGATTATTATACTATGGTTACTATTATGGTTGCCGCAATCATGAACCCAACAATGTATGATGCTCTTCGAATATGGTTGCCCCAACCATGTTTTTTCTTTGCGTGTAATGCCTGTACCGAACACAATTGAATCGTTTGAAGAGAGCAATCTACGAAAAACGATCAGAATATTCGATCAGACAACGCTCGGCCACATGTTGCAAGACCGGTCAAAAACTATTTAAAAAAACAGGGGATGGGAAGTTTTGGCTCACCCGCCTTATAACCCAGACCTTGCTCCTTCTGACTACCATTTGTTTCGATCAATGCAGAACGCCCTCACTGGAATACGCTTCATTTCAGAACAGGGTATCAGAAATTGACTTGATTCATTCTTTACCTCAAAACCGGAACAGTTCTTTTGGCGCGGAATCCATATGCTACCAGAAAGATGGGATAAAGTAGTGGCTAACGATGAACAGTACTTTGAATAATGTATCAATTCATTTTGTTATTATAATAAATGCATTTTTAAAGCAAAAAATCGCATACCCAATATATTTTACAGTTTTATTAGTTTTTTATACTTTGAGATTATTTTTGTAAGGATATTTTTGTTTTTAGATTATTTTTGTATATTTACTTATTTTAGCTTATTTTGTAAATGTTAGCTACTTTTTGACTTTTTCCTTAAAAATTTCGCTTATTTGAGCTTTTTTCTTTTAAAATAGAGCTTTTTAGCTATTTTTTAGTATTTTTTAGTATTTATTTTTTTTTAATTGAAAGTTGAATATTTAATGTGAAATGTTTTTGGTTTATCATAAAATATTTTGATAAACCAATTTGATCTTTGATGCTTAAGAAAATAATAATTTGATCTTTGATGCTTAAGAAAATAATTTCTCTATTGCACCTTTGTTTGACTGACGTAGTCAAAAGTAAGTACACAATTTTTATTAGTAGTAACGATTTTAATAAGAAGTTATGAAATTTATGTTTTTTTTTTTTTTTAATTTAACGTCTTATTTTTATATTTAAACTGCTTATTTTACTCATTTCCCAGCATTTTTTTATGCTCATAAAATATTGTTCTTAGAGCTGTTTTTTTGGTTGCCCTAGTCATAAAGTATAAACTAAACGATGTTGTGTAACTACTCTCATAGTTAAATGACACCTATGAAAAAATAAACAGACAGGAACAGGGAAATTTGTAAAGTTTTCTCTATATATTTTTAGATTTTCATGATAGAAAAAGGGTTCAATAGTGTAAGAAGTATTATTTTACAAAACCCAAAAGTATGACACGATTGATGTCTATCGTCACGCATGCCATACAGTAAGTAGAAATATACAACTCATACATATATAATCGTATGTTTTTTTATTGTTACAATTAAACGTGTTGTCAAGCTCGGGATCCCAGCGAAACTATGGTTAATGGGTGCGATAAAGTAATGCATCTCCTGTATCATTATTATCCTTACCTGTATCATTATTTTCCAACAAAAAGAAATGAGTTACCGATAATGGGTTACATAATGCATTACTTTGTAATGGACACTGATTACATTCAGCATTATTTCTAAACATAAAGTAATGTGTTACCAATAATTGTACACTAATGGATTACCTCGTAATGATACATACTTTTTTTCGAAACACAAAAGAATGACTTACCGATAATCAATTATATAATGCATGAAATATAAGTAAAGTAATATTTTTAATATTTTTAGACACATTACTGATTTTTTGTAGGCATGGAGGTACTCTAAGCACAACAATTCATTTACATTTAAAGCAACCCATTATTATATGTGACGATAGCTCAGTAGGTAGAGACCCCAGGTTCGAATCTCTTGACCACGTTATTTATTTAATAAAAAAAAAATTTGTAATCATTTTTTTTTTTTTTGATAAATTACTTTTAGGCTCATCGCCTGTAAAATTCATCAGTGACGTAAGGTGTATTGTAATGCATGGAGCCCTATGGCGAAACATTACTTTCCCCATTATTTGGTAATGTGTGGTTTTGCTGGGATTCTATATTTGGAAAGTATTGTGAAATTTTGATGCTTAACCGCTGTTAAAGAAAGATGTACAATACTTTTTTAACCAGATTTGCTTAAAATTTAATATGCACCCTACAGACCGGTATTGGATTTATAAGTTTTTATATTTTATTTATTTTAAGAATAATTTGTTGAATTTCCAAAAAAATAGACACGGCGCCAGTTTTATCCGAGTATTTAACGATTTACTGCAATCATAATAGGCAACTAAGATCGATTATTTAGCCTATAACCCTGTAACCCTAAAAAACAAATAGTTGTTGCCATACCAAATGTTTTTTTTATAAAAGTGTTGTTGCCACAGCAAATGATTTTTTATTGCATGAATTTTATAACATTGAATTTAAGCCGGCTTGAGATTCTCATTGAGTTAGCAGATTTATTTATACTTATGTGAACAAATTCACACAGAAATAAGTTTTTTCTTTCCATTGAAGCGTAGGGGTTATGGCAAAAATTTTTTTTGGATTTTTTTATTTGCATAAATTATCCCTTTAGTTGAAATCAGAGTATTTTTTTTTTATTTAAAATAATTTTTAAATTATTTTTGCATTTTCTTTCTATTTATTTAACGAAATTAAACTTTAAAAATTACATTATTAACTTTATGATAATATTTTAGCATAAATAAATATTCAGATTTAAACAACTGAAACTAAATATTAATATCTAATCTAATTGAAATGAATTTAGAATATTTTTTACTAATACCACTAAACATAAACATTTATAAAAAAACTACATAAATATTACACAAAACAACAACAATGTGTTGATGTTTACTTTTGAGCGATAATATAAAAAAATGTCAAGCAAGTTCCAAATTTGAGCAAATATTTAATTGATTCAATTAATTTTTAATTGATAGCTTTTAACATTTTCAACAAACCGATTTAATTAAAAAAGAAGGGAAATATGTTTTTCTGTGTTTCACAACAAAGTTCGATTAATTCAATTGAATTTTAGTTGCGACACTCAAAATATTCCGAAATCTAATGTAAATAGCGTTATTCTAACTGTATTAATTAGGTTAGGTTAGGTCGATAAGAGGATTCGGAGAAGGGAAATGCTTCACTAATCCGACTCAAGTCCCTGAGGACTTACACTTAAGCCAGAATGTTGGCTTGTTGTGCGCTCTAAAGAATCGGTCCTATGTCACATTTCTACCCCAGAAACTCCGTCGCACTGACAAAACTCCTTAACTTCTTCCATCCTATGCCCCTAAGATCCCCCAATGAGGATATTGGGTCACTGGATAGTATTTCGACCCGGATCCCGGGAAATGCCGGGCATTCATAGAGATAGTGTTCCAAGGTCTCCTCGTCCTCCCCACAGGCCCTGCACACTCTCAATTCCGCCCTACCAATACGGTGGAGATGGGCCCTAAGAGTCGAGTGTCCCGAGAGGATTTCCATCAAAAGACTCTGTTTCTTTCTACTGAGATTCAGAATTTCCCTCGTCTTGTCCGTGTCTGGGTTGCCCCAGAGAATACTCGTAGTCCTGCCAACACCCGCATTCTCCCAGATGGTCCTATGCATTGTGTCAGCCCAATCCACCAGCTCCGCCTTGAGAGCTCGAAAAGGTTTAGCGTTCCCCAAAATGACTAACTCCAGGGAATATCCTCCCCTAGCCAAATCATTAGCCTTTTCGTTTCCCGCTATACCACAGTGTCCCGGCACCCATATAATCTCAATGCGTCCCCGTGCAAAGAAATCGTTAATTTCCCCTTTACATCTGAGTATCGTCATTGATCCCACAGAGTCCGTAGATAAAGCCCGGATAGCCGCTTGGCTATCCGTAAAACAATATCACCGGTCAAGCCCATGATATTCACCTGCTTAATGCACTCCGTAATCGCGGTGACCTCCGCCTGTAGTACGGTATTATGGTCAGGAAGACGGAAGCATTTGCGTACATTGAAGTTAGCGTCACAGAAGCCCAGACGCATTAGTTGTTACTATTAAAATACACTTTTCAATTCGGTTGGCACTTTATTTTTCTGTGTGTGGATATCCAAATTTTGAGATAAACTTGAATAAGAATTTAATATCGATCTATATCAAATGAGATCTGAAATTGTATTTGAGATGTAACTTTTTTTTATCGGGAAATCCTTTTTAACACTTTTTATAAAATATCAATTTGTATAAAAACCACACTCGGGGAACTTCTGCTTTAAAAATATATAGTTGTTTGGGTTGTAATAAAGTTTCTTTATTTTTAATGTAAATGTCAGTCATTTGTAGAACAAATTAAATTTTTTACTAAACTTGTAGTTCATTTAAAAAAACAAACCACATCAAATGACTGTTTTACGATTTTACATTAATTTTTTACAGTAGTTTTTTGTTATTTAAAAAAAATAAATGTTTGTTAATTTTTTACTAACATATGTGGTTTATTTTTACTACAATTGTGGTTAATTTTTTAAACATTAAAAAACAAATGACAATGTTAGTTGAATTTACTGAAATGTAAGTCATCCTTTCTTTAAGTGAAATTTCATTTGTTTTTAACTACATTTGCAGTGGTCTTTACCTACATAGTGCATTTAATATTCAGTTATATTTATTCAATTTTATCGACTACATCAAAAGTTATGTTGGTTTATTCTTGCACTAGTTTGCCTGATCTCAATCCTTAGTTTTCACTTTTTTTTATGATTTGATGTTAGTAAATTTTAGTTTTATTCAACTTTGATAAGCATCATTTATACTACATAAGGGAGGATTTTTCCCACTCCTTGTTGTTATAGTTCTTGTTGTTATTGCTCAAACGTTTCAAATTTGTTTTTGTAGAGGAAATGTCAAACAACAATCTATTTTTCTGCATATTTTATTTAGGAAATGGTGTCATATGTTTTTATCACTCTTGTAAATTTGCGGTTAATTTTTACTGAATCGGTTTAACAAGATTTACCCTAAATATCAAATCCCGAATGACAAAATTACAAAAACAAAAATGTGAAAACGGTGTTAGATAAAACATAACAAATGTAATGTGAGACAAAGGCATGAGTATTTGATTTCAAACTATAAATGTAATTCGTAAAATGAAGATAAAGAAGAGGTTGATGGATGCATCATAAAAATTTCACATGTAATTAACAAAATATATATGTATGTATGTATGTATGTATGTATGAATGTGTAAAAAGACAATGATTTGTATATAATTATGATCAAACATAATTATGGATACAACAAGAGATAGAAAATTATTTATTTTGTATTGGAGTGAAGAGACAAGTAAAGTTACTGGAAACAAAAGGATTACAAATGGACAATTCCTTAATCCTGTATGGCACCTTCTTATTTGCAGCAACTTTAGCTGGGTTTTTCTATAAAAAATTATTAAATTTTTTGACATTCTAATTTGTTTTTAACATCTTTACTGCATGGAGTTACATATCGCACTTGATCAACAAGAGGGTATTAACTCAAAATTTTAAAATTTTCAGTAGAGTCAAAAAACTGTTTATGGCCACATTTTAACAGAATTTTAAAATTCAAACATATCACAATAAGCAAATTCCATTTGAAAATATATATACATTGTTTTTGTTTTAAATTTTACCACTCATTGTAAAAAAAAAAATCAATTTTTTGAGTTAATACCATTTTTTTTAAATTTTATCGATTTAAATTTATAGAATAAAACAAATTTTATCAACAAAACAGTATCAACTCAAAATACAACCAAACATAAATAAAACAGTTTGATTATTTTTAACATAAAAAAAGGCTCAAATCAAAATAATACCTTTTTTATGAAAATATACGATTCATTTCTATTTGAACTTTTGTATTAACTCGAAATAATACCTTTTTGTTGAAATAAAGGTAATCACTACATTATCATGAAAATGGTCTCAAAAGTGGTTTTCGAGATGAAAGAGTAATCGGAATACGTTCAAATTTTTACAATAGATAGATATTGATGTTGTTAGTTGATTTCTTGAAAAAAGTGATATTTTCAAAATTTTAAGTTAATACCCTCTTGTTGATCAAGTGCGATATATGTAACGAATAGTTTGAGTCTACCCAGCTACGAACGTCAATGCGTTGGCCCAGTGCTTGCAACGGTGGTAGTAGCGTTGGCAGAGCGATGGATTTCTGAAGATTTAAGTGCTTTGCCATCCCCTTTCTTGTTACAGCGTTGGCAAAGCACTGGGTAAACAAAATTGCCAATGTTGGTAAAGCACTGGCAAATCCAAAAAATATATGGTCTAAAAAGAGAATTTTCAAAATAAAATTTAAAAAAAAAGTTAATTTAAAATTTGTTTGGCCCTGTCGGGATTCGAACCCTGACCGCCAGATTGGCAGCCGAGTCTAAGAGTCACCCACTGAGCTAATGAATCACAAAATACTTGATAGCTTAAAACGTAAATAAATGATAACAGCTGACTAATCGTTGGATGTGTTAGTTTGCCATCACTGGTATATCGTTTGTTGGAAGTAATTGCCAAAATCAAAAAAAAAGATGGTCTAAAAAACAGATTTTTCACAAACATAAAAACACTATTTTACTATTTTTTTTTAACGAAGTGTCGTAAATTTTTTACAAACAATGCTTTAAAAGCAAAGCGTTCTTAATCAGTTCATAGTAAATTTTATAAAATAAAGTGCTTTACCAGTGCTTGATTTTCTGAACATCGCCAATTTCAAATCAAGTACAATGCACTCGCGATAATATGAACTAATTAAAATCAAACCAGTTCACTTTTGCAAGATTGTTCATATTTGCGAATGGCATCTAATTTACCTTTAAAAACGTTTTTCCAATAAAAATAAATGTTTCTTACGTTAAATTTTTTATTTATTGTTTATTGGATTAAAAAAAAATAATTAATTTTTGAAAAAGAAACAAAATTTAAAAGTTACTTGTTTAAAAAAGTTACACTTGCTCCTTTTCCCAAATGTTCTAAAATTTCTGCTTTTTCTTTAAAAGTTAAAAACTTATGCTTTTTATGCATATTTAAGAACTTTTCACGTTAAATTTATATTCACAAAACGAATAAGGAATTCTAGCTGAATCTGAGCACTAAATAAAACGTGTATGTTAGAAATTTTGATTAAAAGGTGAAGACAATTTAAAAGTAAATAGCTAGGGAAATCCCTAAATTATAATGTAGTTGAATAAAAATTTAACCACCACCCTGTTGATTTAGATTTAAACACTGCGTTAAATCTAAATAAACAGGGTTAAAAATACAAAAATAAGCTGTTCATATTTTAAAGCTTTAGCACTAAGTTCATATTTTAGAGTAGTCAATGGAAAAAAAAAATTTTTCATATTTTGGGGTGTTCATATATTAGGGGGTTCATATTTTCGCGAGTGCACTGTACTAGCAAAACATATTTTGACAACGTTGGGAAAGCATTTGTAAATAAGGGCTTTGCCAGTGCTTTAATTTCTGCCAATGGTACTAAAAAATAATGTACTTTACCAGTGCTTGATTTTTCTGAACATCGCCAATTTCTGACTGGGATTGTGCAAACTTGTGTATGAATCTAATTCTAAAATTTGTTCTCAATTAATACACCGGTCGACACGATTTTTGGGTCTCAGATTCTAAATGTCATATTTTGGTTTCTTTGATGTTACTAATAAAGGGGGAAAATATTTCTGCATTTAAGCAGAAACCCAAGAAAAAAATTATTTTTTGTTGACCGGTGTTATTTGACAACAGCTAAATTTTTATATTTTATAGTAACCGGTTAATTTGGATATAAATGATTTTTTTTTTGGAAAAAAAATTTCAATTTTTTATTCGTCCAAAGTTGAAAGTTTTGTTGTGTTGTTAAACGTAATAAAAGTGTAAAAAAAATGAATAATCATAATCTGAAAATAAAGTGAACGAAATTCCACTGGGTTCAGCAATATTTTTAATTTTTTTCTTGATTTTTTTTCTTCTCTTAAATGAGCTTAAGATCCTTTATTTATAAATTATAATTATTTATTTCCAATATTTCGTCTAAACATTGGGTGACTTCTTCAGGGTACAATTATTATAATTTAATTGATAAAATTTTGTTTTAACAATTAAAAACTTATATATAACAAATTTTTTAAAAAGGCGGGAAATGAAAAATGTATTCTGGCAATATGAACAAATAAAAATATACCAGAAAACAAAAAAAATATAAAAATATCACAGAAAACAATAATACCTATAACAATATTTAAAATCTTAACTAGAATATTGAAATACATATATTATTCAGCATCATAATAATTATCCTAGTTCTTATTAACTAAATGTACGTAGGTACAACAAAGAATAAACTAAAATTGCAGGATATAAATATGATCAGAAATACAATAATTAAAATAAAATTATATCAATCAAATTATAATAATTGTTCCCTGAAGAAGTCACCCAATGTGGAGACGAAATATTGGATATAAATAATTATAATTTATAAATAAAGTTTCTTAAGCACGTTTAAAAAAAAAGAATTAAATAAAAAAAGATCAAAGAAAACTTAACATTTTTGAATTTTACCATAAAAATTTTTGCAAATAATTAAATCTGACCGTTAAAAGGAAAATTACCTAAAAAAAAACTGATGTAAGGTCACCAGACTTGAGTATGTAACGTCTAAACTGTAGTTTGACTTTTCAGAAAGTTTAAAAATTAACTTAAAACTGGCATCTAAAATATTTTAATGGCAAAACTTGTTATGCTACAGTGTTTATCAGCCCGAAAACATTCAATGCAACAAATTTCTTTCTATAACGGTATTAAAACGGTAACATTATTTCCCATACAAAAATTTGTTTTTTATTATTTAAACTATTTTTAATTATTTATCGTGTAACGATATACAACGGGTAGGTAAAGTTAACAATACGACTTAAATTACTATACTATTTTCGATTTTTTCGGTAACGGTATTTTAAGGTTAACGTCATTTCATTTGTGTCGATAACGGTATTTTAGCGATAATAGTATTTTTGTTATTTCAGCAACGGTATTTTAGGGATAACGATAGTCAGTAGAAAAGTTTTGAAAAGATAACGGTATTTTAGCGGTATTGTCTGCCAACCATGATTTAATCTAAAAAAAAATAATCTAAAGATATGGCGAAATCTGGGTTGAATGTAATTATTGATATTTATATATAGAGGAATTTCGATGTTCAAAATAGTTCAAGATTTTCTTTGTAACACTGATTTTGGACGATAGACACAATAAATGAAAAATTCAAAAAGCTTTTTGAAGGAAAAAAAGTCGGACTATCAAATGATTACAAATTTGCGGTGTTACATATTTCAAAAATGTCGAAAAATCACCTTTTTCCGTTTATAACGAAAATACTGATTTATACGAGTTTGTTACATAAAAGTATGTAACGAATTGTTCTCCTTAAACAAAATACTTAATAATGAAAAAAACATGAGAACACCGAAATAGGTTTAAGTTTTTTTATGCTTACCAAATTTTTTATATTTATATTTTTTATCCCGAGTTTCATGCAGTAAAGGGAGACTTCAAATTAATATAAATTAATTTACATTTTGATTCTGTAGGAATCCGACTTCTTCCATCTCCCAACAACATTTTTTATAATGTAAGATATACCCAACTGGAACCAGTTTCAGAAGCTGGCTTAGTACCTGTTCTAATTCGGAGCATTTAAACCGGACTAGAACGGTTCATAAGGAATAATAATTTCTTCTACAAGCCTTTCTTTGAAACTCGAATATATTGAAAATGATAACACTGGTAGATTCTTAGGTATTTTTGAAAGAAAAACTATGTAACTCAGGATTTATTTAATAACCAGGACAAGCTTAAAAACGTCCACATAAGGTTTAAATGGCAGGAAAAAAGGCGCGAGAAAAGGCAAAAACACATTTTCTAAAATTGATCATGAAACTTATGTACCAAATTTTTACTATATTTTAAAGAATTTGTTTGAACGAAAAGTCTAAAAAATTAGCAAAAATTGTTTTTATGGTAAGTATCCTAAAAAAAATATATACTTGGACAATTATTTAGTGGCAAATGACAAAAAAAAACTGATATCATTTTATTTTTCAAGAGGCTTTATATTTCTCCAAAATAAAATCCCAAGATTTTAATGCATGTTTCATTAACACATCGGAGGGTTTTGAATCATCCTAAAGAAAAACTTAATAAACTAATGCAGTCAACTTTACTCGTATTTAACAAAAAAAAAGCACTTTTTTGTGTTTTTATTGATAAAAAAAACCAAAGAAATACATTTCACACGATTAATCGATTAGTCGTCAATTTTGTCGGTTAACCGACCCGAATAACCGTTTAATACATTTAAGCGATTTTTCAAATAATGCCTTAACCGGTTAACCGCCTAGGTCGAATGATTTGAAACACTAGTTGCATCATATTAATTTTTTTTAATCGGGTAGTGTTTTTATTTGCAAACTATGAATATATTAATAATAACCAATATAAACTAAACAAGAACTTTAAAAAAACTCGACTAAGTTTTGTGCACTCAGGGAATTTCTGCTTTAAAAATATGTAGTTGTTTGTTATTTTTAATGTAAATGTCAGTCATTTGTAGAACAAATTTAGTTTTTTTACTAATTTTGTAGTTTATTAAAAAAACAACCACATCATATGACTGTTTTATGATTTTACATTAATTTTTTACAGTAGTTTTTAAAAAAATAAAAAAATAAATGTTTGTTTATTTTTTAATAACATATATGGTTCATTTTGACTACAATTGTTAGTAATTTTTTGAACAGTAAAAGCAAATGACAAATGTTAGTTGAATTTAATGAAATGTTAGTTGTCCTTTCTTCAAGTGAAATTTCATTTGTTTTTGACTACAATTGCTGTCGTCTTTACCTACATAATATCCTTAGTGTATTTTTTAAAAAACCAGGGATGACAGGCAATACCGCTAAAATACCTTATCGAAATAATTGAAATACCGTTATGCGTAAAATTCCGTTACAGATATAACTAAAATACCAATGCCCTTAAAATACCGTTACCGAAATAACTGAAATACCGTTACCGAAACAATTGAAATAGCGTTATCCTTAAAATACCGTTAACGAAATAATCCGACAAAATCAGAAAATAATAATCACTGTAAATAGATATATATTTTCCCAAAGCTAGATCATAAACTAGCTAGTCATTGGAATTGGGGGCTAAAATTATCGATGTTACCGAAATAAACGAAAATAACGTTACCGCTAAAATGACGATACCGAAATAAGTAAAATACCGTTAACACTAAAAAACCGTTACCGAAATAACTGAATTATTGTTGCACCTAAAATGCCGTTACCGAAATAAACTAAAATAACGTAAATAACTAACATACACACAGGGAAAATATTAGTTGGATTTCTGTTATAACTATAAAAATTTTATTTACCAAATACATTTTTTATTATTATAATAAAATTTTAGTCATAAAAGTAGATATTTGATCATATTTTTCATTCAAACAAAGTTCTGATTAATTGTCATTCTACACAACAACCACATTAGGTAGTTCCATCAATAACAGACAATTTATATTTTGTTTTAAATTCGCAATTGTTGCAGCTAATTCATATATTTTAAATAATTCCCCAGTCTAAATAATCGGTTATTTCAACAAAAAAGTTATTTACAGAAATAAGGATTAATTAAAATAAACATGAAATAGTTGTTTTTATACATTATTAGTTGCTTCAATAGAAAACTGTTTGTAAGCATAACCATTTTTCGATTATACCTAAATTAAGAAGTAAGGTTTTTTTTATTTGGGCAACACTACCAACAAATACTTTCCTTAACCGAATACCTGTACTTATGTTTGAAATTCAATCACATGTGTACTGAGAGTTTTATGTCAAACAACGAAAATTTTATTCTTCTATTCAAATTGAAAAGCATAGACGCGTGTAGAAAAAAAAAACAAAATTTGAAAAAAAAATAAAATATTAAAAAAATTATATAATTGTGAGTTAAAAATTATAGCAATAACTGCATCAACAAATTATTAGCGGAAATATTAAAAAAATATATAAAAATAAAGCCCTGTAATAAAAGAGGTAAGTTTTAAGTGAATAATACAAACATTTTTAATGAGGGTACTCACGCTGGTCATTTGGACACAATGCAAATAAGCACAGTTTGCATAGTCAATACTGCTAAACGCTGAGAAAGTGCAAATATCTGACTATGCATAGTGTGTAAATGACCATTGTATACCCACAATATATAAGATATAACAATTAGGGTCAGTATTCCAGTCAGTAAAATTTAAGTGCAAAATCTTGCCTATTTCTGCCTTTAATACTGACCCTAAGTTTTCACTTTGAAATAGTATTCCATTAAAGAACACACAATTGATCCACGTAGATACAATTGTATTCATCATTTTTCGAATGATTAGTAGATATTGTACCCTCTATCTAATTCGATATAGCACCATATAATTTTTTTTTTTCGGGTAGGACATTGTTTGCCTTTTAGATTTTATGTTTTTCATACATTAAACTTAATGAACAAATTAAACGATTGCTCAAGACAATCCAAGATTCGATGCATCCCTCATTATTTTGTGCTCTTATATGTACACCTGCAATTTATGATGAAGTAGTTTGCATATACTATGAATTTAAAAAATATTTGTAAATTTGTACACAATCAAGATATATTTATATAGGTACCCAGCCAGAAATTGCCAGTGGTCTGAAAAATCAAGCACTGGCAGAGCACTGTTTGCCAATGGTCCAACAAATAAAGTGCTGGCAAAGCACTGATTTAGAACGCTCTGCCAACGTTAGGAAAAAGTGCTTTGCCAGTACTTAATTAACAAAATTTACAACAGTAAAATTAATAAAAGCACTGGCACAGCCCTGGCTTAGAACGCTCTGCCAACTTTCGTAAAAAGTGCTTTGCCAGTACTTGATTTACAAAATTTACAACCATAAAAATAAAAAAGCACTGGCACAGCACTGCCTTAGAACGCTTTCCTAACATTGGCAAAAAGTACATTGCCAGTACTTATTGACAAAATTTACAACCGTTAACATAATAAAAGCAGTGGCACAGCCCTTGTTCACAACGCTTTCCCAACGCTGGCCAAAACTACTTTGCCGGTGCTCGATTTACTAAATTTACAACCGTTAATAAAAACGAAGTTTAATGCATGTACTTGTTTTTAAATGAGTTAGCAGGTTTTTACTTACTTATTTTATCATTAGAAAAGCACTTTATTGGCTGTTATACCATTGCTTTGCCAACGTTTTAAAATTATGGTTTTGGTACTGGCAAAGCGCTCATTGCCAGTGCTTTGCCAACGTTTAAAAAAAGGAACGGCCAAGCCCTGCCCGGTGTTATCATTTTGGGGTTGGCAAAGCACTTAAATCTTCAGAAATCCAACGCTCTGCCAACGCTCGTACCACCGTTGAAAGCACTGGGCCAATACTTTGCCGTTCGTATTTTTCTGGCTGGGTAGTCTTAGTATATAGGTATCTTGCTCTTACCTTTTTTTATGTATGTTGGTTTTTAATATGTCTAAATTTGTCTATATATATTTTTTTGTTTAAATTAAATAAACTAAAAGTTTTAAAATATTCTGATAAAAACTGTGTTTTTGATAAAAACAAAAGCATACAAAAACATAAAAATCTCAAATAAAACAAAAAAAAGTGCTAAAAACAAAAAAATACGGATGTGTTGCATATGTAAAAAAGGGGCAACGTGAAAATGGAACACTTTTTATGGTTCCCAAAGATGACAAAAGAAGACAGCAGTGGAGTGAGATTGTCCGTATGGAATTCACCCTAAACGCCTATATTTGTGCTAGTCACTTTTCCCCGAATCATATTACAGCATCAGGAAGAAAACGGCTGTTACCCATTGCTGCGCCTATTGTTCAGCCCTTACCAGAAACAGCGGCAGGTGGATGTTTTTTTACCATGCAAGAACTTCCGAATACTGTCACGGAACAACAAAGTCTGACTAAGTACACATAATACTTATAAAAGGTTATATTTTTTGTTTTCAGCTCTTCAATATGCATCGTTGTAGGGACAATGGGATACCCTATTGTTTAATAAGATTGTTCTCTAAATTAAACTTTAAATTTAAATTACTAATTATTGTGTATAGAATAATGTAATAAAAAATATTTATTCTGTACTCTGCAAAATATTTTTTTTTTTTTGCCTTAATATTAATCTTTGTATTATTACTTTTTATTTTATTACTAATTATACTTCTTTTCTTCATTGTAAATGTATTGCTTATTTAAATTTATTATAATCTTATATGTATATAAATAAAAAATAAAATTAATTTGAAATAATAATGCAGTTTTTGTAATCATTTTTACTGTCGGGACTATAGAATTTAATTAAAATATATAATCAATAAGTGAAGACAACAACCAAAGTATTTGTCGAAATAACATACTATTGTTAATGACCACCAATCCATTTTTTGTTTCTTGTCGTCACCTTTTCTGAATGTTAGTTGTATGTACCGAAAATATGAAGTGTTCTAACAGAAATTCGATAGAACTGAACGAATTGCCCAAAAATTATTCTGATAGTACTTGTAACTACAAAAATTCGGTTGGCAAATTATTCGGTTGTAACGACAAAACTGTTTTCTGTGTGTAAATAAGCTGTTTACGGCAAATGTACTTTTCTGTATTCACTGAATCTTGGTCTAGTGATTGAAGATAATTAAGGTCTGAAAAACATGAATTCTTGGAAGTTTATTATTTTTATTAACAAATTTTAAAACTCTCATAAAACTTAATGATTCTTTAAATCCCAAATTAGCCATAATTTTAAACATTATTATTAGTTTAAGTTGAAATTAGCCCTCACACGCATAAAAAATGTACAAACGACAAAAAACCCTCAAAAAAAAAAAATTCCCACAGCTGGTGACACCCACTTGTCAAACGCAGAAGTGTGACCGCACGTTGCAGTGCACCACAAATATATGAATTAAGAGCATTGTTGCTGTGACAGCATCAGAATTAAAAGTTGAACAAAATAGCAGTCGTCCTGTCCTCTGGCTAAAACATTCATTTTTACAGTTATCGCCTCTGGGCCAAAATCAAGATAACAAGTGATGGTATACAAAATCATTGCTTCAGAACTAGAACTCTGCTGAATCATGTAAAATAACAACAACAACCTCTCATTGCAAAGGACATTTATGAAATCTCAGCTTTGATTTTTTTTTTTGTGCCAATGAAAATTTATCTTAAAATGACACGTGCCGACACGTGCCATTCGGTATTGCACGTGCAAATTGCTACGTTTGTCGTCTATGTCTCTGGCAAGATAACGAAAGAAAAGACTCTATCATTTGATATCAATATTACAGTTTTCTTCTGGAGATTGTCAACGTTGGTGCTTTCGCGTGTCCTTGCTATTTTTTAAACGGAAAAACACGAAACATCCTTTGCCGTTGTGGGCGTCTATTTCCTCCCAACTCTTTTGTTCATACATTTTGATGAGTGTTGTTTCATCTAATCATATTAGATGACTCTATTATTATTATTATTTTTGTGTTTAAGTGACAGTTGGGCGTACAGATTTCTTTCTATTTCTAAATGTTTATTTACAAACAGATTTAAAATCCTTTGAATATCTTATGTTACCTTATCTTAAATCTAAATGAATAATGGCATACCTTATACATGGTAAAAATAAAACTTTTCTATAGATTTTGTTACGCTTTTGATAATCCAATTGTAGTTATTTTAACTGCAATTGCAGTTGTTTTACTTAAAATTTTTGTTTATGTTTTTGACAATTGTTTTTTTTTTAAGACTGCATTTTAGTTACATTTACAAACGACTACAAAAATAATAATTTTCAAATGTAGTGTGTCTTTCAGTCAAATATTTCGCGCACCATAACAATATGGCGTTTTTTTAAGAAATTTCTAATTAAAGAATACGAGAAGAACTGAACAGAATTAGTAATCCATTTGTAGTTATTTTAACTGCAATTGCAATTGTTTTACTCCGATTTTTTTTATGTTTTTGATAATTGTTTTTTTTTTTAAGACTGCATTTTAATTACATTTCCAAACGACTACAAAAAACAATAATTTTCAAATGTGAGTGTGTCTTTCAATCAAATATTTCGCACACAATAACAATCAGGTATGTGATAGAAATAGAATCGTTTTAAAATTAAATAACTTATCGATTTTAGGTGTGATTGAAATCGTATCGGTTTCATTTTCCATATTTGTTTCAATTCTACGTATTTCTTAAAAAAAACAACTCTGTTGCTTTGTTTACAATCACATTTTGTTTAAATTATTTTTTTGCTTTAAACAGACATCATTAAAAATGGCTTTTGCTGTAATATCTTCTTTAATTTTGATGAATGAAGAGAAAAACAAAGAAAATATTGAACGAAAAAAGTTGCGGGACTCATCCAACCCATTAAACTTGACAGAAAAAGTGTAAGTAAAAAAAAAAAAATACTAATTTGCACTAATAAATATTTTTCAGTTTTATAGAATGTTTTCGAGTTAACAAAGAAGCTTTTTCATGGATATTGGATAAAATAGGTCCACACTTTATATCCACATCGATTCCTTTAACCATCCAATTGGCAGCAACGTTGAGGTTTTGGTGGGCCAATACTATTGAGATCGTCTGCAAGGGTCTGCCAAAGTTTCTCGACTTCAATTCTGTCTCCTTTGACAAATCCCTTTTCCAATTGAGGATATTTTTCCATAAATTCTATTATCATGTCTTCCTGTCGAATATTTATGTGCTTTCCCCTGCAAATTTTCTACATAAATCTATTTTTATATTATTTTAAATATTTATACTTACATTTCAACAAAAATTATTGCAAACAAACTTCAAAAAAATGCGATAGTTTTAAAATCGTAAACCCCCGACTACACGTTTTAAAAACGCAAAAAAAAAAACGAATTTCGTTTTCCGTCACACTTTTTTTTATCGATATTTCTATGGGACAATATGGAAAATGAAATAGAATACGATTTCAAGTAAAACCGAAATGAAAACGGCACTTATGTTGTTCATCACAACTTTTATCGGTTTTGTATCGATTTTGGATCGATTACATTTTTCATCACATACCTGAATATGGTGTTTCTTAAGAAATTTCTAATAGAAGAATACGAGAAGAACGCTACAGAATTGGTAATCCATTTGTAGTTATTTTAACTGCAATTGCATTTGTTTTACTTAGAACTTTTGTTTATGTTTTTGATAATTGTTTTTTTTTTTAAGACTGCATTTTAATTACATTTGCAAACGACTACAAAAAACAATAATTTTCAAATGTGAGTGTGTCTTTCAATCAAATATTTCGCACACAATAACAATATGGTGTTTCTTAAGAAATTTCTTATAAAAGAATACGAGAAGAACGGCACAGAGAATATCGAAGTAAATTTTTAAATTTTTTTGATATAAGGTTGATAGAAATTATAAAAGCCATGTATAAATTACCGCAGTCGGTCCAAGTATAAATTACATAGATAATTTCTTTTGTATTTATAATAACAAAGTTGCCTTAGTTGATGGTAAGTACTATTGTACTTTAAAATATTTCACTTACACTGACTGTCATTAATATTCGGTTTTTTTATTTGAGTTACAAAAAGCTAGATTTTATCAAGAAATAAAGGAAAAAACAGGCACATTAAATTTTTGTTTGTTTTATAAATATATTTTGAGATACAAAGCAAAAATTATTTTAGATTAAGGAACACTGAGAATATACATTAAGAAAACAAAATAATTGAAAACTTAAAAAATTCATACTTCATTAATATTCTTTTTTTTATAATATATAAAATAATCATTTGAATAAAAATTTTAAGAAATGAAGTTAATATCTGGTTGGATATCCCTTATTTTTTATAACCTCAGAAAGACGGTTTGGCATATTATGAATAATTTTTTGAAGGTAATCCACACTGATTTTATCCTATTCTTCTTGCAGCCTTTTTTTGAGTTCGCCTTTCGAAGAAACTGGATTCTCACGAATACGGCGATCCAAATGGTCCCATAAATTTTCTATGGGATTCATGTCGGGGGATTTAGCAGGCCTATTTATCACTTTTAGGCAATTATAAAGCAACCATTCACGGACAATGTGGGCTTTAGGCTTAGGGTCATTGTCCTGATACAATTTGAAGGTCGATGAAATTCCCATTTTTTCTGCAGATTGTTTTAAAAAAAAATATGTCAATTCCGTATTTTAATAATAAGACATGTTTTAATTTAAAAAAAAAATAAATAAAATTAAACACAAAATTAATTCCTTTCTACAAAATTATTTACTAAAATTTATGTAGTAAATTTATGCGGAAAACTAAAAGTGACATTTGATGGCAAACAGCCATCAACATGTCAACGATATGTATCAAAATGGCTGACATAGTATCAAAATGGCTGACAAATAACTGTTTTAAATTTATATAAATAATAATTTTCTAACAAACCCTTAGTTAAGGACATAAAGGTATATTCTGAAAAGTTGTGCCGCTAAAAATATGATTAAAAAATTTAAGTTTTTGAATATTTCTAAAACAAGCATTTTTTGTATTGTATAACCATATAAAAATTGATATTTATTTTCTGTTTCACATTTTGGAACTAAATAATGTATATATAAAGTTATGTATTACTTAGCTTTGTTTGGTAATACTTACTAATTTTAACCCAAAAAATCCCAAATAACCCAATAATTTGCATATTTTTCAAGTTTTAGCGTTTTTTTCTAAAAATTATTTAGTTTTTTTAACTAAAAAAATCAAGGGGAACGTTTAGCAAAAAAAGTACAGTAGGAGCATTTCAACTAATAACTATTTCTAGAAAAGTTTGTCAATCAACTTAGGAAAATTATTTGGATAAAAATATTATGAAATTTAACTACAAAAACTTAGGAATTCTTCCACTTTTATTAATCACAATTGAGCAGAAAATCGTAATAAAAATATCCACTGCATTTCATAAAAATCCGTAGATAGTTAAATAAATTGTTCCATTTCTTTAGATTAAAAATGCTGTTCTTTTTGTTAATAAATTTAAAATTTTTATTTATAAAATATAAAACAAATACATGACATTAATGTTAAATATTACCTTTAATAATAAATGTTAAAACTCCTTCTCATTTGTACCAATAATAAAAAATGACTGCCAATTTCACCACTTCAATAACTTGAAACTAGAAAAGAATATAATTAGGGTTAGAGTTTATTTTGTTGGTTAATAAATAAAATGAAGTTACAGAATTTTGCTTCAGCTTCTTTTTTATATGCACTATTTGTAAGATTTATTTACGTTTCAATTAAGTTTTATTTATTTAATACATATTTTATTTCACAGAAATCAAACAATTTTGCGTTGAATTTTTTTGTTTGTTCTCAAAAATTCGTATGTACAAGAAATGCCCTATTATCTATTATGTTCGTCCAAATTTATTTTGTTACATTTTACCTAGTAATGCTTGATTAAAATGTGTACACAAAATGTTAGAGGTATACAACATAAGTTTGACATTTTGTAAAGATTTACCATATTTGGAACATTTGTATAAATAGATACAAATGTTAAGCTATATTTTATAATGCGAGAAATTACTTTCTACGTTTAAAGTAGTTTAGGAAAATTGTGCAAATGCAAATGCAAATACAAAATAAATGTGATGCATAATTTATTCAAAACTTGATCAAATCCACAGAATTTTAATAACAAAAATGTTTACTAAGTATTCCAGTATGGAAATTTTTTGTGTGTGTTTAATAACGATTTTTGTAAATTTTTGGTTTCTAATATATAGAAAATAATAGTTGAGAAAAACCGGGTATTCGACATTAAAAAACTCAGTTAGTAGTAGGACTCGGAAGTTAATGTATTTATATTAGTGTTTTATGAACATAACATATGGATTAAAAATCGTAAAATATTTACTTAAAATTTCAAAAAATGCATTTTTTATTGTTTTTTTTTATCAACCTTTTCTATATTGTTTTCCTAATTTTACTAATTTCTGTTTTAAAAAGTGGTCAAAACTGAGAATTACAAATAAACATAGTCAGAAAGTTAGTAATTGTATTTTCTGACATTTTTCTTTTCGTGATAAAACAATAAATTATATGTACAAATTTAAAAAATATTTTATGTATATTCCCAGCAAACAATCCGGTCCGTTTATGTGCCGTTTTCGGTACATCATATACGGATCCGCAGTCCGTTTCCGTACCGTTTTCCGGATCAGTATACGGACCGGAAAACGGAATCAAAGGAACATCGAATACGGATTCGAAACAGTATAAAGCACGCTAAAACGGACCGTTTTCGTACCGTCATGCTGTATATAAAACGGAGTGTACGAATTGAGTGTACGTTCAAAACGTACCGTAAACTGTCCGTCATTTATTTAAAAAACCGAGTGGACTCCGTTTTTAATATACCGTATACGGTCCGAATATGGTCCGTATTCGTACCGTTTTTTTTTAAATGGTCCATTTTTATTTTTTTTTATTTATTTTATATAAATGATTTCTCCTTTTTTAATTTTAAACAAAAGTTTGTTTTATTGTTAAATTTTTTCATTTATAAAGATATGAATTACATTATTAAAAAACAATATGAAACCACATAAAAATTCAATAAAAATCAATAAAAAGGATGTGGTTTTAACATTTTGATTTTTTTTTCATTTTATCTGTGGTGTTTAACATCTTCATCATTAAAATTTTCATGAGATCTGCGTCTCTATATTTAATTGCAAAAACATCTGAAATACAAGTATATGTTAAAAAAGTGGTACATTTAAAAATAACCAAAAAAATTACCACTAAAAATCTTAAATACGTATTCAGCCATTTTTTATTTTATGCAGCCGTTCTCGAGTTATGGAGTGACAATCAAAATGTACACTTCTTTTTATATATATAGATGAAAATGACTAATGTTCAGAAAAATCACCACATCTGGACCAAACAAAAATATTTTTAAAGAATTTTTTTTTTAAACCATGCTCATTGCATGTTCTACAAAACGTATTCTGCCATTTTTATTTTCTGCAGCCGTTCTCGAGTTATGGAGTGACAATCAAAATGAACACTTCTTTTTATATATATAGATTTTATTAATATTTAATTTTATTAATAAATAAAACTGTTTGATTTGTTTTAAACAAAACACACTCCGGTAATACCGGAAGAAAAACGATAACGGTTGTAACGGAGTTTTAACTGATGAAAATCGGTGTAGTCCGGTTAAACGGCACCGAAACGGATACAGCAAAACGGAGTTAAAACGGATAATTTTCGAAAATTTGAGTAATCCAATTTTACTGTACGTTAATGGTCCGTTTTCGTACAAGCTTCGACGGATACGTCATTCCGGTCCGTTTTCGTACCGTCAATGCCGGATTCATGAATCCGTTTGTAACGGACAGTCCGTAAAGTTGTTTCTTGGGTTAATATATAAATTTATTTCTAGTAAAATACCAAACATTTTCCTTAAAAACATGAATTTTAATGCAAAATTATGTATTTATAGAAAAATATGCAACAAAAAATTTCAAAATAAGCATTAAAATATGCATTTATAGCAAAATATGTAAAAAAAAACATTCATTTATAGCAAAATATGTAAAAATATGCCATTTCGGTGCAAATTGCAACAAAAAATTTCAAAATAAGCATTAAAATATGCATTTATAGCAAAATATGTAAAAAATATGCATTTATAGCAAAATATGTAAAAATATGCCATTTCGTTGCAAATTGTTTGATACGCAAAGAGATTTGGTTAAGATTGTTCTCCAGCTAACGACAACAATCATGTATTTACATAAAGTTCCGAGCCCTAGTTATTAGATATTCGAAAATTAAACTTTTTGAATAAACAAAACCGACAATCCAAAAAAAACCATTTGAAAATGTTTTTTTTAAAAGACTCGATTACAATAAGAGTCTTTTAAAAAATATTAATGCAAATATTATTGGCACTGTTAAAACCAATTTTTTTTGTCTTCAGCCGCCCAACAAGACGCCGCCGAAAATATTTGTTCTACGCCGCCGTCGAAATTTTTTAATCGACTTGCTTCTCTGTTCTTAGATAAACAAGTTTGACACTTCACAATAATTTTGACGTTTCTTCTTATTGTTTCTTTCTAAACAAAGTAATGTTGCCAGGTGTATAAAATGAAGACTTTGAAATTAAATCTGGCAAGTCTGCTCAACTAAAGCATTTTTTTTTTTGCAATTTACACTTTTTTGTTGGAATATTTTAAATAAACTTATTTTATTTATTAATAAAACATAAATACTTGCAAAAAAATAAACTTCAATGGAAACTACCAACAATAAGCCAACTTTTGAGGAAATCGATGAAGCTGAGGTAATTTGTGAATAGACAATGATGGCGGCGAAATATGTATTCATTAAGCCATGTTTATTTTTATAGGAGGAAGCTCTCTTAAAATCAGATGATGAATGTGATGTGGCTAAAACAAATATGACCGTAAATTTATTAAGACCACCTTCTGTGGTCACAGATTTAATTGATGATAATTCTTTGCTAAACGACAGCATTCTTAAGGAAACAATAATACATCCAGAACAGATTGGGCAGGATGAGGAGGACTCAATTATTATAGAGGATGAGATAACAATGGGAAGTGTAGATGTTAATGATGATAGCGATGATGATGAAGATGAGGAACTTAAAAATCTTCAAGAATTTCAAACAATATTAAGAGAATTGGAAAGCAATCAATATGTCTACGATAAATATCTGCGTTTATGTGAATTGTCACAGTAAGTATTTTGGAACTGATGGCTTATGTAGGATGATTATTAACATGCAGTTGTTTTACTTCTAGTGCCACTGGTGATTTAGACAATATACGTAAGGCCTATTTAAGTTTCTCGAGTGTTTATCCAATGACCCCCGAACTTTGGCAACGTTATATCGATGTAGAATTGGTTGTGGCACAATCGCCCAGTGAAATCGAGCAAGTCAAAGAATTGTTTCGTAAGGCATTACAGGATTATTATTGTAAGTTTTTGTAATTCAATTTCACAAAATTTAAGAATTTTTTTATAAGAAAAACTCCACAGAATCTGAGAATTTTTATATAAGAAAAAGTCCACAGAATCGCAGAATATTTCTATAAGAAAACGCCCACAGAATCTGAGAAATTTTCTATAAAAAAAATCCACAGAATCTTAGAATATAAGATAAATTCCACAGAATCTGAGAATTTTTCTATAAGAAAAAGTACACAGAATCTGATAATGTTTCTATAAGAAAACGTTCACAGAATTTGAGAAATTGTCTATTATAAGAAAAATTCCACAGAATCTGAGAAATTTTTTATAAGAAAACGTCCACAGAATTGAGAAGTTTTCTATAAGAAAAAGTATTTAGAATTTTAAAATTGTTTTATAAGAAAAAGTTCTCAAAGTCTGAGAAATTTCTATAAAAAAAAAGTTTTCAGAAACTAAGACTTTTTCTGTAAGAAAGAGTCCTCAGAATTTTTTTTTTTTTTTCTGTAGAAAAATATTAAATATTCTCAGATTTTGAGGACTTTCATATACTAAAATTCTCAAATTCTATGGTCTTTTTTTTCTACAGAAAAATTCTAAGGACATTTTTCTAGAAAAAAATTCTGTTTTAAAAAACTTTTTCTTATAGAAAAATTTTGAGATACTGAGGCCTTTTTCTATAGAAAATTTCTTAGATTCTGAGGACTTTTTCCTGTAGAAAAAATGTTCGGATTTTGAGGATTTTTTATAGAATAATTCTCAGAATCTGAAGACCTTTTTATTGAAAAGTTCTCAGATATTTAGGAATTTTTTTTTGAAAAAAATCTCAGATATTTAGGACTGTTTTTTTTTCAGAAAAATCTCAGATTCTAAGGACTTTTTCCTATAAAAAAAAATCTCAGATTCTGAGGACTTTTTCCTATAGAAAATTTCTCAAATCCTTATGAATTTTTCTATAGAAAAATTCTTAAATTCTCTGGACGTTTTCCCATAGAAAAAATCTCTTGTTTCTAAAAACTTCTTATAGAAAAATTTTTAGATTATAGATATTGAACAATTTTATGATTCCAACGACATTTTTCTATAGAAAATTTTTTTTTTAAATTATCATATGCTGAGCACTTTTTATTATAAAAAAAATCTAAAATTCGGAGGAACTTTTCCTTTAAACAAATTCTCATAATTCGAAGCTTTTTCTTTGGAAAAATTATCAAATACTGACGACTTCTTCTTATAGAAAAATTCTCAGATTCTGAGGAATTTTTCTCATACAAAAATTCTCAGTTTCTGGGAATTTTATAGAAAAATGGTTAGATTCTGAGTAATTTTTCTTATAGAAAAAATCCCAGATTCTGAGGATTTTTTCTTATAGAAAAATTCTCATATTCTGAGAACTTTTTCTGATATAAAAAGTTTCTCTTATTCTGAGGTCACTTTTTGGTAGAAAAATTTTCAAATTTTGAGGACATTTTCTGATATAAAAATTTTCAGATTTTTTTTATAGAAATAGTTTTCTGAGGACTCTTAGATTTTGAACAAAAAAAATTTTCATTTTCTGAGGATTTTTCTTATCGAAAAATTCTCAGACTCTGTGGACTGTTTCTTATTGCAAAATTTTCAGATTCTGGTGACTTTTTATAGAAAAATTCTATGATTCTTTTTTTTAAAAAAATTCTCAGATACCGAGGACTTTTTCCTCTCGGACTCGGAGGACATCAATTTTCTCAGATTCTGAGGACTTTTCCTTATTAAAAAATTAACAGATTTTGAGCACTCTATAGAAAAATACTCAGATTCTGAGAACATTTTCCTATAGAAATTCTATAGACTTTTTCCTTTATAAAAATTCATAGATTATGAGGAATTTTTCCTATAGAAAAGTCTTCATTAATCTGAAATTGTTCTAAGAAATTTAAAAAAAAATCATAAAATCCTTTTTTTTTATTCGTAATAAAATAGCCTAGTCCTAAATTTGATAAGAATTTAATCCTTTCTTTTCTCCCTTACAGCTTGTGATTTAGCATTAAAATTTGCAAATTTTGCTATAAAATGTCAAGATGCTGAATTTGTATGGCAAGAAATTTTAGGCACTTATGGCCTTCATTGTCTTAAAGGCAGAGAATTCTTTAAACTATATCGTCAACAGTGTGCTAATGATTTGTCTTCGGAAGAGCAAAGAAATAACTACATACATAGCTTTTTACGTGAATTACGTTATCCTCTACATGAAATGGAAGAATCTTATATAGAATTTAAAGTATATTACGAAAGAAATAAAGATATACTAACAGCACAAATCCTAGAATGGCCAGAAATAGATCAAAGATATTTTAAGGCTAAAGAACACCTAAAGAAAATTATTGCATATGAAGAAAAACTTAAAGCATTAGATGGTCAAGCCTATCGTGAAAGAGCTGAAGTATACTTTGAGTATATTAAGGACACCGATAAGTTTTTAGATGAAAATGTGTTGCAAACCATATATGAGCGTATGGTAGCTGATTGTTGTCTGAATTCGGAATGTTGGATTAAGTATATAGATTTTATCGATTATCGTGATGCCTTTGGACGTCCTGATGATTTGTTATCTCTGGCCCTGTTCGAACAATCATCGGATGATATATGCAAAAGAGCTTTAAGAAATTGTACTTGGTCGGTGGAATTGTATATAAAACGTATGCATATTTTAGAAAAAATGGAAAAAACCAAAAACTGAAGTACAAGAAGTATTAGAAAGTGCGTCTGCTGCAGGCTTTCAAACACCTGAACCTTCGGTTTCAATATGGATGGAATATTTGACTTATTTGCGTCGTCATACGGATTGGGAAAATCTGGATGAATGTGATATTTTACGTAAAAATTTTAATTTAGGTTGGACTATATTGGGTCAACAATGGGGTGTGTTGGCTGATTGTAATTGTGAGATTTTACAATTTTGGGGTCGTTTGGAATATGGACCAATGCAAGATCCTAAAAGAGGGAAAGAACTATGGACAACTGTAATGGGTAAGTAAATCGATAATATATTTTGAGATTAATTTCGTTTTGATAAAATTTAATATAGAAAAGTTGTGAGATTCTATGGACGTTTTCCTATGAAATAAATTTAAAGATTCTATTAAAAAGTCGTTCTTCAGTCAAGATATATCTTGCATTATGAATAGTGGGTGGAAAACGGAAAACTAGCTGTGTTTGGTAGCCATAACAACTTTTTTTTGACAACTTTCAGTACAACACAAATTTACGAAAATATAAAAGAGAATAAGAACATTTTGTTCGGCATAAATGACTTGAATTCCCACTAAATTCTGAAAAATGTAATATATTTTAAAATTTGTTAATATTATCGATGTGCTCAGTAACTATATAACTACATCTTTGAAATCCCTGAACTTTCAGAGTTATAATAAAAATATAGACACTTCGATAATATACCCCAAGTTTTTTTTTTTTTGTGTTCTTGTGTTGGTATAAATTCGTATTGCCGTCTAGTAATAAATAAAATATGCACAGTAGTTTTGAAAAAACATTTTTGGCGGAATCAATTTTTTTCGCTTATGTTATTTTATAAGATAATGTTTCCGAAAAATTTTGTTTTTTTGAAATGTTGCTTTGTATTTTGCCTTTAGTATAAAATGATTCCGCGTATGTGGCTTTAAACTGTTACAAAATGGCGCTTATTTTGATATTATCTTCGAATAGCATACTCTCTTGGAGTATGCTATTGGAAGATAATGTACTATAAAATTGTATAAAAAAAACTGATTGAACTATTGACGAAGATATTCTTGAATCTTGATATGCAAAAAAAAAAAATATAATTTTTGCAAAACATTTATACTCTTTAGTACTTGCAATAAATGTTTAGACAGACTTTTATAAAATATTAAGCAATGAATGTCTAGAAAACAGCAAAATTCATAAAACAATAAATATGGCTTATCAAGAATTTACAATAAGCCATTCAATTGATAATTTCTGAAATACAATTGGTAAATCTGAAATACAATTGATAATTTCTGAAATACAACTAGAAAAACTGAAATACAATTGATATTTTCTAAAATACAATCGTTAAATCTGAAATACAAATGATAATTTCTGAAATACAAATGATCATTTCTGAAATACAATTTATAAAAGTAAAATTCAATTGACAATTTCAAAAATACAATTGATAAATCTGAACTACAAATGATTATTTCTAAAATGCAATTGAAGGGCTTATTGTAAAAACTTGATAAGCCACATTTATTTTTTATGGATTTTCGCTGTTTTCTATAGATTCATTGATTAATATTTAATAGAAGTCGTGCTTAAACACTTATTGCAAGTACCTAGAGTATAAACGTCCAGGTCATATTTTTGCATCTTTTTAACATTTAAAGGTCAAAAATAAACTAAAACTAAAATGTGGCTAATCAAGTTTTTACAATAAGCCCTTCAATTGATTAAACTAAAATTCAATTGATAGTTTCTAAAATACAATTGATAAATATGAAATATAATTAGTAATATCTGAAGTACACTTGAAAATGGTGTAGAGTTAAAGATTTTATAAAACCGCGATAGATGCTCGTAATAAAAACTTTATGAAACCTTAAATAAAGCAAAAATTATTAAGATTAAAGTTTATATTTATAAAACCACGATTAAAGCCGATATCTAGGAAAAATAATGATATAAGCGTATAATGATGACGTTATATTAGATATATTAAAAACGAAAATGAAAATTATTCAAGTTCGAGGCCATACTCTATATTTCTTTATTAGGATATTGTCCTAACAAATATTCTATAGAGTTTTGTTTTCAAATTTATTAATTAACCACTTTCAGGAATGTGTTGATAGATCTATTTCGGGAATTTTATAGGTTCCCATCATCAGAACACGTTTTGAAAGAAGTGACAATCCCATGCAAAACATCAAACATTCATATAAACTAGTTTTCTCACTAAATGAGAACTAATATATGAGCTCGAAGTTAAAGATTATCGCCATTGATCAAAAATAAACAGAAAACTTGTACGTTATGCGCAAGCTCTAACTTAGATTAAAAACTTTATAAAACCTCGAATTAAGTAAAGACTAAAGATAATTTAAGCCAAGATTAAAAATTGTATGAATATTTATAAAACAGTGATACAACATTTCAACTAATTAAGTTAGGTAGAAAAAAGAAAAAACTTGGAAATTCTACTAATTTTCACATAATTTTTGAGAATAATAAAGTTTAGTTGAAATTCTTCTAAATACTTGGCAACGATTTTTTTGTGTGAACTTTAGATTATACACATTTTAAAAGCCTACATTAAGGCTTTAAATATGGACTTAAACAAAAACTTGTTCAAGTCTTTAATTAAGGATATTATGAAACTTAAAATTGAAGCTAAGATTAATTACTAAATAAAGCCTCGACAAAAGCTAAAATTAAACACTAAACTAGGGTTAAAACCAGGATTTTATTAATACTCATAACATAACATAAATTTGACGTTTAAATCTCAACCTCTAGTTATTTATTAGAAACCCGCCCTAAATATAATTTTTTTTTCATTTTTAATTTTCTAGAGAGTTCAGATAATTCTTGTAAATCGGGTTTATGGATAGAATTTGCTTCATTAGAAATGAGACGAGATATGGAGGCTACTCGCAAGTATGTCAATAACTGAATTATATTATCAATAACATTAATTATAATTACTTCATATATTCTACAATTTCTAGACTCTTCAGTAAAGCTTTAAATTCACCCGGTCTTGATAATCCCTCCATAATAGCATCAGCCTGGGAAAGATTTGAAAGATGCAATGGTTCTATCAAAACTCTAAATAATTGTCTTAAAGAATGTCGTTACTTTAGGCAAGCACATAAGGACACAAATCCCTTCAATAAATCGACAAAAGCATACACTGCCACCAAAACCACTACTTCAAACAAAACGTCCACTACAAAAGCCACTACTAAAAGAAAATTATCACAAAATGATAACGATTCTCCCACAAAACAGCCAAAATTGGAAAAGGTACACAAACACAAGCAACAAGAAAATGCTTCCAAAGAGTCATCGTTTAAAGAACACGAAAATCAAGAAATCGATCTTACCAAAGATCATTTACGCATCTTTTTATCAAATTTGGATTATAATTTAACCGAAGATGAAATTATTAAAAGTTTAGCGGAAATTAAAATATTAAAACTAGAACTAATACGTTCGGTAAATGGTAAAAGTCGAGGTTTTGGTTATGCTGAATTAGAAACTGAGGTAAATATTTGACTTAAGGTTTAAATACGAAACTTTTAAAATTTATTATGTGTTTGATTTCTTACAAGTTTTCTTAAATATTTCCCATTCATTTAATAAAAATCTGTTTTTTCTAGGCGGATGTTGAAAAAGCTTTAACTTTAGATCGTAAAAGTATAAATGGTCGTCCTTTATTTATATCCAGCGTTTTACGTGATAAGGAGCAACGTCAGAAATTTAAATATACAGCCGACAAGGAACTACATAAAATTTTTATAAGAAGTCTACCTCAGGATTGTACACAAGCTGAATTAGAAGAAATATTTGGAGCTTATGGAAAATTGAAAGATGTTAGATTAGTTTATCACAAGTAAGTTTGAATAACGATTGTTTTAAAGTTAGTCCCTAATTCCGTCAATAATTAAGATAAATGTTACTGCTATAGTTTTTTAAAATCAATAATTGTGTTGCATATATTCACAACAAACTTGTCAAGTAGAAAATAGAAAAATGTTAAATCATTTGGATACCAAGTTATGTAGGCATCAAATTTAATGAAACTGTGAATGAAATGGCCAAACACACGACGGTCAAAGGCATTTTATTAGATGTTGATCTTACCCCAAACGAAGCACTTTGCAAAATACGTAATACTCTTAAGAAAAGATTGGAACCGTACATATATAAACAAATCAGACAGGAAAATCATTTGCTGAAATATTTCCATCCATACCGGAAAAACCTTGGTACTTCAAGAGCGACATGGAACCTAAGGATATCAAGACCATGAACAGATTGCTTTCTGGACATGTATATGATGACAAATACGCAAACAGAAATGATCAAGACAACACGTATATCTGTGCTGATTGCAATGTGGAGAAAACATCTAATCATTTGATTTTTGAATGCCCTAAATTTAATATCGTCAGATCAAAGCATTCCATTTTTAGTTCGTATGACAGTTTACAAAATCTTCTGAAAATCAAGGACAAATTGCTCATACAGTTTGTGAATGAAGCTGGAATTGAATTTTAGATACATCCTTATTGTGGGATAACATGGCCCTATGAGTTACACACTCGCCAACCAAGGAAAATATAACCGGTTTTATTTTCTAATATAACCGGTTTTATTTGACTATTTTTACCTGTTCGATTTTAAAATATCTTATACTAAACTGAAAATAACTCTAAAATACCGAAACGATGATTTATAACGATATTTGGTGGATTAAACAAAATTTAATGGGTAGAATTTTGAAATAAGCCCTGTTATATCAGAAGATACATGCCACTATTGGAATCGTGGTTTCAAAACTTTCATATCGGCATTGATGTGATCATGGTTTGCAACTACCGTTATAATGAAAGCGTAGTGTTTGTCAACCATCGATGGTTTTCCAATAAAAAAATGTATTTTTTGTTGTATATTTTGTTGCGTTGATTTTGAAGGAATTGTCAATAATGTTGATCAAAACATTTATTTTGACAACATGTGACACTATAATGCATAAAATGACATACAGACAAACAAAATTATTTATTTCATTTCATTTCATTTATTAATTCAAAAACCAAGCCCATAGGGCCAACAATAAATTTTTACAAAAAATAAAAAAATAAATTTATAATTTAAAGGAATGCCTAAAATAAATAAAATTATAACTAAAGTTTAACGGTCCAAAATGTAGCAATAAGATTATCAAAATAAGTAGACGATTAAAAAATAAAAAATATATGAAAAATGATCGTAAATTATCAAAATTATAGTGAGTGATTAAAAAACTGCCTTAGTTTGCGTTTAAACGTAGCACTTGCAACAACAAAGCTTTTAAGAGATCTAGGTAATGAATTCCAGACTCTAGTTATCTTCACATTAAAGGATCTCTCGAAAATAGAAGAGTTTATACGTTGAAAAACTATCTGAGGGTTTCTACTCGATCTTGTAAATCTAAAGTTGTCAACAATGTAACCAGGACAGTTCGCTCTAATTAGCTTGTAAAACAATAACAAGATTCTCAGTTTTATAAAATTCTCAAAAGAAAAACCAAGAAAATCCAACACAAACGGAGAGACATGTTCTCTTATCCTCAATCTGTAAACATATCTCACTATACGGTTAACTGTAAGATGAAGACGTCTAAGAATATTACTGCTAGTACCCGTAAATACCTCCAAAGCATAAATTAACTGGGGCATAAGAAGAGCACTAGCTACACGTTTCCTTACATGTAGAGGCAAACAAAGATCAAGAGACCATAATCGTCTCAACGTAGCATTCACTCGAGCACACACGTAATCAACGTGTTTCGAAAAACGTAACTTATCATCTACAAGAACGCCCAAACACTTCATTTTCGAAACAAAGTTGATACTAACACCTCTCAATGATACACTTAAATCACGGGAATCAAAACCGAAGCACATAGCCTTTGTTTTGCTAGGATTTATGTCTAACCCATTTGTGTCCATCCACCGTGCAATCTGAACAAGGTAAAATTCTATGTTTGCCTCCAAAACATCAAAGAATAGTCTTTCTCCAGAAAATAAAATCTGTACATCATCTGCATATACAAAAGTTTCAAAACAGTTGTTATCTATTACATCAATAAAATCATTCAAATAAATCATAAATAAAATAGGACCAATTACCGATCCCTGCGGAACACCACTGGTAACCTCCAAAGTACAAGAGTTCCTATCTCCAATCGAGACGAACTGCGACCTATTTTCAAGATATGAGCTTAGAAGTTTGCAAGCGGATTTAGAAAAATTAAAATAACTACATAATTTAGTTATCAATCTAGAATGCACAACACTATCAAAAGCCTTAGATAAATCCAAGGACAACAACACACCACACTTTTTCTCATTGAGCTTACGTCTTATGGAATCAGTCAGCCCAACAAGAAGAGTTGTAGTACTATAATTCTGCCTAAAACCAGATTGACTTGGATGAAGCAGTTTATTGCCATCAATATAATACATCATTTGATCCTTAATAATGTGTTCAACAATCTTTGAAAGGATGGGAATAACAGAGATTGGACGTAAATTTTCTAACAAATTAGAA
Organism: Delia radicum; assembly: GCA_021234595.1. NCBI lineage: Eukaryota > Metazoa > Arthropoda > Insecta > Diptera > Anthomyiidae > Delia > Delia radicum. Next base: position 231,991,975 of record CM037852.1, on the reverse strand, counting down.
TTGCCATCCTTCTTAATCGGTACAACACGTGATATCTTCCAATCATTAGGGAACTTGGATGTCATAAAAATTGTGTTCACAATATGAGTGAAAGGACCACATATATAAGGATATATAGTCTTAATAAATTTTGGGGGTATACAATCATAACCCGCTGCATTTGAACGTATTCTACAAAGAGCATAAAACACATCATCCTCTACTACAGGTTGAAAACAAAACGAATTTTCCTCTATAAAATTAAGCTCATCAAAAAATGATGAAAACGTTGGTGGTTCACACGACTGACTGGAAATAAAAAATTCATTAACAATATTAGGGTCCACATCTACAACCTTATCACTCGAATCAATACTACCATTCGTTCGCAAAACATTCCACATCTGCTTGGTACTAAGCCCTTCAAAAAGGCGCTCATGAGCCTTCCTTTTCGCATTTCTAATTATTGTTTTAGTTCTGTTTCTAACTCGGCAATATATCCTCCAATTCTCCGGCGTACTCTCCTAAATATACGCCCTATACGCCAAGTCCCTAAGAGAAATACTGTAAGTAATCTCCCTTGCATTGAACCACGAATTATCATTGAAATCCCTTACCTTGCGTCTAGTAATCGGCACCAATTCATGCAATTTATGAACATTATACATAAAATTAGCGAGCTGATCATTAACATCACTAGTACAAAATATCCTATCAAAGTCACATGCAGCTGCTATTTGATCCAGCCTCGCCATATCAATGGCATCATAATTACGAAATTCAACAAACTGTTCATTTTCCAAAAGAGGCAGCTCTAAGACGGCAAAAATAAAAGCATGTCTAGAGATACCTGGACATTGCATTTGACCAAAAGAAAGAACACCAATACTTGGACTAAGGATAAAGTAATCAATTAAAGAGGTTCTATTATTATTCACATCATAATGGGTCGGCAAAGAATTATGATAATAAACAAGATTCAGTCTACTACATAGACTTAACATCGATGAAGATTTCAACGGGCAAAACAAATTATGATTGTAGTCACCCATTATAACAACATTCTCATATTTGACGACCACGTCACTTATAGGACTATCAAAAGCATCAATATCACCACTAGGAAGGTAAACCACGACAAAAAGAATTTTAGAAATACCTAGATCAACCTCTAAAAATAAAAATTCACACGATGTAGAGTCAACTGAACGCAAAACTTCCTTATATTTAACTTTTTTAGAGAGCAAAAATGCAACTCCACCACCACTTTTTTTTACCAGGGCGATCATTTCTTACCAGAACATAACCAGGTATATTTATAGCATTTGAGAGAATCCTCTCTTTAAGCCAAGTCTCACTTATACCTATGACGTTCAATAATTCTCCATCAAGAATATTCCTAATCTCATTCAATTTCGAAGAAGAATCATTCACTTTAAAACTCTGACAATTAAAATGACCTACCTTAAGATCATTACGATAATTTCCAAGACATTCACGCAAATAACTGTTATCACTACATATTGGACCTAAATTATTGTTGAGATTCATTAAAAATTATATAAAAAAACAAAGAGATTAACTCAAAATAAAGGCAAAATAAAAAAAAGAATAAAGCTTAATACAATTTAAATTTCATAGTGTATAATTTGTTAAGCAAAACATATTGTAATTATTCGTATTAATTTGTCGTTAAAAAAAAAAAAAAATAATAATAACTGCTTTTTTTAACTATCAGTCTTAATTTCAATGAAGCACAATTTTTGACATTATATGGGAAAGTAACAAATAATATAAATTCATAAAAAAGTATTTTAAATAAATTGTATTAGATGCTATAATGAGATCAATAAAAAAAAGGTTATGACATGGTTAAACTATCAAACTGTAACCCTTAGAAACTCATTAAAGAAATTTAAGTTTATAAACTAAACCATTGCAAACTGACAAAAATGCACAGAAAGCTAACTTATTCTTATAACATCAAAAACTGTGAAGCACACAATATACAAATTCAACCTAAAATGACAGTAACATTAGAGTTCACAAACTACTATAATCCTACAAATTACTATATGTTCCCCGAAAGAACCATGTGAACTATTACTAATACCTCATCTGTACCACAAGCAAAAACTATTAGTTTTGGAAAACTTATAGGTTTTGCTTAAAAATTAGTATAGAATTTTACAAAATAAATACTAGTAGTTTTTGCTTCTAGCATGAATGTAGTAGTAGGCCATTTTTCACACTCCAAGTTAAGCTGGAAGAAAAGAATAACAGCTAGCCTCAACATTTAACAACCAAAAACAGAACCTAAAGATTACAATCCGATATAAAACCATGTTTATAACCAAAAATTAAATATAAAATAAGAGCAATAAAGAATTATATACAAAATAAAGCAAATACTACTCAAAACAGATCATTATCCTAAATCTCGTTTGAAAATGACCGCCTACAAGATATTGCCAAATTAAAAAAAAAATAACCAATTAGAAAATATTTTTAAATATATTGTTCTGATTAATTGATTTCTAAAAATTTTATCAACAGAGAAGACAAAATAGAGCACAATTCAATTTAAAACAAAAAAAAAAAAAAAATATTGTAAAAAACGTAAAGAAAATTTAAAAAAAAAGAAGCTGAAGTAAACAAATTGGGAAAACAATACTTTTTATAAAAAAAGTTCAAAGTTAATAAAAAAAACCAGTACATGCATTAAATTTGGTTTTAATAAATTTTTGTTATACCCTCCAACGTGTATATGTTATAAATGAAACAAAAACTATTTGAAAAAAAAAAAACATTTATAGAGGTGACAAATTTTGAAGTGAAAAACTTTTTTGAATGTAAAAACCCAATTAGTGGTGAAAAACAATTTTGAGGTGAAAAACTATTTTTGTGGTGAAAAAAAAATTGAGGTAAATTTAAATTATGATTCATCTCTAACGGTCTGGTGAAAAATTATGACATACTATATTATACACCAGGCACTACTCCGGAATTGTACTAAAAAATTTGTATGGAAAATTTAGAGGCACCTTCTCAATTTCACTCATAACTTTTGATCCACTAGACCGATCTTGCTCATTTTCAATACCAAACTTTTAACGAAGATGTCCATCAATCCAGGTAAAAATTAACAGTCTATATTGCATTTTTGAGCTGGGATCGCCATTTCAACAGACAGACGAACATCGTTAAATCGACTTAGAATTTCATAAGGATCAAGAATATAGACACTTTATGGGGACTTAGACCGATATTTCGACATATAACAAACGGAATGACAAACTGATATTCATCCATCCAAAACAGGAAAATAGGCGCTTAAAAGATGAAGTAAGGTATCCAAAATATGGGCTTACAGTATGCAATTAAATCGAAATATGCAAAAAAAAACATAATAATATGCACTAAAAAAAAAATCAAAAAAACTAATTCCCACATACATATTTGGATTTTCAAAAGTCGATTTATTACTTGAGATTAAGTCTGTTCGATTACTTTACCAGTAAAGCCCAGTAAAAATTACTCAGTAACAAAATTACAGAGAGTGACAAATTTACAAAAAAAAGTAAACGAACGGAAAATTTTTAAGAATTGGTAAAATAGATAAATTGGTAAAATAAATACTAAATAAATATGAAAAAAAAAATCCAATGTTAATTATGGAAAAGATAAAAGTTAATAAAAATTGTAGACCAGAAACAATTTAAAATGTTTTAAAACTTCTTCCATAGTTAATTCTTTAATATTTTTCACTGTAAATCCATAAACAATTATAATTAAATGAAAATTATTCAAATTATTTAATTATAATTAAATTTAAATTTAATATTTGTTTTTGTTTACTAAACATTCAAGCATATTTTTTCAATCATAAGTTTTTTCGATAAGACAAAAATTTTTACAAATTTGTACAAGTTTGTTCGTTTACACAAATACTCAGTAAAAAATGGTAAAAAGAGAAAGAGAAAGTGACAGTTTGATGTCAAAGAATTCACAAGTTTTTACTGGATACATTTTTGCCAGTAAAAATTTGTAAGAAGAAAAAAACGTATAAAGTCTGTCCGATTACTTTTCGAGAAAAGTCCAGTAAAAATTAATCAGAAACAAAATTACAGAGAGTAAGACAAATTTACAAAAAAGTAAACGAAAGGAAAATTTGTAAGAATTTGTAAAATATAAAAACCAAACATTAAAAAAGAGATCATCTGGTCATTATGGAAAAGGTAAAAGTAAACTGAAATTGTCAACCCGGAGCAATTTAGAAACAATTTAGAATGTTTTTTAACTTCCTCCATAGTTAATTCTTTAATACTTTTCACTTTAAATCCATAAACAATTATAATTTAATAATACAAGCATATTTTTTCAATCATATGTTTTTTTCTTCTTACAAATTTTATTTTGCAAAAATGTATTCAGTAAAAATTTGTAAGTTCTTTGGCATTAAACTGTCACTTTACTAACTCTTTTTACTAGTTTTTACTGAGTATTTGTGTGAACGAACACCTTCCAGTAAAAACTTGTACAAATTTGTAAAAAAAAATTATGTTATCGAACAAACTTAATATATGTAAAAATATGCAACAACAAATCGATGCCAGTTTGTTGCAAATTCGTTGATTCGAAAAAGTATTTGGTCAGAATTGATGTTGGGCTACTGACAAAAAACATTTGAAATTCCTTGCCCTACTCATTACATGTGTTTGAGGGTATAATATTTCCTTAGTAAAACAGGCATTTCAAGTTAGAAAATGTTAATGAAAGCAATTTAAAGCCCGAAAATCTTAAAAAAATATTTTCATTTTTATTCAAATTAACCAAGCCTAATTGGGCCCTATATGGTTAATTGGAAAATACAAAAAACGCACAATTGGGTAAAAAATTGAAAGCTCGTTATAAATAAAAAATAAATTTAAAATAATCTCGATCTATATAAAAACAAAAAAAAACTAATAAAACTGTAAAAAATATTACTTGAGCCAAAGTAAAAACTAAAATTTTTTTTTGTATTAATAGAACATTTTTGGTCTTCAAAGTTTAGTAACGTCATGATGCTTGTTAGGAAAATACACTAGCCACGTGTTCGATTACTAAACAGACAATAATGGAGCAAAATTGATGATTAATAAGTTTTTTGTTAAAGCTCTGCCAATTCTGGAGGCTGTAGCTTTTCTAAAACTTCAGGTTCTAATCGAAATACTAGTATCAACCTAGCTAATATGTTTGATTTGCTTTATTTTTGTGAATATACTGAGGTTGGAAGCTCGTTATAAATTAAAAAAAGTAAAAAAGCTAATTTTTCTTCTTTTTTTATCAATATTATTGATTTGTTGTGGATCACTTTGTATATTTTTTTCTATAAATCTCTGAAATATTTTTTTTTTTTTGTTTCAGATCTGGCAAATTTAAACAAATTGCTTATGTTGAATTCGAACAAGAATTTTCCGCCAGTAGAGCTGTTTTGGGCACTGATAATATGTCTCTCAGAGATCACACAGTAAGTTTTTGTCAAATATTTTAGAACTTTAACATTTACATATATTTCACTTACAGATATCCGTCGCTATTTCGGCACCACCACCCAAATCCACAACTACAGCACCAGTCAATCCTGTCAAACTATTAGGTCTTGCTCCGAAACGTAAAGCAAATGAGCAAAAACCAAGAATGTCTTTAATACCAAATGTGGTGCGTAAAAATCTAAACACTAACAAACCAGCAGCTAAACCTGCAGCTTCGTCCTCTACAGCAGGACCACCCAAAAGTAATGATGATTTTCGTAAACTCTTAACTAAGTAGATTTTAAAACAAAAACTACAAGTAAACTTGTACAAAACTAATTATATATTACAACAAAAAAAAAGTATAAATGCAATAAATGAGAATATTTTATGATCCTACAAAATAAAGTTGCAGACTTCATGAAAGACAATTTATGACAATTTTAAAATATGGTCAATGATGACTCGATTGTAAAAGAATTTAGTGATATTTTAGATAGTGTTCCTTTTTTTCTTGCCATTTGTACGCAAAATTAAAAAAAAAACTATGAAGTTTTGCGGAAAAATAAATTAAAAAATCCATATAAAACATATAACCGGTTAATCTGCCTGTTTTAACCGATTATTCGGGTCGAATAATTATTAGAGTTTTGAATTATGTGTTTCGTCATTAACCAAAATAGAGGCGATAATCGAGGAATCGATTAACCGAATTGGTAACACTAATATTAGTTGAATATTGATTGATAGTGTACGACCGAGTATTCGGAGGTCGGCCAAAAAGTGATGTTCGGCCAAATTTTGGCTGATATCAGTGTATTTGAAGAAATTGAGTACATTTTTAGAATAAATTCTTTAATTTAGAGTGCAAACACAAGAACTTGTATTAAATTCTTTATTTATTTTATTAAAAATAACAAAGTTCAAACATTCTTATAATTTTCAAAAGAAGCCATTAAAAAAAATTGAACTCATTATTTCATAATTTTAAAAGAAAATTATAAATTAGCTTTTTTGAGATTTATTCATGTTTAAATATTTTTTATTTTACTTTGAAAAAAATTTTCGTTGTTAAAATTAACCGAATTTCACGTTTTATTCAAATTAAAAAGTAAATTTAAAGATTCGGCTACGGTTTCGACCGAACATTGAAAATCTGGCGGAAGTTCGGCCACTGCTTCTGATAAAAAAAAGTTAGTTCGGTCCGACACTATTGACCGATTTGACAATAATACTGATAAAATTGTCAAATTTTATAACAAATAAAAAAAAAAAACAAATTTGTCATTTTTTATATACGCCCATGTCCCTACTTTAGATGGTTTTGCAATTAGAACGAATTTGTGAAATCACACGAAATTGAAATTTGGTGTTCTCAAATCCTAACAGCTTTCGAAAACTCGAATTTTTTCGAAATTATATCGAAGTGCCAAAAACATGCGGTTTTATGGAAAATAAAAAACATATGGAAAGTAAAATGCTTTTAAGAAATGCTTCTAACATTGTTGTCAATTTGTTTGAGTGTTTTCTAGAATATCAAAACAAAAAAATGTTTTTTTAAAACAGTTTTTTTAGAGTATAAACAATACAACCAAAAATACAATAAAATCAGAAATAAGTAAAAAAAGTTCTAAATTTTTAATTAAGCACAATTTTTGATCCTAAATTGTAATTTATTAGAAAATAAGGGCATTCGTTTTACTTTCGACCAGGCTTTTTTACACGAATTAAAACGAAGAAAAAATAGGGAAAAACGTTCTGATTTAATCGCAAGAACACCGAAAAATTATAAAATTTTCACTTTCGCTCTGATTTAACAGGGGTGATAGTTGGATTTCCGTGTACCGATCGGTAAAATTTTGGAAAAAAAAATGTAATGTTGACAAGCAGTTTTTAAAAATTGTCATAAACATTGAAGCTCTCTAAATAAAACCAGCTTCAGAATTTTAGCAATCGAGCATTTAATATAATTTTTACTGATTTAAAAAATATTCCAAAAAATTGTTTTTTTAGAAGAAAAATAGGCAACTCTGGGGCTGATAATTTTTTTTTTTTTTTTAATATTTCATTCCAAATGATTAAGACATTAGAAAACTATTATCAGTTGAAAATCAAATTGTTTCTCTGAAATTGTGATAATCAGATTACCCCAATGAGAAGGAAAACCTCAATTCTTACCAGACCACAGTGCGACATTTGGACAATCTAGGTGGACAAAAATCGAAAAATAAAAGTTGGCGGATTATTATAACTTAAATGAATGTGACAGCAAACAATCCATATACTATGGAAATAATCATAATATGACGAAAAAAAGTGCTGTTTCATTTGATACAGGAGTTTAAAGTCACTTCTTGTAATAGACTTTTGAGAAATAAAATATATTTTTGTGCACCATCCCAACTTCAAACACTTATAACTTTTTTGTTGTTGGAGTTATAAGTCCATTTTTTTTAAATACAGCATTTTTAATCTAGTTTTTAAGTCCGTGCTCATTTTTCAATTTAAACGAAAACTTATTGTTGTAATTTATTAAAAACAAAAATTTAAAAAAAAAACGGAAACTTCGTTGGAATAAAACTATAGTTTCCTCACGCTCCCTCACACGACCTATACATGTGGCAGGTGTTGGAATGTCTCTAGTAAGAGATTAAACCATGTTTGCTGGCGAGTTTTTGCGATTTATAGAGAGTTTTAAAGTTTAGTGAACGTCTAAAATGGACTTTTTGCTTGATTTTTTTTTTTAATTCCAGAGACTTTTAATTTTAAACTATATGAAAAATACACTTATATTGCACATAAAATTGAATGATTATGTAAGAATACATTATAATAAAAAATGTAATGTGTTATTACACCAAACCCTTGTTTAACGGCATTACATTTTTTTAACGATGTTTAGTTTTTGTATAAAATATGGGAAAATTGGATAATTGTTAAATTCGTAGAATTCGCAATGGAATTAAAATAATGAAAACCAAATAACTTTAATTTTATGGTTTGAAATTCTAAAATATGAGTGATACAAAGCACACGATTTCAATAAATTACTGTATTGCTATTTCTATTTTAATTTTAAAAAGTTGCAACGCGTTTGCTGTCAAGTTTTCAGTCTGAAATTTTTTTGCATTTACATAAATGTTTTTATTCAATTTGTGTTAAGGTTTTGATAACAAAAAATTACTGATTTACGTAAGAATTACAATGAATTACATAATCTGTCAAAAAGATCTTTTTGAAAAGTGCCCAGCCAGAAAAATACGAACGGCAAAGCATTGGCCCAGTGCTTTCAACGGTGGTATGAGCGTTAGCAGAGCGTTGGATATCTGAAGATTTAAGTGCTTTGCCAACCCCAAAATGATAACACCGGGCAGGGATTGGCCGTTCCTTTTTTAAAACGTTGGCAAAGCACTGGCAATGAGTGCTTTGCCAACCCCAAAATGATAACACCGTGCAGGGCTTGGCCGTTTCTTTTTTAAAACGTTGGTAAAGCACTGGCAATACGCGCTTTGCCAGTACCAAAAACAACCAATAAAGTCCTACTTAGTAATTCACTTCAGTAAAGAGTTGTATTATTTCTTATTGAATGATTTTGGTAATTTGAACAGAAATAACAATAGGCTTGCTTCAGCTAAGTTAATTACAAAATAACTGAATATTTTTTTTATCAAATTATTTTTGTGATAAGTTAGCACGATTTTATTATTACAATTTTACTAAAGAAAGAAATTTGAAAATAAATTTCTTAAGTAAAACTTTAGTACAAAAACTATACTTTGTGCTGAATATTCTTAACTTCAAATCATAAATCATTAATATTCTTAACTTCAAATCATAAATTGCAATTTAGTTTTGAATTTTTCCACTCTTGTTGTGAACAAGGCATGTGCCACTGTTTTCATTAAGTTAACGGTTGTAAATATTGTAAATAAGTACTGGCAATGCACTTTTTGCCAATGTTAGGAAAGCGTTCTAAGTCAGTACTGTGCCAGTGCTTTTTTATTTTTACGGTTGTAGATTTTGTAAATCAAGTACTGGCAAAGCACTTTTTACGAACATTGGCAGAGAGTTCTAAGCCAGAGCTGTGCCAGTGCTTTTATTATTTTTACTGGTGTAAATTTTGTTAATTAAGCACTGGCAAAGCACTTTTTACTAACGTTGGCAGAGCGTTGTAAATCAGTGCTTTGCCATCACTTTATTTGTTGGATCATTGGCAAATAGTGCTCTGCCAGTGCTTGATTTTTCAGACCATTGGCAGTTTCTGGCTGGGTGGATTAATAATAACGAAAGTGATAAGGTTAGTAGTGTTCTTAATTATGTGCTTCAAGTTATTGGACAAGATGTGGATCATATCGAGTTAAAAAATTTTTTATCAAAAATGTGTGACAATTTTAATCGTGGTTGGAAAGCATCTTCCAGAAACAGAAAACGCGTTTTTAGACGTTCGAGGATAATTTCCAACGAAATTGATTTTACAAAATTTATTCTAGACGTAACTCCAACTTCTTCTAGCTGTATTCGAGGGCGACCACAAAAATGTTTTGAATACAGTTCTTTTAAGACTCAAAAACGAAAAGCAACAGAGCTTATACAAAATATCGATGCAAATTATTTGTTTGCAGCTACTAAAATGCAGCTTCAAAATGAAGGAAAAAGTGACTCCGCGAAAATTGTTGTTGAACTTTTAGAAGCATTCCTTTGAGAGGTACACAGATAAAAAAAAAAATTATTATTAAAACAAACGATTAAAACTCTGCCGGCAGACAAAGCACTTGCATCCATCATAGATGGTAATCTTTCATCTCATCAATATGGTTCTCTAAGAGAAATTTACTTAAGCAATTTCTTAAAAAATAGTTAATTTCCAAAAAATGGGCGTGGCAATTGTTCGATTGTTCCAAATTTTGTTGTCAATATTAGTTATGTCCTACATTATTATCAAACCAAATTTCAAGCCAGGATCTTTTAAATTAGATTTTTCTCCACCTAGATTGGCCAAATGTCGCACTGTGCAGACTTAGGAAATAAAATGTATTAATTTCAAATACCTCGATGTGTCTGAAAATGTGATGTGTTGCATCATGTCCTATCAAAAGTTTGATACTCTCCAATTAAATAGGTGTTAGAGAAAATATGTACCAAAAACTACGAAAAAAAAAATCATATTTTGTCCATATTTTGCTCTGACGATGAATTGATTTGGTTGGTATGATCTAAAAACTACAAAATTAAGAAAATTCTGTTAGCAAATGTGGCTAATAAAACAAAAACTAAAAATGGAACATATATCAACCAATGGTAGTCGAAGGGTTAAAATGTTTTAGGCACTGAAGTTTATTAATTTTCAAAACAAAAATTTGAAATAAAAACAAATATTGAATAAAAACCCTGACTTTCAAATACAAAAATGTCTTCACTTGAAAAAAATGGTGGAAATACACCAGCAGTATCTGATCAAAATCCTCTGCCCGGTAGTAGTACTCCAACAGTTCAAGAATCTTTAGTTAAAACTGTTACTACCAAAGAAGAATTTGAAAACATTTTAAAATCAGCTGGCGACAAACATTTATTTGTTGAGTTTTATGCATCCTGGTGTGGTCCATGTAAACTATTAGACATAAAATTACAAGAATTAGCTCAACAATATGAAGATAAAGTAATTGTAATTAAGATTGATGTGGACGAATTGGAGGAGTTATCTATAGAGTATGATGTTACTGCTATGCCGGCATTTATTATAATGAAAAATGGTCAAAGATTAGAAAAATTCTTTGGCAGTAAAGTGGAACAATTGGATGAAGCAATAGAAAAGTATTTAGGAAAACCACTATGAACATGAAATGGACCTAAATTGTGTGGAAAGAAAATTAGAAATTTAGGAAATTTGTCAATTATTATATTTCAAAAATAAAAATTGTCAGTTTGAAATTTTTAATACGAAACGTAATTAAAATTTTTCTTCATCATTTTTCAAAAATATTTCTCAAAATGTCTGCTGATACAACTCAATCAAAATCCAACGAAAAACCGAAAAATATAGAATCCGAATATTCTCCAGCAACCTCAACCGCTCCAGTTTCAGTTATACCTTCTAAAACAAATTTATTACTGCTCAGTAATAAAAATAACTTTGATAACATTCTGAAAGAAGCCACTGATAGATTACTTTTAATAGAATTTTTTGCCAATTGGTGTGGACCCTGTAAAATGTTGGTTAACAAATTAGAAGAATTGGCCAATTTCTATAAAGGCAAACTTTTAATAATCAAAATTGATGTAGATGATTTTGAAGATATAGCTTTAGAACATAACGTTTCAGCCATGCCCACATTTATGGTAATGAAAAATCAAAAGAAATTGGAACAATTTTCTAGCGGTAATTTTGAAATTCTGGAAAAAGCTTTGAAAAAATATTTTACTATAACTCAGAAAAACGGAAATGATAAAAAGGCGGATACGGCAAAAGATAACGAAAGCAAACAATTGAAACAAACATCTAAAAAGAAGAAATCAAATATGTAACTGTTGTTGGTCAAACTCAAAAAAGAGACAAAATTTAGAATCACTTAAAAATTTAGACAAAAACACAGTTTTATGAAAAACAAATTTTACGAAATTGGATTTTTAAATAGAAAATAAATTAAAAAACTTGAAAACCAACCATAGCAAAAAAAAAACATTGCCCAACTATATTTAGCGAAGTTTAATTATTCCTTAACCTTTAGTCCTCACACCTATTTTTTATGACACGCCCCAGGTAGAAATTTGGGATGGTACAAAAAACGAAGAGTTTTCAAAACGTTTGTTTTTGATGGTACTAAAATAAATGCGTTTCCAAAGCGATAATTGCAAATAATACGAAAAAAAGCATTTAAAAAACATTATTTTGGATTGCTATTCGAACGTTCGGACAAAGTATTTTAGGAATACTTTTTATACAAAACTTACAAATATTTGTGAAATAAAAACACTGTAAAAACATTGGTTCAAAGCGTTTTTCCAACGTTTGTAAAAAGTACTTTAGAAGTTCTTATCGTACAAAATTTACAACGGTTTATAAAATAAAACCAATGTAAAACCATTGCGTTAAAGCGTTTTTCTAACATTTGCCAATAGTACTTTAGTCCTTGTATATCTTTTATAAAGCACTATATTTTGAGGACAGATAAAGCAATATTTTAGAGGCCTTTTTCAAAACTTAATAAAACGCTATTTAAACTATTTAAAATTACAATGTTTTGTTACTTTATTTATATTATTTTAATCATATTTTACATGTTTCATTATTATTTATGTAATAGCGTTATAGCAATTGTTTCATTGTAGAACTTTGTAAGTATACACTTCACTTCTACTAAATGCATACTAACTTCAGTATAATTTTCATTTAAATTTTTAACATTATACAAACCTATTTCTTTTGATGAGAGTGGATACTGATATACATTATTTATTTCATTATTAGTTTTGCCTTTTAAAAATATATCATCATATTTGTGTTTTTCATTATTGTTAATGCTAAAAATTTCATTAATTACTAGAATATTTCCATTACTAAGTAAGCATACATTATCAGGGTGAGATGTAGTGAATTTAAAACCTTCAATATTTACAAAGGAAAACAATACTTTTGATTTTGAGGATTCTAAAATGGTTCCAACAGCATATTTTGTGTTTTTAAAAATTGGCTAAACCAACGGGATATTGTTTTGTACGTTTTTGTTGTGAAAAATGTGCAATTTTCTTTGAATTTGTGCAATAGGATTTTTCGGTGATTTTACAAATGATTTTATAAAGCCTAAACTGTTTTCAAAATTGAAAGCCGAAAAGTGAGATATTGGAGCCCCAATATTAGCTACGTCATCCGTAATATGAATAAGATTATGGATGTTCATTGTTTGCGAATTTGGTCCATAAAAATGTGGCATAAGTTCAACAAATTTCCTTAAAATACGTTTTACATAATCAGTTTTTAACGTCGCTAATGTGGTAGACGACAAAATTCTGCAAGATGTATATAAAAGTAAGAAATGTCTGTACTGATGAGAACTTAAAGCATTTTTAAAACAAGAGCTCCACCATATAATAAACAAAATATGAATTGGGTAGCTCTCCAATTTCTTATATCTATTATATCAAATGTTTTCCTTTGGAACTCTGATGTTACGTCATTAGAAATGTTCAAAAAATTTTGATGTAAAACCGCAACACTTTCTTGAGAAACAAATGAATGTGATTTTTTGCAAATTAAATTTTGTAGCAAATATTTGCTAACGCCAATATGCGGAAAGCCAAATAAGGGTGTAGGCAAAGAAAATTTCAGTTCAACCCAAGTATATGAAGAATTAAAGGGTAATAAGTACATAACTTGTGAAAAAAGTATTTTTTTACAACATTTATTTTCTACAGATTTTTTATTACATCAGTTTGAAACTGAAACACCATCCAAATTTTTGACACAGACAAGCCGCTGGTTGGCGACTGCTAAGTACAGAAACTGCTCAAAACAATCTACGTAAATATTTAGTATTATTATTTTAGTAAAATCACTAACTGTTAAGTTCTTTATCTTTTATCTTTTATATTTTTATTTTATAAATTTCCCACCATTCACTATTGTAATTGGAAAGAAATCTAAATTTAAAATGTAAAATCGCTATTTTAATTTACATTATTCCATTTAACAAATCACAATTTAATTGAAAACGTTTTTAAATGAAATATATCTATTTTCCAATAGAGGGCTTTTTATTTTCATATTTGAATATTCGATTTTTAATTTCATTGATTTTATTGATATGTTTTTATATATCAAATTTAAATCTATTTTTTCTTTTGTGATTGTCACAATATCGTTTCGTCAAAATTATGTTTTATGTTTATAATTTTTATACTAAATCACATTTCCCTTAATTTTAAACACTGAAGTAATACTTTTATGTTTCAAGCTTATTAATTTATATTTTGTTACTTTAAAATATATTTTAATTAAATTCAATAAAAATATTATTTTTCAAAATGTAAATATATAAAATTGTTTAAAATTATTATTCTGATATTTGTGTTGAAAACAATGACAAAGTACTTTAATTGTAGCTTTTTTAACGCTTAGAGAACGTTAAAACTGTAAATTGGTATTTATGAACAATTCATAAAGATCTTTAAAATTTGTCTTTCGAGCGTTTTGACAATGTTCAAAATTACAACCCTCAAAGCGGTTATCATTTGGGTCGTTTTCATAACGCTTAATAACTGTAAGCCAAAATGTTCTGCAAATACTTATTTAACGATTGAAAAAGCATTTCAAAAATTTTGTTTTCCAATGTTTTGAGAACGTTATAAATACCATCCTCAGACCGTAAATTTGGGTTATCATTTTGCACATTCTCAAAACGCTTTAAATTTGTAATTTGGTATGTTCTGAAAACGCTTGTACCATCATGAAAAATGCTTTTAAAACGTTTTAAAGATTGTATTTTTCTACCTGGGGCATCTCACAATGGGATGCATCGTCATAAATATTTTAGTGTCTCAAAATGTCTGTTTTCCATGTTAATATATTTTTTAGACTATCTTATCAACACATACGGAAAAACATAAAATATTTTTTTTTCCACATAATTATGAGCTTTTATTTTATTGTAATTAATAACAAAATTTAGTCTTCTCTAAAATTAACAAAATTCCAATGTTTAAAAATTAAAAAAAAAAAAAGTATGATTTTCACTGTATACATTAGGGTGGGGCGATTTGAACATCTTAATGCGCGCTTCGCGTTTCTGATTGTACTGAGCAAAAAAGTCCACTAGACCATACGTCTACGGTGAAAATCGAGCTTCCACATTTTGACTTTTTAGCCGTATTTTGTGAAAGTAACAATGTGTGGGATGGACATATCTCAGGAAGTAGGAGGAGCTTATCCAAGATTATGGTATCAATCTCTTCTTTAGAAGATACTCTAGCAGATTAATGCATCAATCATATTTGTGGGTGGGGTTTAAGGGGTTAATTTTTAATTTCAAAATAGGGCTTTTTTGCCGTAAAGTCAAAATCTGGAAGCTCGATTTTCACCGTAGACGTATGGTCTAGTGGACTTTTTTGCTCAGTACAATCCCAAGAATCAGAAACGCGAAGCGCCCATTAAGATTTTTTTTTCCTTCCATACTAATTGCCCCACCCTAGTATACATATTAATTTAATTCTGGTAAAAATTCCATTCAGATTTCTACTTCAAACTCCGATCTTAGCCAGAACTTTAAAATCATAAAATGTTTTAGTAATTAGTTTGACCCATATTCTTCTGAACTGAGAAATCATGTGAATTTTTCAACGAAAATTTGTTTACACAAATAAGATTTTCTGATTTTTTTATTTTCCTACTACGCCCTCTAGCGGAGCTATTTGAAACCAATGATAACTACAGTCCAAAAATTACACTTTTAGTTTTACTTTTACTTATGAAGATATAGCGATTTTCGGTTTTGTAAAAACGCGAAATTGAGCGAAAACTCAACTTGAGTATATACTGATCAAACTTAAAGGCTTTTCTACTATTACTATATATATAATCTTTTTGCCAAATTTCATAAAAATCCGTCTATACGTTTTCAAGTTAAGACAATGTCCTTTAGAGAATCCTGTATGTCCTTGAACCAAAGTTAAAACTTTTTTTAAAGTTTGAGCTTCAATCTTACTTTGTGTTTAACATTAACGGTTTGTAGTCAACATAAATATGTTTTCAAGATTTTTGAATATTGTTTTCCTTTCAAAATATTTGTTTTTTGAAATTTTACAAAATTTTAACTTTAACGCTTTCACAATTCCAAACCGTGTCATGCACACAAAAATTACTTTACAAAATATTTTTTGTAAATTAATTTTCTATCGAAATTGTTTAAATACTTGTTATAAAAACCTCATTTAGCTGAATTGTGTTCAATGTAAAATACACCGCCTGGAGATGGGCTTGCCGGTTAGAGGTTTAACGATATTTTAAAAATTTTAATTTTATATAATTTATGAACAAATCTTAATTCAAAAATATATGAAATTTTTTAAGTTAATGGATTTTAATTTTTTTTTTTTTTTTGAAAATACCATTTTCAAAATTGTTATGTGGCAACCCTGACATAATAATTTGTATAAGTGCAGTAGTATTTTAATAAGGTTTTAAATAAAAACGGAATAAATTTTGGCATATTGTCGACTTTGTGAAATTGAAAAATTCATTCATTCATTGAACTAAATTTGAGCAAAGAAATATATTCTAGTTTTTTTTATCAGGATATAAAGCAATTCGATGATAGATAACAAATTTTTCATGAATCGAAGACCAAGGCTATGATGTTTAGAACATTTAATCGTAGAATTGAAGGGCTTATTGTAAAAACATTATAAGCCACATTTTATTTTTAGTTTGTTTTCGCCTTTTTAAGGCTAAAAAATGCAAAAATATGAATTTAGCAGGACATTTATAAACCAGGTACTTGTAATAAGGGTTTAAACACGACTTACACAATCAATGTGGCTTCCCATGTGAAAATTGATTCGTATATGATCATATATGGGCTTGTATATAATCATATATGGGAATAGCTGGCCGTATATGTCCGTATATAGTTCAATATATGACCATATATGGTATCATATATGACCATATATGTTCGGATCCGAAATTTATGTGTATATAGTCGCATATGATCATATATGAGCATATATGGATCATATATGTGCATATATGACCATATACCATCAAATTTCGCATCCGAACATATTTAAATATATGAGATTATATATGGTCATATATCGAACCATTTATGAACATATATGACCAGCTATAAATGTTAAATATTCTCTTGCGCACGCGTTATTGATGGCACATGTTAATTATTGTATTGAAATCGACTCTGGTACATTTGGCTACCATCTGGATAAGCTTGAACATATTGTTAAGAGGATTGTTCGTTTTGTGTATGACATTATATCATCATTATAGCATCAATACTTGCAGTTGCGCAATCGAGTACCATATTATTTATATATATAAAACAATATTTCTTTCACCAGATTCACTTCAACCCCTTAAATTGTACTGCTAGAAAGTGGAAATCTTTACCGAACTATTTGCAAAACTTTTTATTAACACTTAGTGTATTTAAGAATAAAATGCTATACTACTTCCAGAACATGGACAACTAGACTATTGAATATCAAAGCACCGATATGGACTCTACTAATGATGATCCAAAGCCGAAGCCTTGCCCAAGAAAGATTTGCACGATTTTAAATAAGTTCATACGTATACATTATCATGTTCTAAGGATTAACACATTATACACTAATATTTATCTTAGTCTTCGAAATTGATGATACAGAAATTTGAATTTGTATGTTATGCCAGCAATACATTTGACCTTAAAGGCTTATAGTATTGTAAATAAAGGTGTTTTTTGCTCTTTTTTAAAAGGACAAAAAAGACCCTTACCTTGAGCAGTAAAAGGGTTAACATATTCTACAAAACTGTTCTCCGTAACATTTTACATAAATTTGCTGAACACACCATATAGTTTAAACGTGAGCTTTATTCGATTTTCTATGCCGATTGACAATACAAAATTTGAATTTGGGGGAAACTTTACCTCCCCCTAAAATGAAACCCAGATGTAAACTTTCAAAACGCCGATACACGTGTCTTTTTTTTTTGTCTCTTCTATCAAAATTTATAGGTCGGACCTTGTAATTTTGTTGAATAATGTTATAAGTAATTTGCTTTTGTTTTAT
The DNA here is from genome assembly GCA_021234595.1 of Delia radicum. Lineage (NCBI taxonomy): Eukaryota > Metazoa > Arthropoda > Insecta > Diptera > Anthomyiidae > Delia > Delia radicum. The sequence continues at coordinate 231,973,700 of CM037852.1, read as the reverse complement.
GTAAATATTTCAGTTAAATTATGACGACTTTCGTTAATCATTTGACTAAATGAATGAAAGCAAATCTTTCTTCATTCACCCTTTTACTAAATGAATTAAGAAAATGTTTAAACATTCAAGAAACAATTCATTCAAAATAGAATTCATTCATATTATTTTAAGCTTTTAAGTATTAATGCTTTTTTCGGAATGAAATTTGAGTAAATTTTCATTCATTTCACAAAATTGAATTAAAGAATTAAGTCTTTTCAACCTTTGTTTTGTACACAACGCACATAGAGGTATTTCAACGATCTGGGCGGCCAAAATTATTTTTGTGCTTAAATGTACATATCTTGTCGAGTACAACAAGACTGTGTCGTTGAAATTTGCGAAACCCTCTAAAATCTTGAGTTACGGGTAAAAAACCGGGTTTTCTGCCCTTTTGCACATATAAGCTAGTAACTTTGTTGAATATCAACCGATTTATAATTTCTCAGTGGATTTAGAAAGAAGAAACTAAGCCATTTCGAAGATATGAAAATGATACTTAAGTAATATTGAGACATCTGTGTGTATTCCTCCAGCAGACTAAGTTTTGCAAAAAAAAATTGGGTATTTTTCAAGTTTGGAGATGTTTTTACACATTTTTTCATTTAGGAACCGTATAATTTAAGACTGTAATATAAAAGTATGTTTATTTATGAGTAAAATGCAACTTTGATTTAAAACATCCATTAAAAATTGACTGAGTTAATGAACTTTTAATAAAACCAAAATGTTGGAATAAATACGTACTCAAAAGTAATGAATAAAAAAAAAGAAATGGTATGTAAATGATGAGAATATATAATGAACATGTTTTATTGAAAACAAAATAACAAAAACAACATAAAAGATTAACAAAACATTTAATTGAATATTGCATCGCTCTCTGAAGAATAATCATTTGTATATGGCTCGTCAGATATGAACATTGATATTGCTTCTGGCAAGAACGGGTTAGTATTTCTATTCTTTATTGCTCTCATACAGCTTAACAAAGGGTCCGAACTAAGTAGAAGGCGATTAAATATATCTTCATTGCAGTTTTGTCTAGAAAATTTTCTTGCGAAGTCTTGCCGATAACTTCTGAAATGCTTATTACGAATTTCTGCCGCCTCCTCCGAAAGTTGTCCTATAGGTAACAGAGATTTTCCAATTACAACTGCGCCATGAACCAAAATTTTGTGCAACGTTGGAGTCATAGGATGCCATGGGTACAGGTCAACATATAATCGAGCCGTTTCTGTGGTATAATTTTCAAACTTTTCAATGTTTGTTTTGTAACCACTTGAAATCACTTCAAGGATTACTTTTAGTCTATATATTAAGTCGTAATTTATGCCCGTTATTTCGGCTGCTAAAGATGGATTGTCAAAAAATCTTCGGCTAGTATTACCATCATTTGTATTACCAAAATTTGATTTTGGCATGTCGATTATTAAACCAGTTTCGGCACGAAACCTGTCTTGGATTTCTTTTTTCCTAGCTTTCTCTAATTCTTTTTCTGCTTCTGTTTTCCTTTCTCTGTACTTCTTAACAGGTAGTTTGTATGCCAAATGAAGTATACTTTCAAATAGTCGTATTCTGGCATGCAGAACAGAAAGGCCGAACTCAATAGCTTCAAAATTAATATCTCTAGTGAAGTCCAGCTTGTTGAAGTCTTTAGAGGTAGCTCCACAAATGTAGCATTTGCTTGTAGATGTTGTACCTGTGGCTGCGTTGCAAACTTTGCCATCAACCATAGTCATTATTAATATGTGTTTCACCAAATACTTGTCCCCGTCTAAGTCAACTTCAGTTGCAACTAAATTGTTTATGTTATTTTTAACATATTTTATTTCGTCTTCAATTACTGCAGCACTTTCCTTGATGAAGCGGAATCTGATCGGCCTACAAAATCGGGACGAAGATGGTGTTGGGTTTTCCCAAATAATTGTTTCTTTTTTCTCTCCACAAACTAATCTAAGAGGAACAAAACAACTCTGAAATATGTTTGAATCCAAATCTTCAACATTATCTAGTTTCTGTTTATACAAATCTTGCTTGGAGCCATCGCAACCCCATTTACAGATCAGCTTCAGGGATTTTCGCTCTTGTTCTTTAATGGTTATTAAAACTTCTTCTAAGTAATCTGATAAACGTCTAGTTGTAATATCCATCAGTGACTGTAAATCAGCTTCGGCACCATTACTTGTTACTCGACAAGCTTCTGGAGGTGGATAGCATTGTTTCTTTGCCTTCTGCAAAACACTGTAGCAGGGAAAAAACTTCATATTAGTTTTTCTAATTATTTCATATTGACCTTTCGTCAAATCTGCATCAATAAACATTTGCAAAGCTTTCATTGGTGTTAAGGGCGAATGTGTAGTTTTTTTACGCTTATACGCGTTTTTAAATTTAGATGCTCGTTTAGAAAATATCTTTGAGAATAAAAGATGCATCTCTTTTTCCGCTTTTTTCTAGTTCAACACCTGCAGCATGGATGATCAAATCTTTTTCATAACAGGACCGCATTTTTTCAGTTTTCCTCCTTTTGCTTCTGTCGCTTGACTGCCCGAAAGATTTCTGAGGTCGGCCAGGTTGATTTTGAAACGATTCCACAGGAATTTCAATGGTCCCTTGAAGCCATGAGTCATTGTACTTCAAAAAGGTTTCCTCTTTGCTGTGAGATTTTATCCACCTTTTGGCTTTTAAAGTGAGCAAAGTTACGCTTCAAGCTAGCTAATTGCTCTTTATTATAGCCTTTATATGCGAACAGTTGATTCTTTAAACATTTTAGCTTACCATCAATAGAAGGCACACCTGAACTGTTCATTTTGTCGAAAAGAGTTTTACGCTTCACCATCTTGTCTTCCGAAACAATGATAAATAATTTCTTTTTTTCTTTAATGAAAACAATATGCACACGAACTCGACATAGACAACAACGATTTCTTTTTATTTTCAAAGTTACTTTTATTATTTGCAAAAACTCAACTGACAGAAAAAAAAAGCTTTTGAGATCCAAAATGTTTAAGGTGTCAAAAAAGTGCTTATCCGGGACTATCCGGGAAAAATTTTTTGCTACTTCAATAAAGGAAAGATTGAATAATGCTAAACAAAAAAAATTATTGCTTGATCTACCTTGATAACATATCAAAAAGCATCTTGAAAAAGAAATTCAACAAAAATTTACTACAAAAATAACGTTACTTTCAATCAATAAAAAAATCAGCATTGATATGACTAATTATATGTTGTAAAATGATTTTTCATAAGTCCATTATCTGAAGTACTAGGATCCATAATTTTTTCCTTGTGCGATTAACTTGTTTTGCTAATATTTACGATGAAAACCGGTTGTTTTGTAAGGGAACCCAGTTCTATTATGAGAACTCTGTGAAACACTCAACTTTCGACTGCTCGTACGTGCGCGTGATGCGCGGAAAAAAATTTTGGTTGTTGTCTCATGTTCTTTGGAATGTCTTTTAACGCAGTGACTATTTTTTTCAATATTATTCCTACTTTGACTTTTGGGGTTTTGGCCGCCCAGATCGAGCAAATACCTCTATGTGCAACGGTTAAATACGCGAGAAAGCAAACATTTTAATACACATCTCGTGGACCCGGGCTGCCACGTTTTTGAATAATTTAAAATTTTGGTGAAAAAGATATTCAGAAAAATTTGCGTTAAATCGGAATGATTTTTAATATCGGAAAAAGCTCAGACATCCCATGGAAACAAACCATAGAAAGTCAAATAAAAAACCCTATTTCTCCCTATTGCCTATACACCATAGATTATATAGATCTCCAACTCTTTGACATTAGATATCAGTGCGCGCAACTCGTGAGAATGTGTTGGACATAAATGGATGCATATACAAAAATATTTGAATGGGTATGAAAAATTGTGTTTGTTGATAAAAGAAGACGAAGAGTTTGAGATCTATGTAATCTATGGCCTATACCTTGTATACACTTATATTATTATAATTTAGAGTTTAAAATTGCCCTTCAAATATTCTCATATATATGTCAGATATTAGAAAAATTTGATACCAACTCTAAAAAATTAAAAAGTTTTCAATTGCAGAATATTTTTTTAACTTTTCTATTTTACCATGATTTATGACATTCAAAACAAGGAAGATTTTGATCAAGAAATCGCAGATGCCGGTAATAAGTTAGTGGTCATTGATTTTTATGCCAATTGGTGTGGTCCATGCAAAATTCTGGGTCCCAAGCTAGATGAATTATCCATACTATATGCGAACAAAGCTAAAGTACTTAAAGTCAATGTAGATGACTGTGAAGATATTGCTATGGAATATAATGTTACCAGTATGCCAACATTTGTGTTTATGAAAGATCAGCAAATTCTAGATATTTTTGTGGGTGTTAATGCCGAAAAATTATCGAAGAATATAGAAAAATATGTGGGCGATGAAGAAACCAAGCAAGTCGTTGTTGCATCTCAAGAAGAAGGTGATGATGAATTTATAATAGAGGATGAAATTGAAGATATATAAAAATATATTGATGATCTAACGTTGATACATGATCAATTAGCAATTTAAATTCTATAAATTAGGATTATTTCTTGGCTTAATTTTATGGTCTCTATTTAAAATTGATTTTAAATAAAACAATTTGCTGTATGTTTAACTTACAGATTTCATTTACATTTAAACTAAACCATTTTGCATTTATTTCGAAATATATTTTTCAACATATTCAACAAAATGTTTTCCTAGTTAAATAATTAAAATTATATTCCTGATTAGGGTGGTAATAATCAAACTTCATCTGCTATTTCCACCATAAAGAGAAGTGCAAAAAAGTATTCAATATGAATTTGTACATTTGTTCATAAAACTACTTTTTGGCGAAAGTGATTTTCATAGCATGTGAAGGTGTTATCTTAAATCCTTGCAATGCCTCCTTAGCAGCATTACTCTGAAGTTCGGTGGCAAATTCTACAAATGCAATATCATGACGATTGGGTACCAGACGGACTTCTTTAAAGCCGGGGAATTGATTAAACAACATGGACAACATCATTTCATTTGTTTCCTCCGGTAGATTGGTAAGGAAAAGAATTTGATTGGGCGGCTGTTCCGTTTGAGTATTTGGATTAGCATTCTCGGCATTGGAGGTCTTTTTCTTTTTGTCCCTGTAACAAAAAAATATAACAAATTAATTTATTTGCCTTTCCTTTATCATTAAAATCATACTTTTTATCTTCTACTGGTGCTACAGGCTTTGGTGGTTTCAATTTCTTGGGCCTTTCCTTAAACGTGCCCTTTATTTTGGCCACCACATCGGAATCGGTTTTAGAATATGCTATACGCATTGGTTTGTCGTAGAATGGAAATCCCTGCATTGTTCTTAATGCATTCGCGGCACTGGCTATTTCCTTGAAGATAACAAATGCCTGACCGCGCATTTTGAGTGTTTTCAATGCCACAATATCCAAGATTTGACCAAATTGCGAAAAGATGGCGTACAGGGATTTTTTCAATTCTTCTTTTTTGATTTTCTCATTGAGATTATTTATGTAAATGGTTTGATTGGGACGTACATCCATTTTGTTAATATTATTGTATACCAAATTTTAATACTTTAATTTTTTACAAAATTATTAAAAAAAGAAACGCGACTTCCATTCACTTGAAAAAAAACACCGCATAAAATTAATTAAAATTAAAAAATGTGCATGTGTGTGTGCGTATAAAATGCTTGTTACAATGTTAAGATAACAAACTATACATATGGAATGAAACAAAAAGTGTTAATAGTGAATTTACATTATACCTGAAATCTGGTTTAAGCCGGATTTTGGTGAAAATGTGGTCATGAAACGTAATTTCAAACCAGATTTTCCATACAAATTCATAACTAACTTGTCGCACAATCTGGTGTAAAATTACTTTCAAAATTAGGCTGTAGCGATACAAAACTATGTTTCCCCTATTTTGGGAGAGAAATTGGCAAAATGTGGCATCAAAAATGGAAGTGGAAAAAATGTAAACAAATAAAAAAAATATTTAATTTAAGAAAACTAAATAATGTGAGTGTAAAACCCAATAAAATGGCATTTTATTGAAAGCATAATACAATTTAGCATCCACTTACTTAATTTTCCTTTCGACGAAGATAATTTGTACAAACAACATAGTTATGGTGAAAAGAACAACAAAAGGAAATATATTTTGCTTCCAAGTAGTCATCCCTTACAAAAAACACTTTTCTTTCAGCTAAATTAATATTGTTACTTTATTAATGGCTTTTTTTTTTTTTTTTTTTTTTAAAAAAAAGAGAGGCAACACTCAGGAAATACTTCCTATATTTAGTGTGTTGCTTTCTTTGGAAAGGGATAGTATAGAGATGAAAGGTGGGGAAAGATGAAGGGCTTCAGACTTGGCAACACTGTAATTGCGCGAGATGATAAGTCTTAGAACAGTTGTTGCTCGCCACCTGATGGAGAGTTGGCGAACTTATTGAAGCTTTTTGGTTCATAGCCCTGATTCATTATTTTACTTCGGTGGGGTTAATTGCTATGGGAACACCGAAGGTGGACATTGCGATACGTATGAGGGATAGAAAAACTCATACATATTAATTTGATGTTGCCGGCACCGGGGATCGAACCCGGCACCTTCTGTGTAAAAGTCCAACGCACTAACCATTACACCACAACGCCCAATAAATTAATAAATTTTTAGAACATTTATCATTTTGAGGTAATTTTTTTATTTTGTTTTCTTTTCAAAATGTTGTTGTTGTTGCCACACCGAAATCCGGGTTTCCTGTCAAATTTTATAATGTAAATGGGTGTGATTTGCAACATGATTTAACTCGATTTTAAACCAGATTTCGTGGAAGTGTAAACTCATTATAAAAGCAGATTGTCGGTTATGAATTTGTATGAAAACAGTGGATTTTTAAAAAGATACATACTCTTAACAATAAAAATCCGTTTTCTCCCTACATCTTCAAATTATGTTCCCCTACAAAAATCCCAAAATTTTTTTAAATGCATTTTCTATATTACAAACAAAATGTTTATTTAAAAACTGTGTAAATGATTTTTTCAATTCTCATACTTTCGACGACAATTCCAATTCTTTTCGAACATTAAAAAATTAGTATTCGAAAAGTATCGGTAAATTCTTCGAAAATTATTTTAAAATATAAATTTGTTAAATTTTCTCAAACATTTTTTGGAATAGGTATAAAACTGACTTAACTAAAATATTAACAGTTTTTCATATTAACAGTTTTTTCGTCAAAAAGTAATTTTTATTTCCAACGTTATTAAACACAATAAAAAACGATTAATTTAACATTGGCTTGTCATAAAAAGTGCGCTGTTTATATAATGCTGCAAAACAACTTCCAAAGAACATTATGGTCCAAAATAACTTCCAAAAAGTTATTTAGGCAGAAAAATTTCCACAAAATCATATTTAGAATGCTTCTCGTGACAAGCCAATGTTAACCCTTAAACCACGGGCAAATTTTAACTTTATAATTGGATTCTAGTGATAACCTGTACCTGACCTGATGATTGTAGACGGTCTTAGTGGTTAAAAGGTATGCCAAATTAGAAGCCAAACAAATTTTTCTGGGCAATATTGAAAAATTATTTTAAAAATGAACAAATATCTGTTTTTAAGAAGATTTGCATAATTTTTAAAAAGTAATATCTTTTCCAATAAATAAAAAAATCTGTCCGTTTTACCCTACGCTGCTATTTTTAAAGCAAAAAACCTTCAGCTAGGGATTTTCCCCTACCTCTGGCAACACTGATTGAAAATATCGTTTGAAATTACGTTTCAGAACCAGATTGTCTCCAAAATCCGGTTTAACCAAGATTTCAGGCATATTGTCAATTCACTATTATGATGAATTTACAATTCCACAAAATCTGGCTTAAAATCGAGTTAAATCCAGTTACAAATCGGCCTTGTTAACATTTCAGATTTTGGCAGGCAAACTGGATTTTGGCTTGACAACAACATTTTATAGTCAAAAAAAAAAAAAAAAAATAAATAAATAAAATAACCTTAAACTGGAAAATTTTCTAAAAAGTTATTAATTCACTGGCGGAAGACAAAATTTACAGCGATTATGAAAGAAACAATGTTAATTTTACCGAAAAAGAGTTTTTTATGGGGGGTAACTTTTTGGATGCAAGATATTTACTTTTGTTCTTCTGATCATTATATGAATGGTGTTTCCACAAATTGTCTTCGCCGGAAACAAAAATAAGTGACTGGATGATGAATTGAATTTATCTTTCAGTATAAAAATTACAGTTTATTGGGTTTAACGCTCGTTTTATTTAGTTTTCCTAAATTTAATAAATTTTTTTTTTCAGAAGTTGGTGCCACATTTTTTAAATTTCTGTCCCAAAATAGGAGAGAACACATTGTTGTATCGCTACAACCTAATTTTAAACATAATTTTAAATCCTATTTTCCGACAATCTAGTTAAGAATTTGTAAAGAAAATCTGGTTTGAAATTATGTTACATAACCAGATTCTCTCCAAAATCCGGTTTAACCCAAATTTCAGGTATAATGTAAATTCACTATTAGAAATTAATTGACACTTCCACGAAATCTGGCTTAAAGTCGAGTTAAATAAAATTACAAATTAGGCTCCTTTACATTACAGAATTTGGCAGGCTTGACATTTTATAACCAAAAAAAAAGTAAATAAAATAATAAATAATATATTCTTACACTAGCCTATTTTTTGCGTGTAGGCATAGTCGTTTTATTGCACGTAGTTATAGATTGAAAAAATTCGAAGAAAATAAACCTATTATTTAATTTAAAATTTACATTTTTAAAAAAAATTTCATTATTTCCTTAAAAGCTAGTGTCGCAATCCAATAGCTTTTCTGGGGAGTTTCATTTTTACTTGTCCCTTAAAAAAGGGATACCAGATTTATGTAGTTTAATATTGGGATCAGGCATCACCAAATACCGATGGCAGAGAAATGTCTAAAAACGACGTTTTGTAAGTTGTGTGAGGTTGTGTGAGTGTGTGTGTTCAGATTTTCTACATTTTTGTAGATTATTTTTTATACAAATTTTTCGTTTTAATTTTTTTTATTTAATTTATACAAAATACACTTCTTTTGTAATAATAAAAAAAAACACAATAAAGATATCACATAGTGCCTCAAAAATATAAAAGAAATCTTAACAAATTAAATATTGTTAATGATTTTTAAACAAGAAAACAAAGAAAAAACACAAAAGTGAACAAATTGGTGAAAGAAAAATGTCGAAAAATAAATTTCATACATTACCAAATGCAGCAGAAACAAATATCGTTGAAGTGAAATCAAAGGTAAAAAACTACGAATTATTGGAAAATGGGAAATTGTACGAAGTTTATAGAAAATTCATTAATTGCGTACTAACTACACTTGTTTGTAATCATTTTGTAAACGCCTTTCAATGGCTGTAATTTCTGTGAAATTGTATATTGTTGTAAACATGAATGATGAATGATTCATTTTGTAGGCAGAAGCTGTATCTTTATATATCTTTTATATCATCTTTTTCACACATTCCATTTAGTTATTTAAATAATGGGTATGACTGTGATGCATCATAATAAATCTTAGTAGTACCTCCAAAAAATGAATATTACAACCGGTGCTAAATCTAGTATAGTATCTACCTGTTCTATTACCACTACTATTACCATGTATTGATAGTGTTATTATAACTACCTGTATGTATTATTAGATGAATCTGAATGAAACTTTTGTCTGTCTCTCTTATGGCGCAAATTATTATTTTGGTTAGTTTTTGGTTCTATTCCCTAAGTTTTTGTCATTGACGCTGCGATTTGAATACATAATGAAATTTCATAATACTTAGCTTACCTGTTGTGTCAATCAATGGCTACTGATAATGTGGATAATTATTTCCCTTTAATAAAAATATCTAAAAGAGACAGAAAATACAACTGTTCAAATAAGTTAGTGTTGTTTGTTCAACAATACGATAATTAAAAAGCAATAACTACTATTAAGCTTTCTAAACTAAGTTTAGAAGAACACATTCTATTTTTTTTTTGCTTTTTATTTTTTGTTTTTTTTGCCTAAAACGCCCTTTTCAAGTGGGCGTTGATGCTTCAATCTAAACCCTACAGAATTCATGAAATATTCAATAATATTTCCTACTTTAAAACCAAATTTCAAAACCTTTTTGTTTTAAAAATATATATGTATGTATATACAAATCTACTTTTACAACTGCGTGATTGAAATATTAATAAAAACTGATTTGAGCAGAAAGCATGTTGAACTAGATGTTTTTTTCGTCATAACATATTTTCCATCTGATGGATACTGTATACAAAATCACTTTCTTATGTGGGAACATCGTTTAAAATCTAAGATTAGTTCGACAATAGTGCTTCATTCTTATTCAATTTCATTCAATTAGTAAAATGTTGAATGAATTCAATAGTGTCCGACCGAAAAGTTCAGCCAGAAAATGCAAAATGAGACATAGATCATGAAAATCGATGGACGCGTTTCGGTTTTATTCACAATTAAGTGAAGGTATGAATTTCAAAAATTTGCTCGAGATATGCTCAAAATTCATACCTTCACTTAATTGTGAATAAAACCGAAACGCGTCCATCGATTTTCATGATCTATGTCTCATTTTGTTTAAAGGTTATGTGACTTTAAGTGAAAGTAATAGGACTTGACACTTTTTTTTACCGTTTTGGATTTTTTATGAATTAAAAATAAAAAAATTCAATTTTTTAGGCAAAAAATAGTTTTTTTCTTCATACATTTATTTATAACTGCGAAATTGTTGCGAAACGTTGTAAGAACAGATTAAAGGAATTGTAATTCCTAATTTTTTTAAATTTTTTTCAGCTAAATCGGACTAGTGGTTCTCGAGTTATGTCAAAAAAAAGACCACCAAAGGTGACAATTTCCCCTATATGATAGTTACTAACTTCAAATCGATATATCTCGAACCAGCGAAACGCAGGGACACGTATAACTTCTTTTGTACCGATATAACTTTCCCCGGTAGTTTGAACCCTTCCCGATTTTGACTGTTGCATAGTGTTAGATGCGATTTTGAGTGTCAAATTTAAATAAAAGTCCGTATTTAAGCAATGAATTCACTGTTCGGCGAAATCGAAAATAGTTCGGCGGCCGAACTTTTAACTTTATAGCTAAACTTCGGCTTTTTCCTTAAATTTTATACACAAAATCGAATTAAATCGGAACAACAAACAAACAACAAACAAAAATTTGTCCTCATTGCCTGTAGATACCAAAAAACCGACCAAATATAGTTTTTTGGCCGAACTGTTCGTTCGGACACTAGAATTCAATATAATTTTAGTTTAATTTATTATACCTACAACTTCAAACCAAGCCCATGGGGCCAAATATGGCTTACATACAACTCACTTAAAAAAAATTCTGCTAATAGTAATTATATTTATTACCTATTATTATTCTTTAATTAAATAACCGAGTCCAAAGGGCCATATACAGCTGCGGTCAAAAAAATAGCACCAGGATAAAAAAAAGAATTTCTTCGTTAGATATTTTTAAAAAGTTTAAAAACGTGTCATAAGATACTTACAAGACTGTAAAACAATATTAAAGGTTAAATTTTACTTTGTCGGGCGGAGCTCAAAAAATTATGAAAAAAATACTATTCGATTCTATACTATTCTATTCCCAGGGGCTCCTAGCGGGGCCCGTGGGAACCGCTAGGAGCAAAAAACAGGGACATGTACAAACATATAAGTGTGGGTACTCAAATGAAAGATTTTAAAATTTAGACCCTTTAGGCATGGCCCAAAAATAGTAAACATTTTCCGTATATAAAACGGTGCTCAAATGAAGGAAAATGCCAAAAATACAGTAAAAAAATACAAAATTATGAGGCTTTTTTGGGGCCGGGGCCCCTGGGAACCGCTAGGAGCAAAAACCAGGGCATGTATTTTGAAGTTTCTTTTGTGTCGCACGCAGAAAAAACTTTATTTCGCGAAGCCACCTGCCGCGTTCTACGGAGGAAAAAAACCCCTAAGCCCGTCCGTAGACCGGTCACGCAGAAAAACTTTGCTCAGCTGAGCCTTTATAGAGTTTTGCCGTATTGCCGGTAAGCTTTATGATCCGTTGGCTCCACACCCTGAAATTTCGGATGAGGAATCCGAGGATGAGGAAGAATCCCAGGAGCGGTATTAGCAACTATTATCTTTTTTATTAGGCAAAATTTGCCATTTTGGCCATTATATATTTTTATTTTTTTTTTTCTGATTTAATTGCACTTTTTATTGTTTTTTTTTGGGGGGGGGGGGCCAAAATTTCACTTTTTTACCCCCTGATATTATAAAAAAGTAGTCCTAGCGAAAATACTACTTGCGAGATCTTCATAAAAAGTGGATATTTGGAATCGTGAGAAATTTTCCTTTCATTTAAGTACCAATAATTGCCATTTTGGGCGTCTTTCGGTTTTTGGGCCCTAGCGCGCTAACGGGGCCCGGCCTCAAAAACGCCTAATAATTTTTTTTTTTTTTTTTTTTATTTCTGATTTAACGCTATTTTTTTGAGCTCCGCCCGACAAAGTAAAATTTTGCCATATTAAATAAAAAAATGTTGATTTGGTTTTTATTTTATTATAAATTTTCAACTTTTTTAAAACAACTTAAAAAACATTCAGTCAAAAAAATAGCACTACAGTTTTTTTCGTATTTAAATTAAATACTTAAACTAATAATAAATAAAAATAAATTAAAAATTTTGAAAGCAGTATTTTTATGGTGTCTTCACATATTAAAATTAATATTTTGTAGCGTGCCCATTATTGGCAATAACCTCTGCACAACGTTTTTGCATCGAACTCATCAGATTTTGGCATTTCTCCTTCGAAATTGAGTTCCAGATTTGCTGAACAGCTATCCAAAGGGCTTCATTATTGGTTGGTTGCATTTGTGACACTCCCTTTTTTATATCTGTCCATAAATTCTCGATTGGATTTAGATCTGGGAACTGAGCAGGCCATTCCATCACACTTACTTTATTGTCCTGAAACCACTGTTTTGCAGGTTTGCTGGTATGCTTTGGGTCGTTGTCTTGTTGAAAGATCCAAATAAGCGGCATTTCCTCAGAAACATATGGTAGCATTACTTCCCGGAGGATATTAACGTATACCGTCTTATCCATGATTGTTCTGATCCAATATATGGGTCCTACGCCATAGTAGAAGAAGCACCCCAATTCCAGAATGCTAGAACCACCATGTTTAATGGTTTTTGTTGTGAATTTTGGATTGAATTTAGCGGTAAGGGGTCATCTGACATAAGAACGCGATCCTTTGCCTCCAAATAAAACAATTTGATTTATCTGTCCAAAGAACATTTCTCCACTTTTCAGCTGGCCATTCCATATGAGTTTTAGCAAACTCCAAACGCGTTGCAACATGCTTACGTGAGAGCAGGGGCACTTTTCGGGGACTGCAGGCGTTTAAGTTTTTGTCTCGCAATCTCCGACGAATCGTTTTGACACTTGCTGTCACATTAAGTTCTTTTTTAAGCTCTGTAGCTGGCATAAATGGGGTCTTGCATTGTCTGACCAAACGCTTAACCATTAATGGTGACAAAACTCGCTTCCGACCACGTTTTTTAGATTTTTGAGTAAATTTTATTGCATTTATAATCATTTTATTAGAGCATCCAACCAATTTTCTTATTTCAGAATATTGTTTATGATTAGAAACCAAATTTTTTATAATAGCACGTTTTTCAGTTGCTTTCCACGTCCCATTTATATGAAAATAAATTATAAAATATGTAAGGAATTATATTATTTTTAATAAAAAATATGTTCTTGCTTCGGCAGAACATATACTAAAATTGGAACGATACAGAGAAGATTAGCATGGCCCCTGCGCAAGGATGACACGCAAAATCGTGAAGCGTTCCACATTTTTATTTATAACAAATTCAAAGATATTTTTGATGACATGTGCGGCAGTCTCTCCGGAGCAACCTCTGACAAAATCCAAGTTTTACTTAACCTGTTTACCAACTCAAAAGCAAATACTCCCAAAGAAGTATTCAGCGCTTTCTACGCTGAGAAAATTAGTCATTTAAAAGCAGAAGGCTATGCAATCTTTGCCACTGACGTCTCAATTACAGAGGTTTCAACCGGATGTGCGGTGTGCAACATCTCGTCAAATCAAAATTATATGTTTAAAATCTCGTCTAAAGGATCATCTCTCATGGGTGAATTATATGCCATTGAAAAATCAATTGATATCATAATTGAACAAGGTATTAGTAGAGCCGCCATCTTTACCGACAGCAAAAACTCATGTCTCCTAATTAAAAACAATACCTCATTCAACTTTTTAGCTGACAGAATAATCAACAAAATAAATTTGGCAAATATCTCATCTTTGGTATTTATTTGGACCCCCTCCCATGTAGGACTTCCATTTAATGAAAAAGCTGATCACTACGCCAAGCTTGCTACATCCAGCGGGTTAGAGTTATCACTCAAGGACGCTTGCACCAAAATTTATAACAACCTTTGGGATGAATGGAACTATGAATACAAACAGATATCGCGTTTAAAGGGAACAAAATTTTTCACGATTTTTCCCAACTTGCCCAAAAAGCATTGGTTCTTAAACTCATCTCTGACTTCTACAGAAATAAAAACAATAAATAGACTGTTAACGGGGCATACTTATAATAAACCGTATCTCCACATGATTAAAGTAGAATCATCTCCAAACTGCGATGAATGCGATACACCTCAAACCGATGGCCACCTTATTTTCATATGCCCGAAATTTTCGGAAATACGAAAAAATTTTGATTTCTTCGCACAATTCAACAACCTGTATACATTACTGAATACGTTTCAAGATGCTGTCTTCAAAAAACTTGTTGCTTTCATTAACCTGTGTCAAATCGACCTCTAATAGCTGTCTAACCATCAGTGAATCATCAGTAACTGCAATGTTTCCTTGCTCGTCTAATAACATCAGCTGTTCTTATTCACGCACACACGTTTCATTCCTGCTATGTATCAACCAATCGGACATTTCGTTTTTTTTTCACCACTTGGCAGTACAACAAATCTATTTATTCTGAAAACATCAACTATCTTCAAGTTATGCATACATCTTTTTGGATTATTTAGTACTGGCATATAAGTATCTGAGGAATACTTCGCCAACCGCCTGATCTCATCAGGCAAACCAAAATTTAAAAAAAAATAAAAAATATCTTACCTTGAGTTTTTGATCCTTTTATTTCAACTATTTAATCACTATTTATTTGTTTTAAAGAATTTTTGTTATTCGGTGCTATTTTAATGACTGCATTGAGGCAGAGTTATATTATAAAATCGATCATTGGAAAAGAACCGTTAACATTTTTTGGAAAAAATAATTATGCTCAGAGAGAATATACATAGTATAGCAGTATCGCATATTTACTTTAGAATAATACGTATAATTTTTTTTGTTCACTTGCATGAATAAAGACTTTGTCATTGGTGCAATTTTTTTGACCGGCACTGTATGTCTAAGAAATATCTACTACACTTTTTTTTATTATATAAAACGAAAATATAAATAACAATATAATATTTAAAAAAAGAGAGAAATTAAAAATGTATTATAAAACAGTAAAAATATTAGAAGTTAAAAGAAAGAAGAGAAAAGCAATATAAAGGCACTGTAAACCAATGAATAGATAAATAATTACAACCACACGTTCCATTAAAATGTCAAAAATATTATAACTCATTACCTTGAGCATAGATCAAAATTTTGCGTTTAAAAGTGTAGAATGGTAATTCTAAGGACTTGAGTTCTGTAGGCAAGTAATTAAAAATATGAGCTACCCGCACATGAAATGAATGTTCTAAGAGTGAGGTTAATCTAGGGATTTGAATTGGACGATTTCGTGTAGAATAGCCAAAAGAAAAAAATGAATTCAAATATACAAGGTCATCATTATGATAAATTTTTAAAAATAAAGTACAGTCCTTGCTTTAACATAGTTCGAAATTGAAAAACCTAATAATCTGGAAACATACGGCGTCATATGGGTACGATTAAGTCTCTTTAAACAAAAGGAGATAACGGATAACTCTATTAAACAACACTGAAAGCGTTTTCATAATGTAGCCAAAAATGCCACTATATACTTCAATGCCGTATAAAAATAATGGCATGATTAAAGAATGTATGATCATAACCTCGGTTCTCATAGGTTAGGTTAGGTTAGGAAGGGTTATGTGCCCAGGGGCACAACTCCACTCGGAGACCAATACAGTCCATTGTGAATCCCTTCAGAGAAAAAACGGTGAGAAAGAATAGAAATAGACAGAAACATAGATTGAAAGATAGATATAAAGAAAGATAGAAAGAATATATACTCCCCAGAAACCAGCTCCTATCGTCCCCTTGCTAGAAACAGCCGTCCTATCTCCCTGACAAATCTCAGCAAATCTACTGGATTGTATCCAGCGACACACCCGAGTTCGTCGTGAAATCTATCTCCTAGCCATTTCTGTCTGAGACCCTGCAACCTAGGACAGTGGCACATTATATGCTCAACTGTCTCCAGTTCCTCAACGTCCTCGCACAACCTGCAAAAATCCGGTATGTCCCTGTCCCATCTGCTTGTGAAAGCCCTGACAGAACAATGATCGGTCAGGAACCCCGTAAGTTTCCTGAGACCTTCCCTGTCCAGTCCCAAAAGAACCTTGGTTGCCCCTGCGTCCAATGCGGGCCATAACGCCCTAGACACCCTGCAGTCCATTCTGTCCCTCCATGATTGGGCAACGGTTTCGCGGAATCCCTTCCGTATAACCTCAAAGTAGTAACATAATGGCGGCTTTACCCAGCATTTACTGCGATATCAAAATTTACTTCACACCTCGGTGATTTAAAAATCATTGCCTTAGTTTTCCTAGAATTAATAAATACAAAGATTACAATTAGACATCCAATCTGAGACATCTGACATTATAAAATTGATCACTTGCTTCAATACATCAGAAAACTGATGTTCGCCAGAAAAAAGAAGCTGAATATTATCCGCAAAATCAAAAACATCACAAGAAAACCCTTCAAAAATATTCATCATATCATGCATATAGAGTCAAAATAG
This sequence comes from Delia radicum, assembly GCA_021234595.1. Lineage (NCBI taxonomy): Eukaryota > Metazoa > Arthropoda > Insecta > Diptera > Anthomyiidae > Delia > Delia radicum. The sequence continues at coordinate 231,956,492 of CM037852.1, read as the reverse complement.
CAAGGGTCCAATTATAGATCCCTGTGGAACACCACTTGTCACTGCCGACCAATCAGAAACAGACCCCTTGCAATGAACATGAATTTGTGCTAAGAATCCGGGAACTTAAATATTTTAAAATCTTGGATGTTTTTAAAAAATCAAATTGATTTCAGGAAAAAAATCGTCAGACTGCATATTTAATTTATTTCGTATGTGTTCTGATCGGAACACCTATTATGTGTTTTTGAGCTAGTGTTCAGGAAAGCAAAAAAAAAAACTTTTTATTTTGTCAATTCGCTACATTTTTTTGTTTTAAGATTTTTGTATTTATTTATGGGACTTCCAGAAATAGTTCGTCTTATCCGAGGGTTCGTATGCCAAGACGTCGGGACTTTCAATTATTTTAAATAAAACATGGATTTCTTATTTGAATTCATTAAGATATTATAAAATGTTTATTTGAAGTAAGAATATTCGACAGATATTAGGAAAATGGGTTTCCGCTGGTTTTAAACAAATTAAAGTGTATTTTTTTTAAGTTTCCCCACGAAATTTTCAACCGACATTTTAAAATTATAAATGGAATGTAATTGATTTCAAATAAAAATAAATTTAAAATTGTGTATGTAACTGGATTAAATTTGATGTTACAATTTAAATTAATTGTGGCAGATCTGATTAAATATGATAACGTAGGTTAGGTCGAAAAGAGGATTCGGAGAAGGGAAAATGCTTCCCTAATCCGACTCAAGTTCATGAGGACTTACACTTAAGCCAGAATGTCGGCTTGTTGTGCGCTCTAAACAATCGGTCCTATGTCACCATTCTACCCCAGGAACTCCGTCGCTCTGACGAAACTCCTCAACTCTTTGTACTTGGCAAGCCATGTAATTGTATTTTTCCCGTTTGCAATTAGAGCTCGACCAGAGATTTTGACTTTGTCGCTATTTTGATCTGATATAATTAAATTGGACCATTAATTTTGTTCTCACTATCGTATATGCAAACTTTTCATTTTGCGGTATTAATAAAAATAAAAAAAATTATATCCTTTAATGTTTTTTTTTTTTAAATATTTCCTTCATTTAGTTTGATGCTGAATATCGAAGATTCGGATTAAAGCGTAATGGCGAACCACCCAGTTTTGAAAGTTTTAATGCTCTTGTCAAACAATTACACGGATTGTTTAATATACAATTTCTAATACGTTACATTGATCCAAGTGACCACACTCTACTGCCCATCAATAATGATAAGAACTTTGAACAAGCAGTTAAGACAGCACACCCTATTCTACGTATCATTGTACAACGTGAAGAGGACATGGAATATGGTGTACCAAAACCACATCGTAACAATTTTATGTTTAAAGGCATGTTGGGACAAACACCGGGAAAACATAAAGGACCACCCATCTCAATGCCAATTGATTTTCGTCAAGTATCGCAAATTATTGATGTAGACATTGTGCCGGAAACGCATAGGCGTGTACGTCTTTTGAAACATGGTAGTGACAAACCGTTAGGATTTTATATACGAGATGGTACATCGGTACGTGTTACCCAGAATGGTCTGGAAAAACAACCGGGTATATTTATATCACGCCTGGTACCGGGTGGTTTGGCTGAAAGTACAGGTTTATTGGCAGTCAATGATGAGGTTATTGAAGTGAATGGCATTGAAGTAGCAGGAAAAACATTAGATCAGGTAAGTTTTTATATATTCCTTTCGTTCCTATATGGAGCAGAGGGCATCAAGAAGATTTAATATTTATAAATTGTTGTTTGTTTAGGTTACCGATATGATGGTGGCCAATAGCTCAAATCTTATTATTACTTTTAAACCGGCCAATCAACGTACTTTAACATCTCCCCATCGTGGTTCCTTTTCACGTACTAGTCAATTGTCTAGTGGTTCCCATCACACTAATCAAACCAATACATCCGATGAACTCGAACAAGATGATCAAGATGAGGTAGTAGACTTAACCGGCATAACGCTAGATGACAACACTGGCAATGTTGGTGCCGCAGCCGGAGCGAGCACAGTTACTAGCACCACTTCACAACATTCTCATCATCACACACATCATTTAGCGGCTGGTGGCGCAGTTGGAGGTAATTCAACAATTGTTGTATCCCGTGATGGTGTCTTAAATCTCTGAGTCACGTTAATTTTATTGCTTAATGTTTTTATTTGACCTGGAAATCTGATATAGTTGACTTTGTAACGAAAACAGTTGTTTATTTAATAATGTCCGTCCGGTTTTTAAGTTTAATCCGATATACAAGTTAATTTATCATTATTTGCCTTTGAGTCGCCTTAAAAAGTTTGTTGACAATCGAATTGCATTATCGTTTTAAAATTCAAAATTTTAATAAACTATAAAACTAAACATATCCTTATATTGCTGCAAAAGTTTTCAAGCTTTTGAATAAACTAAAAGAAAAAATTACCATTAAAATTGTCAAGATTAAAAATTAACGATTACGAAAAATTGAGTAGTTGTGAGAGCAGTGTTAGGGGAATTTTATATTTCACTATGATCAAAGAGAACTTAAGAGAGAGAGAAACAAAGAGAACTTGTTCTCCAAGCAAGTCAAATCGTTGATATAATTGCAGATTCAATAGTGGGATTTGGAATTGTTATTTTAAAAGATTTTAATCATTAAGGACACGTCAAAGCTAATCTGGTCATTTTCAACCAAATTTTGCAGATATATGGAACAATGCTTCATTAAATTTTGAAATTTGGTTTGCCTTAAAGCGCCATCTGGTGGAAATATAAGTAACTAAATTGGAAAATTTTACAGAATATGAATGCGAGACGGTTGAAGATATATAAAAATTTAAATTTTATATAATTTTCTGGACAAATCTTAATTTAAAAATATATGAAAATTTAATTTTTTAAGTTAAAGAGTTTTCAAAACTTATAAAAAATATCGTGGTTTTTCTTAATTTTTTAAAATTGTCACATGGCAACCTTGACATTATAAAGTTTGTAAGTGAAGTTGCATTTCAATAAAAAACCTATACATTATTTATGTTTTGTGGCATATTTTCGACTTTGTGTGTTTGAAGAATTCATGGTCCGATCGGCCACCTTTTCAAAAACTGTACAAACGATGATCAAATTTTTAGCAGAGAAATACATTTTCGTATTTTCTAATCAGCATAACAATAAAATATATAAAACTCTTGGCTTTTTATATTTTTAAATAATTTTTGAAGAAGATCCAAAATTTATTTTTTTCAAACAATTATTTGCCAACTCTGGCATCAAATTTCTACCGTTTTTTATTTACGATCTTAGGGTTGTTACGCCACTTAATTATCTTTATCTAGTAAAAGTAGTTACTGGGTTGAAAACGAAATAGTTGGTCCATAATAAGTTAAAAAAGAAGAAAACACAATTTTTTTTAAAGAATTTTTTCCATTTATTTCGTTTTAAGCTGGGGTTATTTCAAGTTTTTTCGCTATTCGTGCAACTTGGTTTTTTAGCCGTCATTTCGAAACGCTTTGTCTACCTACATTTGCAATATTTTAAATAGGTGGCAGCTCTGCATCCAAATCTTAGGTGATACGGGTATATTTTTTTTTCTTTTTTTTATGTACTTTAAGCCTTATGCGCAAATATTTTCAATTTTCTAAATTTCAGACCTTCATTTTTATTATCGAGAAAGCAAATTAAAACTGAAAGGCGCGCTCCTAAGAAGGCTTCTAAAATCATGTTAATTTTTTTCTAAAAATTCTTGGAAACAAAAACTAAATATTGAATATTTTAAATTAAACTAAAAAAAAACATGTTAACCCTTTGACGGCCATTGGGGCATACACACTTTTCAAAACAAGTTTTCCGAATGTGGTTTGTATGGTCAGACCAATATAATCTCAGAACCGATCAATGCTAATGCTATTGGACATAATTGAAAAATGATGACAACACAAGCCCACAAAATTTAAGAAAGTTCAAGATTCTGAAACCAAAGTATACTTTTCTAAAGATTAATTGTCCGGTGCACCAGAATATCTAAAAATAACGTTTATAAAAACCAAGGTTTAACATCGCGAATTAAGCTTTATTCACAAAATTTTTCTAAAAGTTATTATGTGATCTAAATGTTCTACCTGTTGCCTTTAAAATTCAGGGGCAAAATTACGGCATTCGTGATCGTTATTTTTCGATTGAAATTAATTTTCTATTTCATAAATTAAACAGTTTAACGAAATTTTTTTGATCAGGGAGTTGTAGTTTGGCCCTTGATTAGAAATAAATGTAAAACTTTGTGTTTTCATTATTAGTATTTTTGCAAATACTCATTGAACAAGCTGTTTTCGAACGTTTTCACTCTCACGAATGCCGTAATTCGGCCCCAGGTTTAACTTTATTTATATCTTATTCATTCTCTTAAAATTCGTCCGTTTTAATTAATTGATATAGTAATTTCGCTGGAAGAATAAAAATATAAATAATTTTAATCCTGCATTTTGTAAGCAATAGGTAGGACTTTAAGATGACAGAATAAAGTTTGTGAAAAATATTAATAGGAGACGTTGTACTTTGTGTGTATAGGACGCTGATACACTGATTTCAACTTTCGATTTTTATCAATTATTGTTGCGATTATTGTATTAAGCATTACGTCTAGAAGTTATGTGGTGCAAATTTGAGAAAAATAGGAAAGCTTTAATCCGTGGCTCCCTGCGAACAAAGTTTTAGATTTTTGAAATTTGTTTCTTAAATTGCATTAAAAAAATAAGTCTTGCGAGACACTTTTTTTTTTTTATTAATTTCTGCATGATGAACACGAATATTTTAAAAATTAAAAAACCTGTTTTCGAGATATTTCGATTTGATTTTACAAAAAATAGCGTTTTTTCCTCCATTCTAGACATTTTTTTAAAAGTTAACCAACATTTTTTTTATTTTTGCACTAGAAAAATAGACGAACCGACTTTTCCTTTGAGCATAATTATGTCAAAATTGATTAAAGGATAACTTGTAAATTTACCTACAAATATCTCAAAAAAATTACATAGTAAAATTTTTATTTTATACACATGATTATTAACGTCCACATGAAATCTGGTGGAGAGAATTCAGTCAAAGAATTCTGCAAAGGCGTCATATACTAGTTGACATTGAAATCAAACTAGAGAAAAGTTGAAAGACATTTTTGTAAATTGCCAAAGAGTTAAAAGTGGAAGTGTAAAATGATGTGAATTTAAATTATAAAAAATTATATAATTAGAAAAAACTTATGTTATATAAATTTATTTGGCTACTTTATTTAAATTGTAGGACAAATAGTGCCATAGAAAAAAGCAAAAATCTAGGTGTACTCATATACTAGGTCCAATATTCATGTTAAAATTTTTTTTTGAAAAAAATGTGATAACCATGGCGTCGTGCGACGCTACCAAAGCTTCTGATATATGAAAAAAAATTTAAAATTAATTTTTAAAAATATATTTTGTGATATGTACTTCATTTCTAATTTCAAACATAGTTATGATCAAATGAATGACCAGTACTATTCGAGTGATAAAACAAAAAATTCTAAGACAATACTACATTTATACTACAACTAGAGATGGGCACTTTTCACTCACACTCACTCACGCTCACGACAGAAAAATTCCACTCACACAAATTAATCACTAGCAAGCATTTACTCACTTCACGCGATATTCACGTGAATCACGCAAATTCATGAAACAAAATATAACCGAAAAAATGTAAAACTCAATGTAAATTGAGAATTTTTGACTCAAAACAGCTTTAAATTTCCAATTTTGTCATTTAATTTGTACTTTAAAACCCAAAACCAGTACATCGTCGAAAAAATTAAAAAAAAATATTTATTTAAAAGAAAAAATGTTTTGTTTTAGAAAATTCTACACACGCACACTCACTCACGCATAAAATTGGCTCACGCATACTCACTCACGAAGAATTATTTCCTACTCACTTTTACTCACGCTCATTTGAGTAAAAATACTTTTCACTACTTTTCACGCAAAATTCTGCTCACGTGCCCATCACTAAGTACAACCCGTACAACCACAAACTAGTAGTTTTTAAAAACTACTTATATTTAATTGTTAAATTCCATATAAATTTGAAATCAAAAACTAGAAGTTTTCAAACACTTTGTAGCATAAATGTGGAATAAGACCATTTTTAGTGAAAATCAAATTGCAATATTTCGAAAACCGTTTGTCCGATTTCGAACAAGAAATAAGCCTATAAATATCGCAGAAAAAGCTACTAAAAATTATTTAAAAATAACTTTGCAGAAAAAACTGCTAAATTTAGCAGATTTTTTTGCTAAATATTAATAAAATAAGAACAGTTAAAATAAATTTGCAAACTATACAAAATTTTAGTTATAGTCTATGTGAATTTTAGTTAATTGAAAATAGCATTTTACTCTGTAAAATTAGCAAAAACTTTTACTAAATATTTGTAGACTCAAAATAGAAAACAAAAACTGTAATATTAACAAAATTTTTGTTATATTAACCTCAAATATAGTAGAATTCAAATAACAGTTTACTTAAAGAAAAATAAACTGAAATGTTTGCTAAAAAATTGTAGATTGCTGATTTCATAAGGGCAGACTTTTATTCGTATTAAAAAAAAAAACTAAAATTTTCACATTTTTTACTGATTTGTTTGTCTACTAATATTTAGTAAAGGTCTTTGCTGATTTTAGCAGATTATTTTGTTACTTTCAATTAACTAAATTTTAGCTCAAATATAACTAAATATTTGTCATTTCAACAGATTTGTTTTGCAGTAAAAAATTCTGCTAATTTTAGCATTTTTTTTTTGCTAGTTCATTTTTAACTATTGTAATTTTTAGTAGCTATTTTAACAGGTTTATTTCTATGAGTGAAACTTATTAATAAGTAACAAACAAAAATTGGAAGCATCGAACTAATACAATACAATACAATGGTTTTTTGAGGAAGTTCGGTGACGCTAACTGAAACATGTAAGAACCTGTCAGTATGCAGGTTCAAATATGCATTGCATTGGCAGATAAAGAACGTAAAAACCATACGTCAATCTTGTAACGTTGTGAAATAGAGGCGGAGGAGATTAGAAAAATAAAACAAAAGAAATCTAAAAATAGAATATTTGTGTTAGTGTTGGTCACTTCTGAGTATAATATACAATAACAGAAAAGCTAATAGGAAAGAAAACTGCAATTTAGCTGCATTACATTCGAGGCCATACTTGTGTGTGATCGCTAAACGGTCATGACTTGGTATTGTTACGTTTGTAATGTAAGAAGAGCGCAGGTTTGATTCTTACAGTCGGCAGATTGTTGAAAAATGTATCATATAGAGACAATCTGACAATTATAAGACACAAAAATTAAAACAATTTAAAATTGAAAATCACTAATGACCATAAAAAAGTTTGTCCAAAACTAATGTTCATAAAAAAGGCAGAAAGAAACTCGTCTAGTCTGATTTGAAAGTTAACTGTGTTTATACAGTTTTGTTAGTATAACGAGCTCCAAACTCCGTATATTTACAAAAATAAAGCAATTCAAACATATTAGCTAGGTTGATACTAGTATATCGATCTGGCTAAAGATCTCATCAGAACCCGAAGTTTTAGAAAAGTTAGAGCCTCCATAATAGGCAGAACTTTAACGAAAAAACTTATTAATCATGAATTTTGCTCCATAATTTTTATATTTTTTTTTAGATAAACGTTTATTCTTCTCAATCTCAACCTTTCTAAATTAAATTTGTCATCTGCATATTAATTAAAAATTAATATGACGTTAAAATAAAACTGTACTAAAATTATTTTACATTGCACTGTTTTTTGTTAATATATTTAATAACAGCAAAACTTATGATCTGGAACTCGAATAATCTTGTTCACGTCATAATTTATGATAAAGAGATCAAAAATTTTTCTAAATTTAAAAGTAAAATGTCTTGAAAAAAATTGTATGGATATAGAATATGAACAAAATCGGTCAGGCGGTTAAAAATTTAGGTACGAAAAAAGAAAGACACTTTGCATGCACAAATTGGAACATATTTGTTTTTTTTTAGTAGGGTTTTCAATATCCAGCTTAAATTTTCTTTTCACTCAACATTGTTTTAACCAAAATTTCATATTTTTAATTCGCTTGTGATAGAAATGTGTTTCAACCTTCTCAAACTCTTTTTTTTTTTTAACAAGCAACACATTTCATACACATTCAAGTATTTTTTGTATATGTATACGACTTATGTCCAACACATTCTCATTTGAGATCTATGCAATCTATGTTGATAACAGAACATAAACTGCTTGATAATTTTAAAACTGTATGGCAAACTCGCGCTTATCGATCTAAAAATTTTCAAAATCATTTTTTTAACTTCTTTACCTCATAGGACTCATCTATTTTCATTAATGTTAGTATATTGCACACGAAATAACTTAAGGTGCAAAACGAGTTTAGCGTGTAGTTCCAAAATATCCCTTTTTTTACGCTTTTTCAAAATTGTAAACCAGGAGTGCCCAAAAGTTCCTTATGGAAGAGCAAACACCAATACATTTAAAGAAAAACTAATTTTTATTCAATATTTTTTGTTGTAAAAACCAATACATACAAAGAAAAAAATATTTCAATGTTTACCAGCGCTTGCGTGTATACAGTGAAGAACGACAAAAAAACTAATAAGACAAAGTTGTTTGTGTATTTCGTATTGCTAGTGCTGAGCGCTCTATATGTGTATTAAAACACACAGCCTATAGCTAAGTGTTTTTACAAAAACAAATGAGCACCAAGCGCATAGGCCTTGGGCACCCCTGTTGTAAACGGTTAGAAAAATTTGCATACCGGATTTGGAATCAAGAGATACAAATCTATAAATATCAATATTTACAATTCAAATCGAGCAAAAATTACATAAATTTCAATGAGAATAAAAAAAAAAATAAATAAACTGATCAAACAAACCCCTAATTTGAGTGACATTTTGTTTTGTATGAAGAAAAACTTTTTTTTTTTGGAAAATTTCAATTTATTGTTTAGATTATTGTAGCACTAGGTCCAAAAGTTATGTGGTGCGAATTTGAGAAAAATCAGAAAGCTTTAATCCGTGGCGTCCTGCGACCAAAGTTTACGTTTTTTAAAAGTTTTTTTTTTAAAATTGCTTTAATAAAAATATTTTTTGCCACTCACAAATTTGTATTAATTTTGGCCTGATCAACACGCATATTTTTAATAAAAACAATATGGATGTGAGTGTTGAGACTTTTTCTTAAAAAAATTAAGCTCTTTTGTCCCTTCTACATTGGTCCTTTGAGGAAATTCGGTGACGCGAACTGAAACATGTAAGGTTCTGTCAGTAGACAAAAATAACATTGCACTGTTTTTTGTTAATATATTTATTAACAAAATAACTATGATCTTGACTCATATACCCTTGCTCAGGTCATAGTTTTGTTTAAAAATTTATAGCGCATCGTTGACTGGTTGAAATATCGGGCTTACATTCCTTTGATGACTATTGAAAACGAAATGACAAATTTAATGAAGTAGTTTTCAGATATTCATAAGTACTCACATTCTCACTTATCTCAAAGTAATCAAAGGTTAAGGCTTAACCATAGTTATGATTGTCAAATTTATATAAAAATATCTGTGGTTAACGTTAACCTCTGAATATTTTACGAAAAATTACTCGCCCTTAATTTCGTAATTGTTAATTTTTAATATAAACTAATAAAATTTTATTTAAAATCCTATTCAATGAAACATTTTTTTTATTATCATTTTCTTGTTGTCTATAAAAAAAAAAAAATCACACACACAATCGGTATTTGTTGTATTTTAATTATACAAGTATTTAAAAGAAATATTATATGTTAGTAATAGTATTTAACGCTTTTTTTTTTTAAATAACTTTTGTTTCTTGGTTACTTAACTCTAACTCTTATGAAAGTCCTTGTTAAACTGTACTCCCTCCAACATCTACTACTATAATACCTCTTGTATTTATTGTATTTTCATTTTAAATTTAATTGTTTTATTCAAACATTCCATTTAAATTACAACTTTTGTATACCTAAATAATAAAACAAAAAAACAATTATGAGCCATTTCATGTCAGATCGAACAACTTTTTTCATCACTATTATTGTTTGCTTTGAAATTTGGCAGACGTATTCGTATTTCAAAATATTTTGAAACGTATTTTTGGAAAAAATAAAAAAATATTTTGAAAATAGTTATTTGTGTTTAAAAATAATAATAAAAAGAACGTGAAAAATGTTCCGACATGTCAACATTTAAATTGATGTATTTTAAAAACTAGTATGCCAATTTTTATGTTTGGTGGATTATTTTATTGGTCTTGTACTCTATACTTTTTCTGCTTTTAAATATACATGCTGCCACATTTGGTTTTTTTTTTTAATTTTTAACTTTTCAAAAATTTTTTACTTTTCAAATATTTTTAATTTTTTAAATATTTTTAATTTTTGTATTAAAATTACAAAAAATTTTTTTTCGAACTTTCTATATTTTTATATATTTAGTTAGAATATTGTTCTACCTCAAGTCCAAAAATCTAATTAGATATTGTCATATTCGATTTTATTTGTTGCACTACAATTGTTGTTGCAATACAATTGTTTCATTGGAATCACCCAAATCTTCAGTTATCTGCAATATAATAAGATAATTGTCTTAACTTAAACCGAGACATTACATACAACAGACAAAATAAGGCTCTATGAAACAAGACCCCAATGAAATAAGTCCCCAAACCAAAAATGAAATAAGGCCCCAAAAATTTCTAATAAAAAAAATTGGGGTCTTTTTTCATTTTTTGGGGCTTTATTTCATTTTTATTTTTGGGATAAAAAAAAAAACTTTATTTCGCAAAAAAAACTTTATTTCGCGAAGCCGCCTGCCGCGTTCTACGGAAGAAAAAAAAAACCCCTAAGAGCGGCCGAAGGCCGCCACCCAGAAGAACTTGTTTTTCAAATCAGATGTCGAATCCGTTGAAATCTTATATTTTTAAGACATCAAGTAATTTGTAAAAACAAGTTTTCCTGTGTGTGGCGGCCTTCGGCCGCTCTTAGGGGTTTTTTCCTTCGTAGAACACGGCAGGCGGCTTCGCGAAATAAAGTTTAGAAATAAAGAAATATTTTAAAGTAATATATAATTTTGTTTTTTTTTTTCGTTGGGGCCTTATTTCATTTTCGGGCTTTACTGCATTATGAGATAAAGCCTCAAAATTGCGGTGTTATTTCATTTTAGTTTGGGGTTTCGTTTCATTTGGTTGGGGGTTTATTTCATTTTTTTTTTTGGGTATTGCTTCATAATGAAATAAAGCCCCAAAAATGGGGCTTTATTTCATTTTTGGTTTGGGGACTTATTTCATTGGGGTCTTGTTTCATAGAGCCACAAAATAAACTATGAGAATCTTTTTGTCTGCCTTAGTTTGTAAACTGCCTGACCTGGTAACCCTAATTGTAAAATCAAAACTATTTAAAAAAATAAGAATTTTATGAAACATTTGTATTGTCTATCATGAAAATGATCAAAACATATTACATTTTTGTACAATATTCTAACTAAATATATAAAAATATAGAAAGTCCGAAAATGTAGAAATTATAATGCAAAAATTAAATTTTTTTGAACAATTAGCATATCACGGCTCTTCTCAACAAACACTGTTTGTTGGGATATATGTTATTTTTAAAAATTGTAATATGACAAACACATAGACATGTACTGTCATCCAAAGTATATCGACATGTTAAATTGTTGTTTTTCAAATAGTTTTGATTTCATAATTAGGGTTGCCAGATAAGGCAGTTTATACACTAAGGTTCTCTACCTTAAAGATTCTCATAGAGTGTTTTACTTTTAAATTTAAAAAAATTTAAAACCAAAATATTCTCATTAGAGTTTATTTTGTATGTTGTGTGTAGTGTCTCGGTTTGAGTTAAGCCAATTATCTTTTTCTATTGCCGACAACTGATGATTTGGGTGGTACCAATGAAACAGTTGTATTGTCTATCATGAAAATGATCTAACTTTTTGAAAAGCAACAACTGAAATCTAATATGACAATATCATATTAGATTTTTGGACTTGAGGTAGAACAATATTCTAAATAAATATATTATTTTTAATATTTGTTTGTATTTTTTACCTCTTTCGACTTAATCTAAAAACAAAAATAATATATCAGCGTCTACACACACTTCTACTTAATAAACACTGAAATTTTCAGAGTGGTACGGCAATGGGTTCTATATTTTAAAGAATTTTTAACAAAAAACCCCACCAAAATTTGTGTTTTTTACTTTGCTTGTTGAAAATATTTAAAAATATATAAAAATTTTTAAAATTTTAAAGTATTTTACAATATTTTACATGCAAATTACAAAAATTTTTTTTCGTAAAAGATTCTTAAAAATATAACCCATTGCCTTTCCACTCTGAAAGTTTTAGTATTTATTTTGTCGAACTGTGTGTAGACGCTGATATATTATTTTTATTTTTAGGTGGTGTCCAAATTGGTAAACACTACAAACGAAAATTAAAAACTAAAATAAAGAACATTTAAGAACATATCGCACACCTAGTTCAAAAGTGACTCAACTCAAAATTTTTCATTTTTCAGAAATCGAAAAAAAATATTTGCAACTTTATACCAATTGAAACATAAAGAAAGACATAATTGTTTTTTAGCAACGGTTAACAACAACAAAATACACTGCATTTTTTTTATAGATAAACAAGTGTATTGTGCAAAGTTTAAGCATATAAAACGAAAAAATTAAAATTTTGAGTTGAGTCACTTTTGAAATAGGTGTGCGATATAATAACATTTAGAAAAAGTAGATTAGAATATCATTAAAAAAGGCCAGCAACCATTAAAATCGGCCTCCCACATTTTAATATACATTAATTTAAATATCTACACGTTGGAAAATTGTTCATATTTTTTATGAATTTTTAAACACAAATAACTCTTTTTTAAATTTTATTTTTAATTTTTACCAAAAATACGTAACAAATATTTTTGAAATAAAAAATTTCAAAGCAAACAAAAATCTTGATGTAAAGAATCGTTCTATTTGTCATGGAATAACTCTTATTCAAACTCAATGTGAGAAAAATATTCAATTATTTTAAAAATATAAAGGCTCAATATTATTCATTATGTATGGATATTGTACATAAGGAATAAACATTTACTTTATTAAATTGTTTTAAAAACAAAATATAAAAAATATAAAAAATACTGCTAGAAAGCCTTTTTCTGTAAACATAGTTCCAAACAATAAAAATAACATTGAGATTTGATAGTTAAAAATTAACACTCTAATTTGGATTTATTTAAAGCTCAACAAACGTACATTTTTAAATGAATTATGTATAGAAAAAATGTTACTTAATATTTTAAAGTTAGTTGTCATTCTATACAAATTTTAATTAAAAATTTACTTGTGGGTTTGAAAAGAACTACTAAACAAGCAACACACCACTAGGGAAGCCTTAAAATTTTTGTATATTAAATTAAGTATCATGAATAAAATAACAAAACTCTAGTAACTAACTCAAACTCATATAGTAAACTTAACAATAATTATGCATATAAAATATGTTACAATTTTTTTTTTTTTTTCTTAAATTTTACACAAATCCGTTTCTTTTTTTTTTTTTGTTAAGTTAACATATTTTACACGTTTCTTTTTTTTGTGTTTAAATGTTCTTTAAATGATTGTTAATATATCATTAGTTACTATTTGTATTTTTCATCTTTTATCCTTTTTTGTTTTAATATATCGTCGGCTGAGTATTGCTTTGCCGTGTGTTTACGGCAAAACCTATGCATATACGTCAAAACAATACTAAGCCGACGATATGTTTATATTTATTCCTCATATTTATGCATTCCTTTTGTATTTGTATTTTAGTTTATTATTTAATAATTATTTAAAACATTCCACAAAAAATGTACTATATTAATAAAAATCAAAAAGTTTTATCTTATGACGTTTTCATAAATTTTGTTTGAATACAAATCCGCTTCATTATATCATTTGTTATCAAAAAATACATAAAGGGCATAAAAATTACATTAAAAAAATAAGCATGTGTCTTATAGTTCTATAAGAAAAACAATTAAAAAAAAAAACTATTCCAATAAAACTATTAAAATTTTATTCTAAACATTTAAATTTGACTATTTATTTACGATTTTTTAAATTTAGCTGAGACGAAAACGTTCAACCAATGTTAATACTTTAAAAACAAAATTCTCAAATAATTTAAATTAAATAATATTCATTTTATATAATAAAAAGTATTGAAATTTAGCTTCTTTTTGTCCTACGGGCCTTAGTTTTTTATATGATAAATCGATTTATTTTATAAACTAAGGCCTGTAGAAAAAAAAAAAAATAAAAATCTTTAAAGTAATCAATTTTGTAAACTTTGCACTAGGTTTACAGAACTTAATTTGAAATAATAAACTTTTTCGATTAACCCTTCCACTACCGACTTTTGCTTGTTGATATATTTCTATTTTGACTTCAGATTACACAAGGCAACAATTTTGAAAAAATTTTAGGGGCTTTGAAAACCACTATACAATTTTGATGTATTGTGGTCCCAGTAGTACAAATATGGTTCAATTTTGAAATTCTATGGAGAGGTTTTTTTTTTAAAAAATTTTTAATTAAAATTATAATTTTTTTTAGACGTTTCTCCACATAATTAATGATAACTAAAAAAAAAATAGTCCGATATTATTCAAATAAATTTAGAAAAACTGAAATTTACATAGCCTTTAATCCGTTAATATATTGCGTTTCAATCGGCTCAGTAGTTTTGGAGTTATAATAAAAAATTGAGGGAAAAAATATTTTTTTTACGTGAAAATAGCAAATTTTTTTGTTTTAAAAAAATCATAAAAAATCGAAAACGTCAAAAATCGTTCAGATTTATTGCTTTATCGCAAAGCCACATGTAATAGGAACAAAATGAGATATCGATCATAAAAATCGATTGATTTTTTTCGAATTTATTCACAATTAAGTGAATTCGCTCATTTTCACCAAATTTTAGTTTTTTGTCTGATATACATAAAATTGAGTAGTTAATGTTCTTCTTTCGATTGATTGAATTTTGAAAACATTTTCCTCATGCTATGTACAAATTTTCACATCAAAAATGCATTACATAGTAACATTCGTGTATTTTTTGGCAAAACCCTACCTAGAATATACTGATTCTATTCTTCGGAAAGACATTTGTGTTGGATGAGCTTAAATGTAAATAAATAAATAAATTAAATAGTAGAAAATTTATATTTTATTATTCACATTTATTATAATAAATAAAACAAGAAAATAAATAAATAAATATGTATTATAAACTACAAACTCTGAAATTTTCTTTTAGTCGATTTTCTACTATTGTTGAATAACGAAGTGTTACTCTGAATACTCCAGCAAAAATCAGCCATCATGTGTGCATCCCAGCGACCCTGGTATCGTTCCTCCATTGTCCGGATATCTTGGTGGAATCGTTCGCCCTGTTCTTCACTCAAGTCTCCTAGATTTTCAGGAAAACGATCTAAGTGACTGTGCAGGTAGTGTACTTTGATGCTCATGTTGCATCCAAGATTCTGGAAGTGAGTTAACATCTCTTCAACGTGCGCAACGTAATCATCACCCTTGTTATTGCCTAAGAAATTTTGAATAACCCATACAAACGAATCCCATGCATTCTTCTCAATTTCTGACATTGAACTGCCAAATTCAGTATCGTTCACCAATTTGCGAATTTGTGGGCCATCAAATATGCCTGCTTTCAGCTTTTCCATACTTAGATTGGGAAACTTCCTTGAAATATACTGGAAACATTCACTATCTTTGTTAAGTGCTTTAACATATTGTTTCATCAGACCAAGTTTAATGTGAAGAGGGGGTAATATGATGCGATCTCGGGGCACTAGAGCCACATTTATAACATTTGGCGTACCTGGAACTAGTGTTTCCCTAGAAGGCCATTGTTTTCTCTTCCAATGTTCTGTTTTAGCTCTGCTGTCCCATAAACATATAAAACAAGGATATTTTGTAAAGCCGCTTTGTTGGGCTAAGAGGAAATTTACCATCTTAAGATCAACACAAATTACCCACTTATGTTCATCATACTTTATCTTCTTCATGACCAATGCAATTACAGAGTATTCTTCTTTTACTTTGGTTGAATGTGCGATCGGCAAGGAGTGAAATTTATTTCCATTATGCAAAAGGACACACTTCAAGCTGCGTTTTGATGAGTCGATAAATAAACGCCATTCGTTTGAATCATATTTCTGTAAGCCCATGGCAGTCATCAAACCAGAAATATCTGTGCAGTACACAAAGTCATCCTCTTCAGCAAAATAATGAAGTAAGTCTTTTTCTCGAGTACGGTAATACGAAACTTTAGTTTCTTTAGTTATGAGACCTGTTTCTTTCATCCGGGACGCAAGTAATTCAGAAGATCTTTTCGACAATCCAAGGTCTCTAATTACATCATTAAGCTGATCTTGATTCCATGGTCTCGGCGAGAAATGTTTGTGTGGGATGAACTCGTCATTTTCAGCTGTAGATGGTAGTGCTGGATCTGACATATCTGATTGGTAAGACATACTTGAGGTTGAGTGTCCTGGTGAAGATGAAAGCACATGACTACAGCTTGCACCCCGATCATATTCTATTTCTTGTGAATGTACAACTGCAAGTGTAAACCCATCAGCAGACCTCGTGGGGTAAGACCATCGCATATGTTTTCCAAAACCGCTTTTTGTACTTAAACAAAAATAACACTCGGATGCGTGGTTAGCTGTTTCTCTCCATAGCATAGGCTTCAAAATTTCCAAGTGTCGTCTGTAAAATGAAAAAAAAAAATTGAAATCAGGAATATGAAGAATTCAAATTTTAATTAAGAAATATTGTAATTATAAAATATTCCAAATCTATTAATTTATACTTACTTTACGTTAGAAGACTTCATAGATAAATTCAATCGACATGGAATGCATATAGTACTCGGTGTCCAATGCTGGTTCAAATTGTGCGGATAGATATTATAGCAATCTTGATATGACTTTTGCAATGAAGTTAAGAAGCACTTCCGTTTTTTCCCGGTGATATATTGGCCGCACACATAACAAAATAAATCTGGATCGTTTTTACATAAAAATGTTCTGGCTCATTTTTATTAATATTTGAAAATTGTTTTTAACTTCTAAGCTGTATGACTCTAATTTTTGTGTAGGTATTAAATGATGTTTGCGTTATCGCAAACACTTCTTGAATGAAATAAAAAGGGTCAAGGAGATCTTATAAATACTGATACTATAATTTGGGATAACCCTTTGTGTGGATACAGTTTGTGTGTGCTGCAAATTTTTTATTATTCCCAAGAATCCTAAAAAACATTAAGGACTTTTATGAAAAAAAAAAAATTATCCATTACAGGTAGCTAACGGAAAATAAGAGCACTTCAGCGTACACGCACATTTATGAGCGTTTTATTACTATCCTACCGCAATCGTAAAAATTAAACAATCTTTTGTTTATTACTTATTTTTTTTTAATTATTAGAATCATAAAAATGTCATAGAGGTTTTTCCCAAAGGGGTTTTGCCAAAATGCGTGTCGTAAAATGCACCTGAGTTTTTATGTTCTGCATTTTCATTATATAGTAGGTACAATTTTCTACAGTGCTTGTAAATATGCGATACCTTCAATTAATTGTAAATAAAAATGTAAAGCATGCATCGATTTTTATGATCCATATCTAGTTTAATTCGCATGATATGTAGCTTTACTACAAAAAAATAAAAAGTAATATTTTTTGCAGTTTTCGATTTTTTCCAGATTTTTGTTTTTCAAATTTTTTTTTTTTTTTAGCATTTTTTTTTTTTTTTTGCTAACAATTTGTTTCATAACTTTGAAACTATTGATCGCATTAAAAAAATTTGTACACGTTCTTTAAAGATATTGTAAACCTTAATTTTTGTAAATTTAATTTGACAAAATCGGACTAGTTGTTTTTGAGTTATGACAACATAAGTGGAGAAATGGCTCAAAATATTGTCAATTTTAAAAAAAAATTTTTTTAAAAAAAAATTATCCATAGAATTGAAAAATTTTACCATTTTTGTACTTAGGCAGCCATGATGCATCAAATCTATATAGTGGTTAGTCAAGCCTTTTTTTGCTGTTGACCTGTGTTATTTTTAGGGGTCCTTAAATTAAGAAGAAAAGGATTTACATGTGTATGATTTTTTTTTTTCAAATACTAATATCTTAATGAACATATTTGAACAACAATTTGTATATTTATTTAAAACTGTGTACACAGTAGTGTACAAAGGTAGTCAAAGGGTTAAAAATTGATTATTATTTGAAATATTAATAAAAAAAAGTCTTTAAATCTATTTATTTCCTAAATTTAGGCCAGTAGTACAAAAAGTAGCTAAAGGATAGATCACCTTTATTTTTTTTCCAAACATTGATTTCTATATGGTCACCTAAAATCCATAGGCCGTAACTACACTTTTTTGTTTTTTTTACAGGAGACAAAAAAATTTATAAATAAAAAACTTCTTAAAGTTAAGCATCAAAATTTTAGAATGATGCTTAAGAAACAAAGACGGATTTGTTCATGAGAAAAAAATTTATGTAAAAGTTATAGTTTTTAAGTAAAATAGTTACAGCTATGGTTTAACTATATAAGGTTTGCTACATAAGTTTTTTTCGGATGCCCTAGACCATTTTGACATACATAATACAGAACAATAATATTTACGAATTTACAAATCGCAATAAGAAATTAAAGTTCTGCAGAAATAACACATTTTCACACTAAAATATTTTTGTTTTATTTACACAGTACATGATTTTGGGACTCAATTCTCAGAATTGCACGTGAAAGTAGCCACAAAAATAAGAACTTCAACATCATTCGTTGTGTCAAGTTGGCTACAGTAATAATTTAATGGCCATACGAATTTTTTGGCTCAAGGCGGGTTTTTAGCCCTTTTTCTATATTTTAACACTGTTATATCTCGGTATACCGTACGGAATATCTCTTTTGTGTCTGAAGCAAAGTTGTAGATATTGAATAGGAGAAAGAAAATGCGGAACAATCCTGCACGAAAAAAGTGCATCCGGTGCCTTAAAAATCGCAAAAAAGCCCATTGTTTTACCTTTTTTGCTCAATAAATGGATTACAAATCCACAAATATGCTGTTTTTTTTTTCTTTATAAACTTTATTTTGCATGAAAATAAAAATTCCGATTCTTATTACAGTTATTCTTAAACAGAAAATATGAGATTTTTATATGTTATCTATGCATGGATACAAAATTTAGAAAATTTTCAATTATAATTGAAAATGTTCTAAATTTTGTATATAATATATTATGCCTCATGCAAAAAATCTCCAAAATGAACGGCCTATGGTCCAAGGAAAATGTTCCTGTCATCTGCTTAGGCTGTATCTTGACCGAAAAGGTCAATTTGTAAAGAATGATGGAGAAATAGCAGCACCTTGCGGTACCCCCGAGTTCAACTGAAACTAATTGGATCTATAACAACTCTTCTAATGCAATCCATGAGAAAGCTCGATATATCTAATAAAATAATTTGTGTGTGAACTTGTTCACATAAGTAAAAATAAATCTGCTAACTAAATGAGAATTTCATGCAGGTTGAATTTCAATGTTTTTAAATTCAAGATATAAAAAACGTTTGGTATGGCAACAACACTTTTATTAAAAAAAAAAAGTTGGTATTGCAACAAAACATTTGGTATGGCAACAACAATTTTTTTTTTTTTTTTTTTGGGAAGATATACGATATTGCTTACTTTTTAATCAAATGAGTTATTATTTAATTGAAAAATAATTCAATTAAAGAACCATCTTTATAATATAAAGAATATCTTTAGTATGAGATACTCTCTCCAGCTCGGGCAGTGTTTGACTGTTTTCCGGCAAGAACAAATTTTCCGCTAATAATTCAGGCACCAGGTTCGCTTTATTAACCGTGTGAGTGAATATAAGAGTTGAGATAGTGAAACTAGTCTAGGTCTTACTGATCCGAGGAGCAGGAAGAACTTTAGCACGAATACACTGTTCGTAAAGAAGTTTCTCGCGACTAAGTACCCTGGTACATTCAGTCCTCGCCCGTTTACGCAGCTAAGAAGTAATGGTGTTTTTGTCTTTAAGCCAACTACCAAAAACTCTCTGGATCCGACAGCATCCTTGCATGCCAAGTTAAACATATGTCTTGGTTTAGACGAAATATGCCTTAAGGGAATAAATGTATTCAATCGAAACAAAATCCCCGTTAGGTATCTTAAAGTCGATCTTGAACGACTATATTGTTCCTGGTGCAGTGGCGTACCCAGGGGGGGCTGATGGCCAAAGCCCCACCCCCCCGAAATATTTTCGATTTTTTATTTTATTTTTGTTTTGGTTAGTCTGTCAATTTAGATATTATTAAGGCGTACGACCACATCCATGTAGTAATGGACATGCGAACAATGCGAACAAATGCCGAAGAAGAATTCTTTTTAATTTACACTGAGACCATTAATATGGTAACGGCGTATGGTATTGAGCCACAACTACCAAGACGCGTTGGAACACAGAAATACCGATCAAATTTACAAGCAGCTGACCCAAATGATTACTATAGAGCAGTGTTGTTTGTTTATTCCCTATTTAGAAGAAGTTATAGCAAGTATGAAAGATAGATTTACTGGGCATGAAAGTGTTGTTAAAAATTTATATAACATTGTACCAAGTCAAGTCGATAATGTCCCATCAAAAGAATTTAATAACATTATAGAATTTTATAAAATTGATTTAGATGCTATTCAAGATTGCAACAAGGTAATAGTAATTCCTGTTACAACTGCATCCTCGGAGAGAAGTTTTTTCACTCTAAAAAGAGTGAAAACATATTTAATGAATTCTATGGGTGAAGCTAGGCTTGGTGCTCTAGCTCTTGCATCAGTGTATCGAGAAAAGATTGAACCTGGCAAAATCATTGACACTTTCGAATTAACTTTTAAGAGTTTTGTTAATAGTATATAAGGATCTCAATTAATATGATAGCTCACTTTAAAAATCAAAATAAAATTATTTAATTGATACAAAAACTTGTTTAATATTTCAAAAAAAAAAAAAAAAACTTGTTTTTAGATATAAAAAAACTAAAATAACAAAGACGTGTCAAAACATAAACATTTTGCTTCAAAATTGCTATCATAACTGGGTATAACGTTAATGGTAGCTTTCCCATCCAAAACTTATTTAACAGATACAAAATATTAAATATAGGCTCTCGTATGTAAAAAATTATATGCTTTTCAAACAAAAAAAAATTTAATAAAAACAAAAATTGGCCACCCCCCCTCCGAAACAAAATCCTTGGTACGCCGCTGTCCTGGTGTAACTACATATTGTATTTGATACCATCTCTTGTAGCAACAGTGAATTGAAGATAATTAGTGGATGATGATATCTAATACATGTACTACTCAATTTAAATTAGCTACACACATTTTCATTGTTTTCACATTTAATTGCGTTTCTAGTGCGTGAATTTCTATTTAAGTTTACTGACAACTTAAGGATTTCCTACAGTCTTTACCTAAAATTGAAAGAAATAGTTCAAACAAATTTTCAAAATGCCATCGCCAATTTTATATAATGCTGCTAAGAAGACTTTAGAGGAATATTTTCAAAAAACAAGTCTAAATGGTTTTGGACTCTTATATTCTATCAGAAGACGAAAGTATCAAAGGTAATGATGGCTCAAATGGATTTTAGAATTTCAAAGTGGTCAACGTCGTATGAAAATGCTTTTTATACACAGAGAAAATTTTCTAGGACGAATTTTATGTGAACTTTTTCACCAAACTAATAAAGTTTTATTTACAAAGTGAATGAAAAATTTTCTTAACTTTATGAAAATGATTCACAACTTTTAGAAACTTTTTCATTAGGCATTTGAAAATTTTAATAAATAAAATGAAATTGTTGTTGTGACTGTTTTTGTTCCGTTGTCGTAAGATTTTAAAAATTAAAAACACAATTTTTTTTTATTTATTTTATATTTTTATTTTTCAATTTTTCTAACAGCATCGCTGTTCTACTACAGGAAAAAATTTAACGCTCTGTTGTTAAAGCGTGGAGTTAAAATGCGTCCTACGTTCTTTTTTCAACTCATAAAATTTTATAAAAAATTTCATTATTTTAATGAAAAGTTTCAATGGTCGAATTCTAGTGACACTGCATAGATCTAATGAAAAAATTCATTGATATCATGCAGATAATTCTCTCAGTGTATATAAGCAAACATAAATTTATACAATTATATCATTATCACTTATTTTTTTTATATAAAATAATACCTTTTTTTTGATGAAATTATTTATAATTGCATTAATCCAAGTAGGTGCATATATAATTTTATCCGAAAAATGGTTTATCTGTTTTATATAATTTTATATAATTAAATATATTTTGATATAATCATATAAAAATATACTTGATAACACCTTTGGCAATACTCAACGAGGCATAATTGCATAAAATCCTATTTGATTATATAAAAAAAAACATTTTTACTCGCGAAACTAAAATATTTTTGTCTTCAGAATATTTTGGTTTATGTTCATTATTATGGGTATTACATTTGCCACCTATGTTTGCATGTCAACGATTGTGTCATTTCTTTCGGAACCGACTGTAACTACCTTGGATACTCAAAAACATACCATATGGAATGTGCCATTCCCGTCCATAGCTGTGTGTAGTAATAATAAATTAAGTCATAATGATATACGACATTTTGCAAGAAATATGTAAGTATATTTAGGATATTCATAGTAATTTTATTAATGAAATATCACGCTACGTAAGAACAAGCTCTAATCCAAAAGTGCGAACCTCAAACATTTTTTCTTGCTTATGTATTTGGAATATTTCAATACAATTTTGTGATAAAAATCAGCACTTTTTGCAAAAATCTTTTTTGAATTTGCAAAAAATAAGATTTTCGAAACTAATTCAAATAAATTATTCGACAGGAAAAATAAAACACAATATTATATGTAGCTGTCATAAAAAAAGTGTTTGCCAATATCGAAGATATTGTATTTTGGAAGAAATAAAATTAACCGAAATGACTCAAAAATTCTGCACCTTCTAAAATGTCTAACCTGAGTTGAATGGTGCTTTTGATTTTTTTGGCGGTCACGCCGCTTTTAAAGTGGGGAAAAGTTTTTTTTTTTTAATTTCCTTAGAAAGTACATGTCGTATCAGAATAAGATAGACATCGTTGGATAGATGGTTCAAATACAAACTAATATTAATGATTAGAGTTTGTCACGAAAATTTGATATCAACACTTTTTTACGGGTTTTGCATAAATAAAAAAAATTGTGTAATAAAAAAATAAAAATTTCAGCTAATTCCAAATTCTCGCGGTGGCCAAAGAACGCTGGGGGGTTACTCGAATCGAAAATCAAAATTTTTCGAAAGGAACTTCCGAATCGAAAGTAAATGCGTACTGTGTAATTCATTCGGAACGACTACAGAGTTGTATTCATAATAAAGAGGGAACAAACTGAAGAAAACGTGGCAACACTATTATCAAATGTCAAAATTACAAAAAATCCCAAAAACAAACTAAATTTGAAATCAAAAAAGAAATTTTTTTTTGGGTTTAAAACATAAAAATGGATTGCGTTTATTTGTGGTTTGAGGAAGATTACGATAATTCCATTCCTGAGAGAATCCAGAGAAAAATAGTAAGGGACAAATCCGATATTATGAGTCTAAATGATAAGAGGCAAGTAACCAAACATATTATGAAGGCCCTTATAATAAACAAAATTTTACTTCTAGCTTCGTAAAAAAGTTCCGGATTAAAAAGAATGCATTTATGTATGTTTTCACTAGCATAGAAGCTGAATTAAGAGCTGCTCAAAGATCGACTGCCATTGCAGCTTTATTGAAATTAGCAGTCACATTGAAAATCCTGGCACTATTATATTTAATATAACATGTTTATTGGGTAATTTAATAAATATTTTTGTATAAATAAACAATATTAAGTTTTATTTATTTGTTAATCATTTTTTATTTTTTAAATGTGAAAATACTCACATTTTTAATATTTTTCCACTTGTCACTAGCAAAATAGCTTTCGAACAATTTCCGAATGTTTTTATCGCAAAAACAGTTCATCTTCGTAATACAGAGTTGCACTTTCAAAACGGATTTTTTTGTTCGAAAAGGGGGAAGAAAAAAAGTACGAAAATCGTATTACGCGGTACAATTTGTTCGTATTCGTACATTTTCCTTTTCGAATCGAGTTACGGGGTAACCCCCCTGATTTAGGGTCCCTTTTACTACAGAGCAAAAAAGGTTGTATTTATATGACAGTTAAACTCCACATTCGGATCTACCCCAACTATTATTTAAAAAAACTTTTTCTTCAGTTTTTAAAATAGATTGGGCGGCAAATTCTCTCTTTATTTCAAACACTTTTAAAAATAAAATTTTTAATCACATACAATCAAAATGTATTACCAACTGCGAATGGTACAAACATTTTTAATATATCGCGAACCGCTAAAAAGTTATTAAGGCATAAATTTAGTAAAAAATTATAAAAACAATGAAAACGTATGTTGAGCTACGAAAAATGCTACAAACATTTTCGATATATCGCGGCCCGTTAAGAAGTTATTAATCAATAAACTATTGTATTTTAGTAGAGGTGGATACGTGAGCAGAATTTTGCATGATTCACGTAAATCACACGTGAGTGTGAGTGAAACACAATTTTACTCACGTGAACGTGCGTGAGTGAGTAGAATTTGCGTGAAAGCTTAGCTATTATTTAGTACTAAAAATATATACCCATTTATGGATAACAAAATTATAATAAACAAATTTTTGTAAAAATTTGTGTAATTTTAAAATAAAAATCTTTTAACACACTCTCATCTGTGGATTTGATTCCAACGATATCAGCTTTGTCGTGTTTAATCATGTACTTGTAAAGATAATATAAAAACGCCTTTCAGGATCCGTCCAATTTAAAAGGGTCGTGTCCTCCAGAAAACAATTGCACCATTAAACTCAGCATTGACATTTTTGTAGCTGCAGAATTTAAGAGCAATTTTGGTAAACTTTATAACAAAAATACAATATGTTCGATATAGGCAGCTGCATTTTTTAAAGTACGCCATATCAATCGTATTTCTCCCCAGGAATAGTTTTGGTATTAAGTATTTTTTCCGTATTTCAAATAGTTTTCGAAAAAATTATAAAACTTCAACTTTTGCAAATTCATAACAAATTTTTGCATAGATTTTGATTTTTTGACAAACTTGTACTGAGACATTCAAAATACAAAAGAAAAACATTTCTGGTTTTCGCATTTTTGCACACAAAAAAGTTTCAGAGTTGCTATATGAAAGTTGTTTGGGAAGTAATCAGTGGTTGTTGTTTTTAACTATAATTACATTTGTTTTTCTATGAAATAATACAAAACGACTATCGTGACAGTTATTTAAAAAACAACTGAAGAAAAATACTGTATTTTTGTAACAGGTGTATACATTTTAGTATTTTAATAAACAACTACCAAAACAGCATTTCTGCAGGAAACAGAATCTTCAATGCATAAAAACGTAATAACTGGAGTACCGTTTGTACTTTTGACTTTATATTTTAAGTAGCAATCGAAAGAAAAAAAAAACATGTTTTTTTAAATACATTTTTAAAATACCGAAAAAAGTTACTTTAAAAACAGTAGTTTTTACAGGTTTAACAGTTATTTTTGCGTTATTATTAGCTACGTTTAATGCATTTGTTTGTTGGTTTTAATAGTAAAAAACAACCACATTTTTAGAAATTTTAAAGGTAAAATTACTAAATTTAACGTCTTTTACATTTGTTTTTACTGACATTTTCAGTCGATTATAACGAGTGCACAAAGTAAAGTTCTTAAGCTGGATACACAATTGTAGAGTAATACACTCTGCAGAACGGAGTGTGGTAAACTAGAGATAGCATGATACAAAAAAATGTGCAAGTGCAAAGAAGAAAAAAATCAAAATCCCCTTTGCAGAGTGGAGTACTCCACAATTGTGAATTTAAATTTATTGTAGTACAATTTTTTGTAGAAAGTCATACAGTTATATTAAAATTTTGAATGCCTTTATTGTAAAACAGAACTTACAGAAGTATGGACTATTATCCTTACAAATATTGGAAGGAGAAACTAAAACTTTTCGCCGGTTTCTTTAACACCGATTCAATCGATTTTGATGATGCTTTAAATTTTCAAAAAGAACTGAAAGATATCTATGGTCTACTTTTCAATTCACGTGAGCTATTACAAATTCTGGCACCTACTTGTAAAGATTTAATAGTACAATGCTATTGGGCCGGACAGACCCAAAATTGTGAGGAACTATTGAAATTACTGCCATTTACAGATGGCTTTTGCTGTGTATTTAATTATCAATATGAGAGGTAAAACTTTAAAAACTTTATTTTTTGCTTTGAGAGCGTTCTAGAATTAGTTCTGAATGCAATAGATGTACTTTAAGAACTAAACTCAAAAAAGTTTGTCAGTTACTACTGTATTTTTGTAACAGTTGTTTAAAGCAGTTATTTTAGGACCGTTTGCCATTTTGACTTTACGTTTTAAGTACGATGTAGAAAATATATATTTTTTTTAATCGAAACAAAAAAAAAAAACTGTTAAAAAACAGTAATTTTTCAAATTTTTCAAATTTTTTCAGTTTTTTTATTAAAATTTTTGTAGTTTTATGTTGCAAGTTGTTTCTACTGCATTTTTCAGTTGTTTTTAGACAGTTTTTTAAAATATACGTTTTTAGTTATATTAACTGTAATTACCTTTGTCGTCTTTTTAACTGAATTTACAGTTGTTTTAGCTGACATTTTCAGTGGATTCTAATGTAAAACTTTTTTGAGTGTACTTATTTAAGAACTACTACGAATTAAAAAATTCCTTTTTTTTAAGAACTAAGGAAACATTATATTATCCTCAGTCAACGGGTCCTGAAATGGGCTTGGCTCTTGTATTAAATGGTTCTACTAATGACTACTTCTATGCTGAAGATAGTGCAAATGGCTTTAACATACAAATATTTGGTGAACAACGTATTCCTGATATTTCAACAGGTGAAGTGGTAGAATTTCATGTTTCTGCTGGAGAAGATGTAGATGTTAAACTCAAACTGGTATCTCAGATTACAAAAGAAGAGGCTCGGGCTCATAGTGCAGGCAATCGGGGTTGTTATTTTCCTAATGAACATAAAGAGGCAGGACGTGGCCTATCGGAATGTTTGTTAAAATGTAAATTGCGCAGTATAGAATCTTTATGTAGTTGTGTACCATTTTATGCATACGGTAGCGGTTTGGAAGACAACGCAAATGATGTTGTGGCTCCATGTAATTTGTATCATTCCGAATGTTTGGAGCACTACAGAAGTAAGTTGTCATTTTCAATTACAAACTATATTTGCCATTTTCAATTAAAAACTCTTAATATAATTCAAATGTTTTTTAAAAGTACCCTACGGGCAAATTTAACAGTTTCCGGGTGATACGCAGGATATGGTCCAAGGTGGATGTAACACGTCCGGGATCAGACGGGGTCATGTCACTTCCACATGGCGTTGTCATTGGAGGTGATGTAGTTCCTCATTTAAGACACCTTGTGATATGCCCCAAGGAAAATCTAAAAGGACATTCCACCTAACCGATCAAATTGAAGAGATCGCAAAAACTTAAAAAAATTACCAAAAATTAAATATCGCTTATCTTTGAAAAAACTGCAAAAATTAAAAACATAAAAAACGACATAATTCTAAAAAATCGCCAAATTTTTTGACGTTCAACTTACTTTTAGTAATTCTTTCAAGTTTGAGAATTTTTCCAATTCGACAATTTTTATACATATATTGATGATTTTTTAAAGTTTTTGAAACTTTTTTTATTTTGGCTATTTTTTGTTCAGGTTTTGGCGATATTTTTAAATTTTACCGATGTTTTAGATGTTGACAATTTTTTTTTTCTTAAATTTTTTGCGAACTTTTCCAATTTTGGCGTTTTGACTTAATTTTTTCAATTTCGGCCATTTTTTTTTTTCAATTTTGGCAATTGTTTAAAAATGTTGAAGGTTTGTTTAAATTTTGGTGATTTTTTTTTTAATTTTTGTCTATTTGCGGTTAAATAAGTTTATATATGGTCATATATAGTTTTTATATGATCATATATGGCCATTTATATTCGTACATAATAGAAAAATTAATCTACATTTCCATATATTAACAAATATGGTCATATATGTTCATGTATTATTTTATGTGGTACTCCATAGTCGTTCATACATTAAATATTTTTTTGTAATTTTTTTAGAAATTTTTTATTTTAAAAAACTGTTTTCATAGAAAAGCAATATTATTTAAAAAGCCTAATTGCGATAAAAAAAAGTGGGTTCAAATGACAAAACGTAAAATTATTTATGTCAGCGCAAACATTATTTTTATATGCGCATCAGAAAAAAACATTTGCCGATAACACGACATTTTAAAAAACTTTAAAATAAAGTATACTTCGACCACATTAAATTAAAACATTGCGAACAATATTAATATTATAAGTTTTTTAAACAGAACCTTACAGATAAAAATACAAGTTACTCAAAAATTTAAAATTTTCTCTTAAAATTAAAAAAACTTTGAATTTTCTATTTAATATTAAGATTTTATTATGAAATTTTAAATGAAAATGTGAACTTACTATTCAACAATTCATACTAATTGAAGGTTTTGAGTATTTCTTTTTTTACAAAAAACAAGTTTTCAATTTATTTTTGATCAATGGTGATAATCTTTTACTTCGAGCTCATATAATATATATTAGTTCTCATGTAGTGAGTAAACTAGTTTATATGAATGTTTGATGTTTCTTTCAAAACGTGTTCTGATGATCGGAACCAAGAAACCGAAATAGATCTATCAACACATTCCTGAAAGGGTAAAATAATTAATGTCCGACCGAACGGTTCGGCCAGAAAATGCATTTGGTCTGTATTCGGTATTTTAAAGCATTATGGACAAATTTGGCGGATGGAAAAATGTTTATTGGGCTGATTAGATGCTATTTTGAGTGTCAAATTTGAAGAAAAGTCTGTAGTTAAGCAATGAGTTCACTGTTGGGCCTCAGAAAGTTCGGCCAAATGGAAAGTAGTTCGGCGGCCGAACTTTTAACTTTATAGCTAAACTTCGGCTTTTCTCTTAAATTTTATACACAAAATCGAATTAAATCGGCTCAACAAACATGTTTCCAATACCAAAATTTGTCATCATTGCCTCTAGATATCAAAAAAACCGACAAAATATAGTTTTTTGGCCGAACTGTTCGATCGGACACTAGAAACAACAAATTTGAAAACAAAAAACTCTATAGATTATTTGTTAGGACAATATTCTAATAAAGAAATATAGAGTATGGCCTCGAACTTGAATAATTTTCATTGCACAATTATAGGTCGAAAAAAACATAATTTTTATTTTTAATAAAAATTATATCAAACTTGATCATTTTTTTAAAAATTTGTATTTTGGAAATTTTTTCGAATTTAGCGATTTTTTTAAATTTTGGAATTTTTTTTAACATTTTTAATTTTTTTTCAATTTTGTAATTTTTTTTGAATTTTTGAAATGTTTTTAATTTTTTTATATCTTCTTAAACCAGTTTAGTGATATGTCGTCGATTGACCAGATTTGCGACAGTTTTTTTTTGTATATTTGCCACCGCTTAATCCACAGCAATGTTAAATTTTACTAATCCTGGGTTAAGTCCTGCTTTATCCAGTCAAGGACTATGTCCTTTAAGGATAATTGACCCCTCATTGCCCGTAGGGTAGGTACTAACTCGGTAGTAGTAACCATACTCGTAGGCAGTCGAATGGTTCGGTTGTAAGTATCGAATTTTTCGATTGGCTACAACTACGGTTGCTACTACCGAGTGGGTGTTATTATAAGCTTATTATCCACATTTAATTTAGATGTCTGGCTAACATATTATCCTGCCCAAGCCGATGTAATTCCTGGTTTAAAAGAAGAACTGGTGGGTTCTATAACATGTCCCGATTGTTTGCCTATGTGTTCCTTCAATCGTTATCGCTATCGCAAAGTAGTGGGTAATTTAAGTAAAACTCTCTTTTGTAAAGAAAATCGAAAATATTTGTAAGTAGACAAATTTAAGAATCAATTTCTAAACATCTCGTAATCAACATATTTACCGTAAAATGCCATATTTTGAAAGGCATACGATAAATATTTTGAAAAATTAAATGTTTTTGGACGGACGCAATAAACAATAATACTATTTTTTAAATATTATCTATTTTACAGAAGTTCATTTTCGAAATTATCTCCCGATTTGAGTTTAGTTAAAATATATTATCCCATGGAAACTGCTACTAAATATCAGAAAAATGTTATATATAATTGGTATCAAATACTGTGTAAGTTTAAAATGAGATTTTAATCATGATTAATAAACAAAAACCAATTCATTTTGTTTAAAATTTTTTCAGCCAATGTTGGTGGCGTGATTGGCATTTGTATGGGCTGCTCGATAATAAGCGGTTTTGAAATTATTTACTTTGCTAGTTTTCGTTTGCTCCAAAATTATTTGAATTTAAAAAGGAATTCTTAATAAATATGTAGCTTTGTAAATAAAATAATAAAAATACAGTTGCGCTCAAATTAGAAGAGATCGAGTCTTTTCATATTAAGTTAAAGTTAAATAGGAGTCAGCTAAATGGCGAGTTAACTCGGAGGACACAAGATCCGCTGCATCCACATGAAAAAAAGATCAAAAAAATGTTAATCCATCCGTTAAATCCCTTAAAAATTCCCCTAGATTGGACAGAGACAAATCCCGGTTACTATCTAGGATATCGGATAACCTGATTCCCAGATATCTGAGTCGCCGCCTCTTCAGTCTCGCTTCTTCAGCAAAACAGTTGCTGCACTATCTCCTCCTTATAAGCCTGATTCCCAGATATCTGAGTCGCCGCCTTTTCAGTCTCGCTTCTTCAGCAAAACAGTTGCTGCACTGTCTCCTCCTTATAAGCGTCTCCAGAGATATTCGCACAAAAGCGAAACCATTCGAGTTATCGTGCAGTGGTCCCTAAGAATTCCTTTAAGCATATCGATCGTCCACTTTACAAAACGAAAACGAGTTTTCGTTATATAATGAAACACTAAGACAGCGGTCATAGGATCCGAGAAGCCTTTAATCAAGACCGTCTCCTCGCCTTCAGTGTATAAGTAAGTTTTAACTATTTTTATAGTTATAGTTAAAATTTATTTTTTTGATATAAATATAATAATGATAATATAATAAATAATTAAAGAACTTCAAAACTATTAATTATATTAAAAAAAAAGTTTAACCGACAACGCAGAGGTTCTAACTTCCAATATATAAAACATGCAACCCTTTTCATATACACTGAGAGAATTATCTTCACATCAGTAACAAATTTCTTCATAGCTTTAGTGAAAATTGTCACTAGAACTCGTCCATTGAAACTTTTCATAGAATCTATGAAACAGGTTTCTTAAAAGACGATGTTTATGAAATGTTTGTAGAATTAATGTAAATCTTCATAAAACTAATGAATGATTTAGACAATGAAGTGATATTAAAAATTTTAAAACAATTTCATACAATTTTTTTTAATATTGAGAACTTCTTTGAATTGATAAAACTCTTCATGAAGGTCTTAAAAAATGCATTACAACTAAACCAATGAACCGCTTCATATGATTTTTTAAACAATTTCATAGAAATTCAAAATTAATAAAAGGCTACACTTTATAAAATATGCTGAACACCTGAGAATTAAATCTTAACACTAAAGTTCGAAGTTAAAGCTTATCACCATTGGTCAACATTAAATTGAAAACTTGTATTGTATATCTACCAAAGGTAGAGCTTGCCCATAACGAACAAGTTTTCAATTTATTGTTGACCAATGATGATAATCTTTAACTTCGAACTCATATATTAGTTCCCATTTAGTGGGATAACTAGTTTATATGAATGTTTGATGTTTGCATGGGATTGTCATTTCTTTCAAAACGTGTTCTGATGATGGGAACCTACAAAATTCCCGAAATAGATCTATCAATACATTCCTCAAAGTGGTCAATTAATAAATTTGAAAACAAAAACTCTATAGATTATTTGTGAGGACAATATAATAATAAAGAAATACATATAGAGTATGGCCTCGAACTTGAATAATTTTCATTTTCATTGCACAATTAAATGTCGAAAAAACATAATTTTTATTTTTTAATAAAAATTATATCAAACTTTAAACTATTAAATTTTATGAAAAAAGGTGTATGACAAATTTCTTAATATTAATCAAATTTCTTGGATATAATGAAATTCTTCATTGAATCTAGGAAAAAAAATTCTATAAAATTGTTTCATTTATATCATGAAGGATAATTCTTTCAGTGTAGTATACAAAATACTTTTTATGTTCTTTGAATTGACTTAAACCCGTCTAATACAACAATAATTTAAATATGTGGTAATATTTTTTCAGTTGTTTTTTATTGTTTCGACAGTAATTTTTACAAATATGCAGTTTATTTTTATTAGACGTGTAGTCATTTTTATAACAAATGTAGTCATCACCTTTTTAATTACATTTTTACATTGTTTTAAGTGTAATTTTTAGTCATTTCCACCTTCTTAATTTTCCGAGTGTATATTCATAGTTTGCAACATATATGGGACTAACTAATTGACTAGACTAATTAATTGATGATTTCAGTACAATTTCATTGCTATCAATTGTAATGCAATTATTTTCATTAGCATTTTTTTAATTAATGATCATGAATCTCATTGATTTGATTTCATAAATTAATGGCAATAATTTTAAATTTTATTATGAATATCGATAAAATCTGGGCTTCACAGGAGCATTAACCATCATAATACAAATAGGCTATGCCCGAAAGATTAATTTTTTATAAAACAGCCACGGGGTGCCCGATAATAGGATGAAACATTGGTCCAAAATGGAACGATATGGAATGAAACGAGGAACGAGTGGAATCAGAATACATTTGTATTATCGGAACCAGAGATACCAGCCATTTTATAAAATGGCCAGTTTCACCAAAACTAAGCGATATAGCGCGAAACGGACAAACATTTTTTTAAATGGCTAGGTCCGGGAGAGATTCCAAGTGATAAATTTTTATAAAACTACCACAGGGTGATTTATTTATTTTTGTTACTTATTTACGTGATAATACAAATAAACATACTGCGATAATAGAAAGTTAGTGCCTCGTTCCATTCGTTTCCAGTATTCAGTGTTACAATTCATATCAATCTTCATTCCATTTATATGTAAAGAAATTTACACTAAACTTTTTTTTTTGTAAACAAATGCTTCTTTTTGCTAAATTGTAATTAGTTTTTTAGGCATTAGTATGATTTCATTAGCATTAGTAGAACAAATGCTAATGTCAAAAAATGTCATGGCATTACCTTAATTGAACTAATGAAAAATAACAAGTATGCTAATGAAAAAATAACAAGTATGGTTTGAAAATATTAACACTGCATAAAAACGACATAACTGGAATTCCGTCTGGAATTTTCACTTTGCATTTTAAATAGGATGTAGGAAATACAAATTTTTATGGCAAAAATAAAAAAATTTTTTTTTTTTTTTAATATTTTTAAAATACCGAAAAAATAACTGTTAAAGACAGTAGTTTTTACAACTTATGTAGTCGTTTGATGTTAATTTTTTTTCATGTATTATTGCTCGTTTTTATGGTTTATGCGCTGCGATAGTTGTTTTTATCAATAGTTAAAAACTACTACATGATTAGTAATTTTTATGACAAATACAGTCATCGCCTTTGTGACTACATTTGTAGTCATTTTAACTGTAATTTTTTGTCATGTCTACCTTCTTAATTTCCTGAGTGCGTTTTTATCGATTTTGTCAGTTTTTCACCGATTACGGTTAGTTTTAAAATGATACACAGAAAAAAATTATGGGCCAATAATATATAATTAATCGATTGTTTGAATATCAATGGCAATTTAAACAATTTTTTTAATTGATTCAATTAAAAAATTTATTGAATTTTCTAATACATCCATACAGTGTTGACAGCATGTAAACAAAATTTTTAAAAATTTGGAAAACTATTTTTATTTATTTTATTTAGATTAAATAATCAAACAAAGGTTTAATTATATCAAAATATTATTTAATTTGTAAATAAAAAGCAAAAAAATCGCAAATGATTAACTTTTAATAAGTTGAATAGTTAAGCGATTTCAAATACACGCAAAATCGTAGTTATTTCACTAGAGTTTGCAACACTCTTTTTGTTGAGATATTCGTGTACACACGAAAACTTAATTTAGTTTCGTGTTTTATCTGTGGTAATAAAAGTGCACATGTGGATTTAAATAAACCTTATCAAAAAGGACAATTAAACTATTATTTTTGTAAATAATTAAATTTTCAATAAGTATAAGTGTCATTAAACTATCATTTTAAAGTTGTGTGTGATTTTTTTAAGAAAATAATTTAATTACAAGAAAAAGTTCAAGATAAGCAAAACAAAAATTTTGTCATTACTTTTATTTGTTTTCTTATAATACATTTTTATATTAAAAAGCTTTAATTTTATTATAAATAAAATGTCAATTTAATTTACAAACCTACATTTCCTTTTTTTTTTTGGGGGGCATATAACAAATATAAAAAAATACGAGTTTTCAATTAAAACTACCATTGTTTTCTACTCAAGTTTCAGTTAAAGTTTTATTCAATTTAACTAAACTTTTTAATTGAGGTTGTAAAGAAAAACAATAACTCTTTTAATTGATATTGGTATTATTTTAATTGAAAGAGTTTTAATAAACTGTCTGCAATTTTTTTTTAGTTAATACTATCATTTCAGTGGTAGGTGCAAAATCAATTAAAATATTAATTGATTCAATAAAAATTTTAATTGAAACCCGTTTTTAGTTTTTTCTGTGTATACATTATACATATTCGGCTTAAATACGGCCAACATCTTTTAGCTAATTCAACAACCAATCATCTAATGTTTAAACCCAACTTTTTATATTTAACTTTAAAACTCAAATTTCTTTAAGAAAACCAGTATTGAAAATGAGTACGTTATAATTCAACTAATCCCAAGAGAAGAGTGGTACGAAACGTATAGTTTTTGATAACGACAACTTCTTTTGATACCAACATATTTAGTTCACTACGGACTTGGCTAAAAGACACACGTTTTTAACGCTTGAAAACATATTTAAACGGAACAAAAACGTAATAAAAGCAAAAAAAAAAAAACCGCATAAAAATACAACTACAAAAAAAAAAGTGGCAAAGTAATAATAACAATACAATTTTTTTCATTTTATAGCCTTTCTAAAGAGAGCTTTATATAAAGCCAGGCTAAAACTGCAAACAAAGCTAAAGTGACTTCTTTTTGTTGTTGTTGATTTCGTGTTCAAATCTTGAAGATTTAGAGTGACGTTAGTAAAATTTGTTTTTGATTGAATGCATAAGTGCTGTTGACATTTGTTGGCCTGCACATTTTAACATTTGTTTGTTGTTGAACGACGTATTTTTTGTGCAAAGCATGAAATTTTTAGTAGTGAATTAAATTTAAATACAATTCGAGACGAGAATAAGCAAAGTGTAATGTGAGAACCCAAATTGTGTTGACCATAAAACACAATCTGAATCCGAGCGAGCGTCAGCAGTTAGGCAGGCAAACAAGAATATTGTTGCTCATATGATTAAAAATAGAAAAGTGCAACTTATATAGTGAAATATATAATTAAAAAAAAAAAAAAAAAAGAATAAAGAATAAAAAAAAAGAAAACCAAAACCATTAATTTTCAACAACATCTTCGTTTTTTTTTTTTTTTTTTTTTGAACAGAAGCTTAAACAACACACAGGCTGACAGTAATCGTAAAGAGTGCAGTGCAGTGCAGTGCAATTTGTAATGCGTGCGTGTCGCGTTTAATATCTATAAGAAAGTAATGCGTCGTGTTTAGAAGTGTTAGTGTGTATGAGTGT
Source organism: Delia radicum (assembly GCA_021234595.1). Lineage (NCBI taxonomy): Eukaryota > Metazoa > Arthropoda > Insecta > Diptera > Anthomyiidae > Delia > Delia radicum. The sequence goes on along the minus strand of CM037852.1, from coordinate 231,920,210 downwards.
TAAATGTAACTTTAAAGTATAAATTCTTGCAATTAATTTGTTGTAAAAACCATCTAGTTTAATGATTTTTTTTATACTGACTCATATTGGAACTTAAATTTAAAATTTAGCCCAAATATTCGCTGTTGTGTTGTATTTATTCATGAGCTCAGTTTTTATTTCCTGTCCAATTTGCGGGGGTCACAAAAGTTGAAATAGCTATTAAAATTAATTTAGTTTATTTAAATAATTTTGCAACACTAAATTTATGTTTTTTTTGGTGCAGACAATGTAAAAAAAAAACATTAGTACACTCAGGAAATTGAGAAGCTAGAAATGACTAAAAGTGACAGTTAAAATGACTACAAATGTAGTCAAAAAGGCAATGACAGAATTTGTCATAAAAATTAAATAAAAAAAAATCATTTTGAACTATTGATAAAACAACTGCAATGATAGTAAAAACGACTATCGTAGTGGTCAAACACAACTAACCTTAAATGAATGCATAAACCATAAAAACGAGCAACAAAACATTAAAAACAATGAACATAAAACGACTACATAAATTGTAAAAACTACTGTTTTTAACAGTTATTTTTCCGGTATTTTAAAATTTTTTTAATAAAAAAAAAATATTTTTTTTCTTTTAATTACAATAAACATTTGTATATCTACAAAGGGTTTGTATATCCTAAAGGATCCGCCAAATAACTTTTTTTTTTTTGAAAATGCTATAAAAAAAAACTACTGAATATTTTCTCAAATTTCTTTTTTTATTTGAAAGTACAATCCTTCCGGTTAATAATGGAAAATAATTTCATTCAAATGGCTGCCTCGGCTGGCCATGCAGTAGCCTACACGATCGGTCCAATTTTTAAGCACATTAACGATTGTGTGCAGCTGTATTTCCTCCTCTTCAATTTTTGTGAACAAACATTCGTTCAACATGGCCCGATAACGATCGCCATTGACTGTAACGGCCACTCCTTGCTCATTTTCGAAGAAAAATGGCCCAATTATGCCTCTGGACCAAAATCCGCACCAAACAGTGACTTGTTTTGGGTGTATCGGCACACATTCTGCAACATTACCATGATTTTCAAATTAATGTCGCAATATTTCCCAGCGTTGTTCAAGCGTATACACAACCATATTCGTTCAGCGGAAGGATAAAACTAATTATCTGTCAAATCAGACATGAGCTAAGTGTTACCATTCACGAAATAGGCACTAGTTGAAAAAAAAAAACGTTAGATGGCGGACCCTTTATTTAAAATGCCAAGTGAAAATTTCGAACGGTTTTCCAGTTATGACGTTTTTATGCAGTGGATATACAATAAAATGTTCTAATTACACAGTTCAACAAAATCAGAAAAATTTGATGTATCAGTTCTAAAAGACTTCTGGATGCAAATGATGAATATGGCCTTAGATTTTTAAAGCTAAAGAAATATTTGCAAAACACTTTTTTTTAGGAAATTTTATTTTTTTTATAAGCGTTTTATAAAATAATAGACAATTTTTAACAATAATGCAACTTTTTTGCAACATTCAAATAGTATAAACTATGCTCTTTAATTTAATATAGTATACGTTTTGAGCGATAATATTTCGTTAGTAAAATATCCTAACATTACCAAATAATGGGTAAAGTAATGTATCGTCATAGGGCTTCACTCAATACAATGCACCTTATTAGATTAGACTAGAGGATAGTTGGCTACGAAGCCAACTATCCTACCAGGTAAACAATTCCAAACGTCCGATGGCTATTCGACCTATTCGACCACCAAAATAACGCACCCTCCTATCGGAGAGCCTCGGACATTTGCAGAGAACATGCTCTGAGGTCTCGGGTTCCAATTCACAAAACCTGCACGTATCCGTAGAGGATCCTCCCATCTTGTACAATTGGTACCTAAGGCCACAGTGTCCCGTGAGGTAACCCGTATTTGTATTTTATTTTTGTATTTTATTTATTTAAATTTTGCATTTCTAATACAACAAGAAATAATATCTTATAAATTAAAGTATTAGAATCCGACAAGTTAATATAATACCCGTCACGGTCCTTAGTTCGCCCCTCGTCATAGACAAGTTTCCGCAACCTCTCCCCAGAGGGAGATATAAACAGCCTCGCCTGTCGCTGCCCAGGCGATCTGTCCCAATAGGCCCCAAACTCCGACTCCCTCCATCTTCTGAGCCTCTCTCTGACATACCCATTTGGTACGCCACAGAAGTGTTCAAGGGCAATGAATTGTCGACGAGTGCCGCAGTTGGCCAAACAGTCAGCCCGTTCGTTGCCCTCATGCCCCGGAACCCAGCCCAGTGTCAAGGAGTTCTTAAGTCCGAGACGATTTAGAGATACACATTACTTCACTGATGAATTTTACAGGCGATGAGCATAAAAGTAATGTGTGGACTCATTACCTAATAAGGGGTTAAGTAACTGGTAACTTAGATGGTTACCGGTTTCGAAAATAATGGGTCTATAAATAGATTTTCATAAAAAAATATTATTACAAACATTTTTTTTAATTAAATAAATAACGTGGTCTCGCTGGGAATCGAACTTGTGGTGTTTTGGTTGTTAGTCGAGAACTCTAACCACTGAACTATAGTCACATATAATAATAAGTTGTTTAAAATTTAAATGCATTGTTGTGCTTCGAATTTCCGTTTGTGATGTTACAAAAATACACACAGTAATGTTTCTAATGTTTTCAAAAAAATATTTTAAATATTACTTTACGTTTATATTTCATGCATTATGTAATTGATGATCATTATTTTATGTTTCGAAATAATGTAAAAGGTAATGTTGTTGCATTACAAGGTAATCTATGAGTTTACAATTATTTGTAACTCATTACTTTATGTTTCAAAATAATGCTGAAGGTAAGGAGTGTCCATTACAAAGAAATGAATTATGTAACTCATTATCGGTAACTCATTACTTTTTGTTGGAAAATAATGATACAAGGTAATGCATTACTTTATCGCACCCATTACCAAAGTTTTGCTGGGTCCTTTGGTGAACATCCCATGTTATTTAATTTATGAAAAAACTTGTGCACTTTCTCTTTTAGTTTAAGAAAAAATTTTCTTAACTAAAAATTTTGATATATTTGTATGTCTTAAAAATATGGAGTTTGTGACAAACCTTAATTACCCGAACAAAAAAAAATGTGTATACCCAGCCAGAAAAATATGAACGGCAAAACATTGGCCCAGTGCTTTCAACGGTGGTATGAGCGTTGGCAGAGCGTTGGATTTCTGAAGATTTAAGTTCTTTGCCAACCCAAAAATGATAACACCGGGCAGGGCTTGGCCGTTTCTTTTTTTAAAACGTTAGCAAAGCACTGGCAAAGCGCGCTTTGCCAGTACCAAAGCCATAATTTTAAGACGTTGGCAAATCATTGGGAGAACAACCAATAAAGTTGGGAAAGCGTTGTGAACAAGGGCTGTGCCACTGTATGTAAACGGTTGCAAATTTTGTAAATAAGTACTGGCAATGCACTTTTTGCCCATGTTGGGAAAGCGTTCTCAGCCAATGTGGTGCCAGTGCTTTTTTATTTTTACGGTTATAAGTTTTGTAAATCAAGTACTGTCAAAACACTTTTTACGAACGTTGGCAGAGCGTTCTTAGCCAGGGCTGTGTCAGTGCTTTTATTATATTTACTGTTGTAAATTTTGTTAATTAAGTACTGGCAAAGCAGTTTTCACTAACGTTGGCAGAGCGTTGTAAATCAGAGCTTTGCTAGCACTTTATTTGTTGGACCATTTTATAACAGTGCTCTGCCAGTGCTTGATTTTTAGAGCATTGGCAATTTCTGGCTGGGTATATGTATAGCCCTATGTTTTTTTCATCTTAAAATTTATTATAATATATGATTATATGTGGTGTCATGCATATCCATATATTATTACATATTTCTTATCTGGTAACTTATATAACGATATATTATTACATATTCCCTTTATAAAATTATATATTAAGCATATCGTTAGTGCGCCATCGAAAACTCCTACGTGTATTTTTTATATTTTTAATTGCAGTTTTGGTCATGCTTTCAGCCACCAAAGCGTTTCACGTTATGTCTACTGGTTTCGAAGTTAGCAAAGCTTCTATGTGTAACCTTTAGCAGAAATTCTCATAAGAAACACCTTTGTGTTTTCCTACACATAAGTGTTTATGATTTAAATTTGATAACTATACATTTCCTTTGGTTTTATATCAAAATAATATTGAACGAATTTTCTTAAACAGTTTTTCAAAATATTTCGGGACTCAATTGCAAAATAAGTATCCGAATTAGATTACAGAGGTAAAATAATTTTCTTTCTGGGTTCACTTAATATTATAATATTATTTTTAGACAGAAAACAAGATTTAAACTCAAAGTTTTTGTTTTTGGGTAAACTTTTCTGAATTTTAGTCGGGATTTCTCTATTACAACTGGTATTTTTCTGAATTTCAATTGGAAATGGTGTAGTATTTATTAAAATGTGTGTTTCATTATTGCTATCATATTGTCATCATATTAATGAGGCTTCTTCTTTTCGTGTTATATATATAATAGCTTTCTGTTCCGGTTTGGCGTTATCCGCTTTTTTAAATTTTTCTTTACAACTCCTAGTTCAAGTATGCAAGGGCATGCATTATAATAAAATAGATCAGTCTAAAATATAGCTCAAAGTTAATAACTTATTAATGTTGCTTAGCAACTATTTATAGAACAAAAACACCGATGTGTATTATATTTGTTATATTTATTGAAGTTCGAGGCCATACTCTATATTTCTTTATTATGATATTTTCCTAACAAATAAGCGCTAAAAATGGAGCTTTTAATCATTTTTGAAGTTGTGTACACACCAAATCCGAACAGCTTAAGGTAGAATTAGTCTTGCCGTTCCGTTCCGTGCCGTAACGAATCAACTGTTTTGTTCATTGTTTATGCGGGACCTGAAAACAAAACAGCTGATTCTTTACGCCACGGAACGGCAAGACTAATTTTGTCTTTAAACATTTCTATTACGATAGTATATATACATATTTAACTTATTTTCTTTATAAAGAGTTAACACGTTTCAAATTTGTTTATAATTATATGTAAAAATTGAATTTGAAAAATACTTCATCAAAAAATGACCAAATATTACATTTTTAAAAGTAGCCTACGTCATGCATCCGACCGTCTTAAATTTAATTTAGGGTCACGATATAAACTTTGAACTTTGCCGTTTTTAATGTCGATGAAAAACGTTAAAATTATTATACAAACTTTGTTTAAAATGCATTTCAAATATAAGCTATCTTTAAAACTGTACGAAATTATTTTTATTATTTATTTCCTCAAGTAAAAAATATATTTTTATATTTTTTTTGTAGAATCCATTTAATAAATGTATTTTTACGTTATTTTAACAATTAGTTTTAGAAAATTTCATCGAGCTATCTTCAAAAGTAAAGTGTATTCTAAATATTTATCTTTATTTTAATTCATTAGAAAGCGTCAATCCTATAATAAACAGCTTCAAAAAGCGCCAAAATAGCAATTTTTACCGCAACTTTAACCGCGGTTTTCTCAAAATTGTAAGAGGATGGAAAAGTCTGGATGCCGTATTTGAAATCAGAGCATCAAAGAGTATATAAATCACATATCGGTATTCACACCAATTAAGATTGTCGAGGTGTGTCATCTTTGAGAATGACTTATTTTTTATGTCGAAGTGCAAACGATTAATATTATTGATAATTTTTTTTTTAAATTCAACCAATCAGAAGAAAGTATTTAGAAATAAAATATTCTAATTGGTTGATTTTTGACAGATGGATAAATACTATTGATCGTGTGTACTTGCCTTAAGAAATATATTTTATACTTTTCATTGCAAGAAACTTTTAATTTTTAATTTTTTGTCGAAAAATTTATTTTTTTTCGACCCATAGGTCCAAAAACTACTACGCCGATTATAAAAAACAGTATTCAAAAGACATGTTACAGTATTCAAAAGATAAGTTGTTGATATTTGCTTTGCAATTCGACTGATCGTAAATCAAATTATGGTCAATATATTAAAAATTACTCAAAACTTAAATTTAAAAAATATTGAAAAAACTACACCATACCAATTTTCGAGTTTAGGAGGCCTCAATACAAATTAAAAAAATAGTCTCATATTTTTAGCATAAAATTTTTTTAAAATTTGTTAACTAGTGTAATTTTTTAAATTAAAAAAAATTTAACATCTACTTTATTTTTTTTTTAATATTAAAATTACTCCAAAATTAAATTAAAAAAGAACTTGTCCTTACAAATTTTCGAGTTTAGAAGGCCTAAATACATATTAAATAATTAGTCGCATATTTTTAGCATAAAATATTTTTTAAATTTGTTAACTAGTGTAATTTTTTAAATTGAAAAAAAAAAAAAAATTTAAAATATGCGTTAATTAAACATTTTTAAATAATTTAAATTTAAAGAATACATTCTTCTTAAGGCCTGCCTTAGTTTTAAACAACATCAATATGTAGACGACGACAACAACAGCAGCAGCTAAAAACAAACAACCACTGAAAAAATAGTCTTCTTGTTATTTTCTTTTAGTTGGTTGCGCCACCAGTGAAGTAGAAAGTTGCCGTCTTAACGTTTTTTTTTTTTTTTTTGTTTTTCATTTACACTCCATACGTACTACCACCGAATGCATTATAAAATAAGGCGGAAATTTTCACGCGCGCACGTTATAATTTAAAACAAAAAAATACCCAAAAGAAAAATTAAAAAAAATTTACCAAAGTGACATAAATAAAAAAAATCATAAAACTTATTTTTAAAACTTAATCACTTTTATTTTTTTTCCAGTGTTTTAAATTGCAATTAAAATAATTATAATTTTTTTATAACGATTCTTTTGCAAAAACAAATCAAGTTATTGTTTCTTAGCTTTATTATTTTTTTTTTTAATAAGCCAAAAAGAATAAGAGAGAACAACAAGAAAAAAAAAAAAAGATACAAAACGATCTAATATTATATAAAACTCAACCGTTATTAGTTTGTTTCTTTAATGCTGATCTAAATATAAAACCTAAATACAATATTTTACCAAACATGTCGGATATTTACTATTGCAGCAAGGTAAGCTTAGTTTTAGTTTCATATTTTTAAACTTGATAACAATTGTAGGCTTGTTAGCCTTGTTTATATGTTTGTTTTGTTATTACACTTAGAAAAATTACACTGCCTGACATTAAAAAAATAAATGAGGTTCTGACCAGCAATTCTATATATTTCGGCCAAGCCGTTTTCAATTGCGTACTTTATTTTTCGATGTATGGTACAGTTTTAACGCAAAAAGACTAGGACTAGGAAAAAATTACACATTCCAAAAAGAAGGTGATACCCACACTTGCTTACATATCTCATTGCCAAATTTAGTAACTGCAATACCAAACTCATTCCAAAGATAGAGTCAAAAAAGCAAGTAGTATTGTAATCAATTCTTTAAATTTAAGCCAGAAAGCATGAAATCAATAACAAAGTGATTATTTACTTAAAAGAAAATAACAATGTTATTAACTTATATGTTTAACTTTTTGTAATCAAGATTAATCATATACTTTTTCTGAATAAAAGGACGTCATTGGAAATAGTTCCTAATTTTGAAAAAAGAAGTTATACAATTTTAAAGAATTTATCTTATATATTTTTTCAAACAAATTTTTACTTGCAGGAAAATAATACTAAAAACAGAAATTGCATCTTGCCTAAATTTTGTTAAACTGTGGTTAGGTATAAATTAGGGTGGCGCACGTGAGCAGAAAATTGTGAGTGGAAGTTGAAATTACTGACGTTTTCGTGAGTGAGTGTAAAAAAAAATTTCGAGGGTGATTGTGCGTGAGTCATTTTTTTGGTTTTTCAATTTTGAATCGTTCTTTTTTTTTGAAAAATTTATATTTTTGTGGTTTATAGCTCTAAAATTATGACAAAAACATGTTATAATAACACTTCGATGTTTCACTTTTTAGGATTTTATTTCCGTATGAGTTTTGATCGTTATATTTGAGTGACTTAGGAGAATCACGTGTGAGTAAAAGTTGAATTTACTTATGGAACTACTTCTTTTTTTTTAAATGTAAGTACTTATTATTTTTTCTAGGGAACTATTTATTTATTTTTTTTGTGTAAGTACTTCGTAGTTTTACAATGGAACTATTTCTTTATTAAAAAATGTATGTAGTTCTTAAAAATATAAAGTAAATGGTTCTTCGGTAAAAAAAATAATCAATTCTAAAGAATCAATTATTTTAGTCTCAGGCCCTGTTAAAAGAATCGAGTAGGTAATCTAGTAAGGAATGCGTTCTGCCCAAAATGCTTGATTACAAACCCGCTTACCTTTTTGAAAATTTTTTGCTGGGATGGTACACACTTGATTCCTAAAACTTAAAATTAAACCCGCTATTAAACGTTTTCTTCTGTTTTTTTTCGGTTTTCGCGGATTTGGTCGCTAAATAATACTGTGCTACACAGAAAAATCAATCATCAAATGACCTAGTGTAAGTTGTAAGTCTAGCTGAGTGTATTACAAAACCGGTTTGAGAAGTCGCAATATACCCTTAAATTTTCGAGATAACGGCAAAAGAGTATTTTTGGCCACTAGCGCATTTAAAGATTTTTAACTCGATTAATTTTTAAACGGTATTTAAAAGAAAATTAGCTGGTCTTTCTAAAAATATATGTATATTTTCAATGAAAATAAAAATTATTAAAGTTCGAGGACAAGAATTATAATAGAGCAGTCCTCCGAATATAATGCACCGCTATTCTTAGCATTTATAGATTACGAAAAAGCCTTTGATGCGCTCAGTCGGAAATATATATGGCAAGCTCTCCTATCGAGGCGAATACCTGAAAAGATAATCAACATTTTAAAAAATAGCTACCATGGAACTTCTCGCAGAGTTTTGCATGATGGAAGTTTAAGTGAATCTTTTTTCACCACCAGCGGCGTTCGTCAGGGCTGTGCTTTATCTCCACTACTCTTTATCACAGTTTTGGATATGGTATTCGAAACCCTGGATATTAACCCTACTGGCATAAATTGGAGAATGTTTGATAAGTTAGGAGATCTGGAATACGCAGACGATGCAGTTCTAATAACAAATACGTACACAGACATGCAAGCAAAGATTAATAAATTATCAAATGAATCGCTAAGACTTGGGCTAAAAATAAACACTAGAAAAACTAAGACTATGAGAATCAATACAAATAATGAGACGTACTTCAAAATAAATAACCAGCAAATAGACGATGTTAAACAGTTCGAATATCTAGGCAGTGTTTTAACAACAGATGGCGGCGCGAAATATGATGTAGTTAACCGAATAAGAAAAGCTCAAGGCGTCATTGCATCACTAAAAAATATATGGTTCTCAGAAACGATTAAACTTAAAACAAAAATTAACATATTTAATGCTTGCGTAAAATCAATTTTACTTTACGGATCTGAAACTTGGTTCATCACTACTAAGATAATAGCACAGCTTCAAACCTTCGTAAACCGCTGTCTACGATCCATTCTAAAGATTTGGTGGCCACGTACTATTTCCAACGAAAGGTTATCGCTAATTACTGGACAACAACCCTTACATAAAGATATAATCAATAGAAAATATAGCTGGCTCGGCCACACTTTAAGAAAAAACAAAGACGATATTGCGCAATCAGCTCTACAATATAACCCACAAGGTCGTCGATCCTCAGGCAGACCAAGGACAACATGGCGCAGAACAATAGAATATGAGACCAAACAAAAAATTAATCAGTTAAGATATATAGCTAATGACATAAATGAATGGAAATCCTTTGTAAATAGACTAAGTTTATAATTTGATTAATCACATAAAAACATGTCTTAATAATAATAAAGTTCGAGGCCATACTCTATATTTCTTTATTAGGATATTGTCCTAACAAATAATCCATAGAGTTTTTGTTTTCAAATTTATTAATTGACTACTTTCAGGAATGCGTTGGTAGATATATTTCGGGAATTTTCTAAGTTCCCATCATCAGAACACTGTTTGAAAGAAGTGACAATCAAATGCAGAACATCAAACATTCATATTAACTAGTTTTCTCACTAAATGAGAACTAATATATGAGCTCGAAGTTATAGATTATCACCATTGATCATAAATTGAAAACTTGTTTGTCATGTGCAAGGTCTACCTTTAGAATACACGTTTTTTGTTTTTTCTCAAAAGCTCTATTAATTTATTTTTGTTACAATATCCTAATAAAGAAATATAGAGTATGGCCTCGAACTTGAATAATTTTCATTTTCATTGCACAATTAAAGGTCGAAAAAACATAATTTTTATTTTTAATAAAAATTATATCAAACTAATATATATTTTCTTTATATTATTAATATAAATATGTGGAGATTTTTTTAATAACAATAATAATTACAATTTTAATTTTTTTTAAACTTTATCAGCTTCTACGAGGGGGTTTTTTTTTCAAATATTCTATTAAAACAACAATATTCTTTAAGTTATTGTTTTCCTGAGTAAATTGCATCTTTATTTGTTAAAATCGGCTAAAAAAGGACAGATTTTGTTTCTTCCTCTTTCGCACAAATGCTTTAGAAAAAATCACATTCGCTTCTTTGCGTTCACTAAGATATTTTTTCCAAAAACTGTTGTGTTGTTAAAAAAACTCCCTACCAAAGTGTTCCAACATCATTACCCTGACTGTCCCTAACATTGCGTTCACTTAAATTTTTACTTTTTCCAATAATAATTTCAGTTTTCTTTTACTATTTTTTCAAATTCTAAGAGGCTAATGTTTTCTGAGTAAAATAAGTCTTCATTTATCAAAATCAGTTGACAAACCATTGATGATTTTGCAAATAGTTTAAATTTGACGGAACATTATATCATTATAAGGTAAGTTCATAAATTGATATTTTATAGCGATTCGTCATTCCCCTGCCAAAAATATGTTGTTTTAAGTTAGACCAACACTCAGGGGCTTAAAGTAAAGCAAAAACAAAGGACTAGAAAAGCGAGAGGCAAAAAAAAAACGATATAGGAAAATTAAAGACGACCCAGTTAAGTATAAAGAGGAAAAGTATGAAAATATAAAAAATTAAGAAATGGACGTATACCTTCGATAATTGAGTATATATTCTTAAAAGGTTTAAAACTATCTATCTGAAATACTAAATTCTGCAATAAAAACTTCAATGCCATGAATGGTGTCGAAATTGGCCGGTAATAGCAGAATCAACCATGTCGAAAATTTCAGGCAAAAATAATTATTGTGGTAGTATGTATATTAGGAAGTTCCAAGAATTAGGGTTGTTTGTTGCTCAAGCTTAATTTGAATGCTTATTGTATTTTTGAGATATTTTTCAGATTCTTTGGAATAGGTATAGAGGTAGCGCTAATCAAGTTTTCCCCAAAAATCGGTGTTTCTAGACGTTTTCTGAATTATACTTATAACTTGGTGAAATACCAACATTTTTTTAGCGTCTGATTCAATATACGAGTATCATGTGCATAAACCATAAGTTTCGGCAATGCTTCTGTAAATTTACGTACCGTATATTACCTCTTTCGTAATTTTTGCATTCATTTTGAAAACAACGCTTTGTAGCTTTTAAAATTCTACGAGGATTGTAAAAAAAACTAATGATGCAGTTTAAAAGTTTCATAAATTCTAAATAATTTTGTAAAAAACCATGGATGGTAACCGACTTGATGCGGGTATCGCTATTTTCGTTTATTTCAGTTATTTCGGTAACGGTTTTTTTTAGCGTTAACGGTATTGTGCTTATTTCGGTATCGATATTTTAGCGGTAACGGTATTTTAATTATTTCGGTAACGTTATTTTAACGATAACGATTTTTCATTTACAAGTTTGATATATTTTTTATTAAAAATAAAAATTATGTTTTTTTCGACCTTGATCAATGGTGATAATCTGTTACTTCGAGCTCATATAATATATACATATTAGTTCTCATGTAGTGAGTAAACTAGTTTATATGAATGTTTGATGTTTGGCATAGGATTGTTACCCTCTTTCAAAACATGTTCTGATGATGGGAACCTAGAAAATTCTCGAAATAGATCTATCAACACATTCCTGAAAGGGTCAAAGAATAAATTTGAAAACAAAAACTCTATAGATTATATGTTAGGACAATATCCTCATAAAGAAATATACTCTATATATGGCCTCGAACTTGAATAATTTTCATTTTCATTGATTTTTCATTTATTTCGCTAACGGTATTTTAAGGATAACGTTATTTAAGTTTTTCAGGTAATGTCAATGCACATCGAAAATTATGCCCGAGTTCAAATGACTAGTTATTTTATGATCAACCTTTGGGAAAACATATATCTATTTACAGCGTATTGTTTTTCTAATTTTGTCAGATTATTTCGGTAACGGTATTTTAAGGATAACGCTATTTCAAATATTTCGGTAACGGTATTTCAGCGATAACGATATTTTAATTATTTCGGTAACAATATTTTAGGGATAGCGAGTGTCAGTTGAAAGGGTTTTGCATCGATATCGTTATTTTAGTGGTATTGCCTGCCATCGCTGTATAAAACTAATAATATTATAAGCTCTTTGCCATCGGATTTGATTTAAATTTTGTGATTTTTCGTGTTTTGTGGACTAATTATTTTTGATATTTGTATTTAAAATTTATAATTATAAGAATTTTCGCGTTTCGCGGACTCGCCGTTTCTTATATTTGATACCTTGAGCGAAAAAATAAGTACTAAACTTGAAAAATCTCATAATTTAAAGCAGAAATGGGTACGTGAATAAATTTCTACTCTCATTTACTAACGTTTACAAGAGAAAAATTCCACTCACGCACAATCCCTCATTAAAATTTTTTCTACACACATTCACTCACGCTCACGTTGGTAAATTCAGAATTTTTTGCTAAAATTCTACTCACGCACACACATTCACACCAAAATTTGACTCACGTACACTCACTCCCGTAAGTAAAATTTGGTTTCGCTCCCACTCATGCGTGATTCGCAATAATCAAGCAAAATTATGCTCACGTACTCATCTCTAATTCAAAGTTTAAAGCAAATCTTATGTAAAAAACAGCTAAATGCTTAGTTTTATACAGTGGGTACAAATCTTTAAATGTATATAACTTTCGAACAGTAAGAGCAAATTAAAATATTTTTTTAACAAAATTATTTAGAATTTATCTATTTTTTAAACTGCATCAAAAGTTTTAAAGGTATAAAGCGTTATTTACAAAACTTATTCAAAATTAGAAAAAAAAAGTTAAATATATGGTACGTAAATGTACAAAAGCACTAGTGCCCGACCGTACAGTTCGGCCAAAAAACTATATTTTGTCGGTTTTTTGATATCTAGAGGCAATGATGACAAATTTTGGTAATGGAAACATGTTTGTTGAGCCGATTTAATTCGATTTTGTGTATAAAATTTAAGAGAAAAGCCGAAGTTTAGCTATAAAGTTAAAAGTTCGGCTGCCGAACTATTTTCGATTTGGCCGAACAGTGAATTCATTGCTTAACTACAGACTTTTCTTCAAATTTGGCACTCAAAATAGCATCTAATCAGTCCAATAAACATTTTTCCATCCGCCAAATTTGTCCATAATGCTTTAAAATACCGAATACAGACCAAATGCGTTTTCTGGCCGAACTGTTCGGTCGGACACTAAAAAGCACTGCTAATGTTTTATGCACATAAAAATAAAATTTGGATATTTTTCTTTAAAAATATTGACTTAGAAGCTAAGAAAATTAAGGTTATTAACCAAGTTATAACTGAAATTCAAAAAACGTTCAACAACCCCGATGTTTGGGAAAAAACGACTTAAGCGACCTATAAAACTCTTTCGAAAAATCTGAAAAATACCTTACCCAATAAGTATTCAAATTAAGCTTGAATACTTATACCCATGAAAATCGAAAACCAGTAAAATTATGGGACACTAATATTTGCGCAAATACATTAGCTATTTGCGCAAATATCAGCCGAAAATATTTATATTTGCAAAAGTTTTCCTAACAAAAAAATGTAGGGTTTTTTAGAAAAAATTGGTTTTTAAAAGTTAAGATTTTGTCCTCCTGTGTAATCTAAAGATATAGTTAAAGAGTAATTGAAAATAATGATACCACTATGATAAAGTTAGCTAAAGTTTTTGCTCAAATCATCAAAACTTTAATAAAAAACGCCCTATTTTTTTCTGACAAAAACCAAAAACTTTTTGGAATTGAATTAGTAGAATTTTAAAGCTATTTCAACTTGCTTTTTTGTTAAGTGTAGTATAACTTGTACTTAATTTAAAAAGTTGTTTAAATTGTTACAACAAAAGTAAGGGGAGAATTGTAAATAGGGGATAAAAGATCTAAATAGATTATATTGAAATTAAGAGTGATTATAGAGTAACATTAAAAATAAAATACACTCATAGAAATAAACCTGTAAAAATAGCAGAAAAAAACTACTAAAAATTAGTTAAAAATAATGTTGCAGAAAAACAACGGCTAAAATTAGCAGTTTTTTTTTTGCTAAATATTGAATTTAAGTTAATTATATTCGAGTTATATATTCGAGTTATATTATTCGAGTTATATACCGGATGACTGGCTTCAAGGTATTCTTATAAAAATACCAAAAAAAGGGGACCTTTCTCAATGTAAGAATTATAGGGGAATCTCGCTTCTTTCAATACCATCCAAAATACTTACGAAAATTCTTCTCAATAGAATAAGTAACACGATAGGAAATAAATCACGTAAGGAACAAGCAGGTTTCCGGGCTAACAGGTCAGGTGTTGACCATATAAACACATTGAGAATTATCGCTGAACAAGCAGAAGAATGGCAGAGTAGTATATATATCACCTATGTTGACTACACTACCGCATTTGACAGTATTTTCCGTTGCAAAATATGGGATCTCTTACAGAACACTGGTATTCCAACCAAGCTAATCAACCTAATAAGAGCTCAGTATGATGGTTTTCAATGTAGAGTTTTGCATAATAATCGGCTCTCAGAATCATTCCTACCGAAATCAGGAGTGAGGCAGGGATGTCTATTGTCCCCACTACTTTTTCTGCTTGTTATAGACAAGGTTTTGGATGACACACTTGCTAATCATCGACGTGGCATCCAATGAACTTTGACCGGTCATCTCAACTTAGACTATGCTGACAATATATGTTGTTTGTCCACCACGCATTCGGATATGCAATAAAAACTTAATGATCTTGTTTTCCACTCTGCAAATGTTGATCTGAAAATTAATACTGGGAAAACGAAGGCAATGAAAATAAAAGCCACAAACAACAACCCTTTTTTCATCGGCAACGAACCGGTTGAATTTATTGATAAATTCTGCTATCTGGGAAGCATGGTTTCATCAGAAGAAAGTGCTAAATCAGACATCGAACACAGAATTGGAAAGGCATATAGTGAGTTCTTTTAGCCGCGGAACATTTGGAAATCCAATATTATATCGGTCAAAACTAAGATAAATATTTTCAAGTCAAACGTTCTATCAGTTTTGCTTTACATCTGCGAAACCTGGCTGACAACAGTAGCATTGAACTGAAAACTTCAGACCTTTACAAACCGTTGATTGCGTTATATACTTAAAATTTGGTGGCCAAACGTCATAAGCAATGAACAATTGTATAGAAAATGCCAAATTGATCCCATTACCATTATTATAAAGAGAAGAAAGTGGAAATGGATCGGTCACACGCTTAGCAAGAACCCTGATGAAATAAGCCGTCAAGCACTAGATTGGAACCCACAAGGCAACAGAAGAAGAGGTCGGCCAAAGACCACCTGGAAAAGAAGCTTGCTCAAAGATATTGAACACAGCGGAAGAAGCCGGAACGAGTTAAAACTACTAGCGAATGACAGAATATATTGGAGAATTTTTGTAGAGGCCCTATGCTCCACAGGGAGTTAAGTGGAAATGAAGAAGAAGAAGATATTCGAGTTGAATTTAAGTTCATTTAAAATAGCTATTTACTCTGCTAAAACTAGCAAAAACTTTTACTAAATATTTGTAGACTAAAAACGGCAAACAAAAATTGTAATATCAAAAAAAATTTGCTATATTTAAATACAATTTTGTAGAATGCAAATAACAGTATATTTTGGTAAAATCAACAGAAATCTTTTTGGTAAATAATTGTAGATTGATGATTTAAGAAGAGATTTTTATACGCATTAAAAAAAAAATTAAAAAAAAACTTTAAAACTTTCCTATTTTTTATGATTTTTTTTTATTTTTATTTTTTCTGCTAATTTTAGAAGATTTTTCTGCAACGTAATTTTGAACTTATTTTTAGTAGATTTAGCAAAAATTTTTATTAATATTTTTCTATTAGTGTAACAACCAGAACTATTGCCCTATAATGTTTTGTTTTTAAAATTTGGCAAAATTTCTAAAAAATGTTTTTGTAGCTACAAAGGTAGAAATTGCCAACCGTACCAAATAAAAAAAAAAAGAACTGGCAAACCACAGCTACTTTTGTGATGCCCACTGTGTTAAAAAGCTATTTTAAAAGCATACATTTTTTTGAATTACCAACGTTATGCCAACGGTGGCAAGTTCGCTCAAATCAACGGTTGGCCACTGTTGTCAATCGGGTAACAGGACATTACTGTCAATATTATTAATCTGCTAACACATAACTGACCATCGCCGACGCTTTGCCAACACTGTGCCGATTGTATTTTTCTGCCTGGGTATTTATAACATTTAGCCTCATTTTCATAATGTCCCCGTCAGCTTACTAAATGGAACTTTAACTGACACATTTGTTGTTGTTTCCCATATAAATTTTCAATTTAACTGTTTGGTTACATTTTAACTGGACATTCAGTAATTGGGCCTTATCAAAATAATAAATTCAAATTACTAATTCCTCGTGCAGTTTTTATGACTATTTATTTACTTTAGTCATAAAAGTTGCATTAGGCTTGAAGTGAATAATTATTGAATAATACGTGATGATTTTTATATATAAACAAATTAATTGCTATAATACAGTCTATATTAGGGCTGATAAAAATTGGTTAATGGGTAACGAGTATTTGCTAAGTACAGTTTTTTTGCTAAAAATACTAAAAATGAGTAAAAAATTACATTGCAGAAAAAGCTGCTAAGAAAGCTTTTTTTTTGCTAAATATTAGTGAGATAGGAAGTGCAAAAATAAATCTGTTGAAGATACAAATATTTTATTACATTTGAGATATATTTTAGTGAATTGAAAATAACAAATTAAACTGCTAAAATTGGCAAAAAAAATTTTATAAATATTAGTGAAAAAAAAAAAATCATAAAAAATGTGTATTTTTTGCGAGTACAAATCTGCCCTTCTCAAATCAGATATCTACATTTTTTTAACAAAAATATATGTTGATTTTAGCAATTTATACTGTTATTTGAATTCTACTGAATTTTAGGCAAACATTTTTTTTACTGTTTTTAGTCTATAAATGAACTATTCATTTTGAAAGTGGTGTGAGTCCCTTTTGGGATTGGCATTTCAATGTTTTCGAAACTGTAAACTGTAACTTTGGTATAATATTTTTATACACATCTCATCAAGTGACTTTAACTTAATTTATACTTGTGCGCCCCGGTAGGCTAGTTGGCTTATTAGTGCGGGGTCGTGGGTTCGATTCCCACCAGAGGCACTTGTCTGTTTTCGCTACAACGCGCCGAAGGCCATAGTAGCTAGTGCTCGGTTAGGGTAATAGTATATAATTTGTAATTATATGATTATTAATTAATAAAATAAAAAAAAAAAAAAATAATTTATACTTAAATAAAAATACATATTTATTGCGAAAATCCACGTTTTTTTTGGTATTTAATGAACTTATATCACTTTCAAAATAAAAACTTTTCAAAAATTGTTGTACATAAACTTACTAGTTTTCTTAGTTTTATTGTAAACTTTCTAAGAAATTATATCCTTAACGAAACAAACGCTAAATAAAAGTAGACTATCACACACAGAAAACACTTTTGTAGTTGCAAACGAATTTTTTGTGAACCGAATTTTTGTGGTTCCACGTACTATCACAATTATTAAATTTTAATACACCTAATTCTGTTTTTACGTGACCTTTTCTTACGCGAATTTGATTTAACGCGATTTCAAAAAATTATTGCATTCTGTTTTTACGCGGTTTTATTTGATTAAACGCGGTGTAAAAATTTTAGACCGCAAATCGTGTGGTTCGATAATTTAACCACAACCATAACGGGGGATTTCCCTTGTTTGTTTCTAATAAGTTCTGGTGAATGAATAATACAAGAGGTCAGTCAATTTTAAATGTTAAAGGTGAAAATATATATTAAAAAATCAAATAATATAACATAAAAAAAACTATTCGCATATAAATATTTTTAAATTCAATAAACGGTAATTAATACAAACATATCTGTAGTGCATTTATTTATTACGTGCAAATCAATTATTTTTATAGGTTTACTAATCACAATTTAGAATGTCCGCTACAAAACAAACTAAAAGAAAGGCTATTTCTTTGGAAGATAAAATTAAAATTTTAGATCGTCTAGCCGCTGGAGAAAGTGCCACTTCAGTAGGAAAACACTTTAGTTTAAACGAATCTACCATAAGAACGATAAAAAAAATTAAGAATCTATTAGACAATCTGTGATCGCTGGACAAAATTAAGTGCTCGTACATCATCATACACAAGAGACATTGTTAAAGAGAAAACGGAGAAGGCTCTTGTAATATGGATTGAGGATTGCTCACATAAACGGATACCAGTTAACACCATAAAACAGATGGCGCTAAGATTTTTTTTTTTTTTTTTTGTTAGACCAACACTCAGGGGATGCCCCCTATAATGCAATACATTCTGTTGATATCAGGAAATTAGGTTATGGGGAGGAGGAAAGAGGGAGTAGTGTTTGTGAATATTTGATTTGAATTTCGCTACATTGTAAGTGAGAGGGAAGACCTCCGCGGGGAGTTTATTCCCCATACGGCTAGTACGGCTGATGAACGAATTTTCCCTGTAATGCGTTGTGCGGTTCACTGGACAATCGACTACAAACGGATGAGCTATGCTAGATAAGCGATTGTTTCGAATGAAAATACGGGCCCTGGGGATAAGTTCACTTATCTCAGCAGAACAATTTCCATGGTAATATCAATAGAACAATGTTACACAACCCACATTCCGACGATGCTCCAATGAGTCAATAGAGCTTGATACCCTCTCGTCATTGATGAGCGCCGACGCCCTCCTTTGCACACGGTCCAGAAGCTCCAAAATAGACTTTGAAGCCCCTGCCCATATATGGGAGTTGTATTCCATTTTCGGTCGGATATAGGTGGTGTAAATATTAAGTATATCGGAAGGAGTGAAGTACTTCTTACACCGTCGCATTAAACCGAGACACTTGAATGCTTCTTTCGACACCTGGAAAACGTGCTTATTCCAACGGACATCAGACTGAATCCTCATGCCCAGAACATCAAGAGTATCCAAAGATCGTGTGACCTTTTTATTCTGCTCCAACGCTTCAGGGAATCGTGCTCTAAAACCACGGTCAATGAAAGGCGTTAATATGAACTCATTACCCGTTCACTGGGCATCTAATAAAAAGGCATGGGTAACAACCCAGCTTTTTAACGAATGGTTTCTTAAATATTTTGTACCAGAAGTTCGGCGCTATATGAGCGATAAGGGTTTTGATTTTAAAGTTCTGTTGATTATAGACAATGCACCAGGTCATCCACATTTAGAGCATCCAAATGTCCAATTTTGTTTTCTGCCTCCAAACACAACATCGTTAATACAGCCACTGGATCAAGGAATTATTGCAACTTTTAAGATCTACTATGTGAAGCAAAACATTCAAGTACATTTTTGATAAATTAATGAATACTAATGAAAATTTAAAAGTCACAGATGCGTGGAAGAAATTTTCTATAAATTACTGTATTAAACATGCTGGATTGGCGATATCAGAATTAAAAGAATCAACGTTAAACGCATGTTAGAGAGCAGTTTGGCCAGAATGCGTTAAAAATAATAGCCCAGTGCCTTATAATACGGTTGAGTATTCCAACATCATAGCCTTAGCTCATGATGTAGGCGGTGAAGGCTTTGATGATTTATCGTCTGCAGATATCGACGAATTACAGTTATATAAGGCACTTAGCGATGATGAAATCATTGGTTTTGCGCTTAAGACACCCGATACGAATAAAATCAGTGAAAATGATGAAGAGGTTCCTACTCTCACTGCCTCCCTAGTTAAAGAGGGACTCCAAATGGCAGCGAAATTGGGCGATCATTTCCGTAAGCATGATCCTAATGAGGAGAGAGCCGAGAAATTTCAACGTGATGTGCAATTATTAATGGGTAATTATCGTGAATTACATAAGTCTCATCAAAACTTTAAGTCAACGATTGATAACGGAATTTGTGACTAAAACTACTGAGCCATCACCAATTGAGAATGCATTTGAAAATATTTCTAGTGATGAAAGTGATGTTGAAGTCTATCGTAAACGATTGCGATTACTATCAGAAAGTGATACTGATTAAAAATTTATTTTTATGCTAGTTTTTAAGTTTTATGATTTTTATAATGTGTTTTTTAAATGAACTGTTTTTTTCTATTATTTTTGGTTATTTTTTGTTAAAATAAAATATGTGAATTTGAATTATACATATGTACTTTATTCGTCTTATTTTAGCTGAAATATAACATGTGGAACCTATCCCCTCGTTTTATATGGATACACTATCTTTCTTTACGCGATTTTTTTCGAGGAACGTATCTATCGCGTAAAAAACAGAATTAGGTGTACTATTGTAACAACCGCCATTTACAAATTTCGAATTTTTATTGTAACAACTGAATAAGAGGACGGATCAATAAGTCCGTGACTTTTTGAACTTCCCTCGTAGTTATATGAAATACAACACTGCTCCCATCAAGTACCACCTGTTAATAGACTACTGTCAACATTTTGAGAAAGTTCCATCATTTATTGAAAGTATTTTTGAAACAAATCCCAATTTCATGGCTGAACTTATAATTATTTCGTCCACTGTATTAAAAAATAATTTTTTTTTGCTAAAATTTATTTTATTTCATAAATATTCAAAAACAAAAACTTTTCCATGTGATAGTGAATGTTTTTAAATTTACATACATTTTTAAATGTTTAAAACTACACTGAAGTTTTTAAACGATTTAGTCATAAGTTTTCTGATCATTAAATTTAAGCTTATTACAACTTCAACTTACTAAATATCTCCACAAACACGTTAAACTTAATTTTAAAATTTATTGGACTGTTCACAAAAAATATCATATTCATCATTGTATGCAAATTAGAGTGGAGCGAATTTCATGAATTGTTGTATTTGAAATTGAAGGAAAGCGAAAAATTTAAAATAAAATTTAACATAAGTGCCTCGCCTAAAGAGAATTTAATCAAAAAAAATTACCAAAGTTATTCCTGAGGAAAAAGGCAATTGGTATGTCATACACAGAGAGAATTTTCTTGGACCAGTTTTAAGGAAAATTTTCGCTAAACTAATGAAGTTTTCTTCATACTGTGTATGAAAAATTTCTTGAACTTAATGAAAAATCTTCATAGTACTATTTTCAATAAAGCTTATTCATAAGGCGTATAAAATTTTTAATAAAAAATGGCGATTTTCATAAAGTTTTATGAAAAACTACATTAATGTAATGAAAAGTTTCAATTAAAGAATTCCAGTGACACTTAGTAAATTTAATGAAAAAATTCATTGATATCAGGCAGATAATTCCCTCAGTGTACTATAAAATATGCATTGCACTTTTATAACTGTCAAAAAACATGGGCTTTCAATATTGAAAATATTAAAATTTTCCCATTAATTAAATTAGTCGAAATAACTGCAAAATTGTGCATCCACTAAAAACGCTGAGTTAAATGGTAATATTTAAAAGTGGGTTGGTCTCTAAAGTTGGAAAGGATTTTTTAAGCGATTATTTTAAAAAGGACTAATCGGGTCCAGATAAAACTGGTATCGTTAAAAAGTCTGTTTAAGTACCTTTAAAATGAGATATAATATCAAGTATTGAATTTTTGCAAAAAGTGTTAGATGAAGATTTTGAATTTTATAACAAAATTTTTCTGAGACAACTCAAGAAAAACATTTTTGCTGTTTGTTCTGGTATATTCAGAAAAAAAAGTGTTGTCCCAGTACTATTTAATTTGTACCGTGGGCAATTTCTAACTGAACTTTTGAATGCAGTTTTGATGTACTCGAGAAATTCAAAAATTGTGACACCACTATTGCTTATTTAGTGTGTTAGGGTTGCCATTTACCTGGAATATTTAAAATATATGTTAAAAAGCTCTTTGGAAAAAGTCGCATAAAAGCCGAACAATTACGAATGTCGGAAAATGCTCAGACACCTCCTCAATTAAATTAAATAATATACATAATTTTTAGCTTAAGCGAACAACAATTCTTTAACAAAACGACAGATTTAATATTATTTAAAAAACATTTTTTTGAAAAACAAAAATACACTCAAAAAAATAAGTTAGTAGAAAAGTTAGTAAACGTCTTGTAAATCAGGTATACTATTTTTTTACCAAATTTTTTGCTAAAATCGTGTTTTCAGCTAAAATTTTTGTTATACTTATTTAGCACTTAACTGTTTTATACTAATGCTTTGCTAATATTATACTAATGTTTTACTAATTATTTTGCTAAAAAAATTGTGCTGATAAGCACATTAATACTGTGGACGACAACCAGATTGAAAGATATGCGCAGAATGAAGCAGATGTCGCGGCATGTCAAGATGTTGTAGAGAAGAGGAAAATGATACTAAAAAGTACTACTCTAATAATACATATAAAAAAATCAACCATGGAAGATTTTTGTATCTGTTTTTCATACATAAAACAAAATTGAGGATTAAAACAACTTAAATTTTGCGTTGTCACCGGTTTGTGAAAATAATTGTCTATTAATTAAATAAAAGACAAAATAAAATATTTAAATTTAATATGTATTTCTAAACTAAATGTTTGTAGATTAATAATCTAGTGTGGTCAAATTGCAAACAAACATATACAGACATGTAGACGGAGTAAAGCGAAAGACAAAGACACACATCTTATGTAGATTTTTATGGTTCCTTTTTCTTATTGCGAAAAAAGGGTTGTTTTTTCGTTTCGTTTGTTTTTGTTTATTTTTTCGTTTCGTTTCTATTATTATCTTCGGCAGTTGCTTCCTTTAAAAGATAGCATCATTTAGACAACCATTGATGTAAGTAGTTGAAAGAAAATTTGTGGTATGTTATATTGTATATTTATTTCTATATATTTTCAGATATTAAATTAATTCATGTCGTCAATGTGGGAAAATGAAAATTTTTATATTTCGTAATTATTGTAAATTATTTTTAAAAAAATCACAAAAATATGTTTTATGATTTTCAGCAAATAAATTAACTAAATTAATTAATTAATTTTTCAGTCTACTAAAATTCAGCAAAAAATTTATGAATTTTTAGCAAGGCATTTTTATTTCTAATCCACTAAGTGTTAGCAAAACTTTTGCTGACTATACTAATTTTGCTGACATTAGCAATTTTTTTGCAAGCACCCTCCTGACTAAAATTTTGCTGACTCAGCAAAATTTTTTGCTGACTTTACAAACTTTTTTTTTTTTGAGTGTACTTGAAAGTTATCGAACATGTTTCGTATACCCGCTAACGCGTCTTTAGAAGCTCTTTCGAAAAGCCTTGCATTTGATACCAAATTTGTCTATAGTTACTTTCGAACGAAATAAACCGAAAAAAACGTAAAATGGGGTCATATTTGACCCCACCTAAACATGAGATTGGGCAGCTAAAAAAACACGGGTACCTTAAATGTTTATTCTCTGCAACATATCCGAAGTTCATTAATATCTGCCGGTACGGGTTGGGATACCTCCCAGCAAAACCACACATTACCAAATCATGGGTAAAGTAATGTATCGCCATAGGGCTTTATGCATTACTTTACACGTTACTTCACTGATGAATTTTACAGGCGATGAGCCTCAAAGTAACACATTACCTTGTAGTGGGTAAAGTAACTGGTTATTTATATGGTTACATGGTGGGAAAAAGTAATGTGTCTATAAATAGATTTTCATAAAAAAAATGCATAAACATTTTTTTACAGATATTTTTTTTTAATTAAATAAATAACTAAATTCGAACCTGAGGTCTCTGGTATTTAACAATTAGTTAGGCGAGAACTCTACCAACTGAGCTATCGATACATACAATATTTTATTGCTTAAAATGTAGATGAGTTGTTGTGCTTCGTGTTTTCGTTCGTGATATCAAAAATATACACCTTACCATTATGCTTACAAAAAATCACTAAGTAATGTGTCTATAAAGAGATTTATAATTCATGCATTATGTAATTGATGATCGGTAAGCCATTATTTTATGTTTTGAAGTAATGTAAAATGTAATGAGGTCTCATTACAAGGTAATCCATGAGTGTTTAATTATCGGTAACTCATTACTTCTTGTTGGAAAATAATGATACATGTAAGGAGTACACATTACAAGGTAATGTATTGCTTTATCGCTGGGTTGTTAGTTAAATTTTTTTGAAAACATCGATTGCGATACGAATTATGAATTCGTAATTTTCGAAATTTAGAATTCATAAATTTCGTCCATCTCTAATCAGCATATAACCACTTTTCCAACTGGGAGGACAGCACTATGTTTTGGTTTCTCATGGTGAGACAGGGTTAATGTACACACATGTACCATAAACATGATTTTTTCCGAACACGTTTTTGCATCCAATTGGTTGACATTACTTTTAGTTTTT
This sequence comes from Delia radicum, assembly GCA_021234595.1. Taxonomy (NCBI): domain Eukaryota; kingdom Metazoa; phylum Arthropoda; class Insecta; order Diptera; family Anthomyiidae; genus Delia; species Delia radicum. Next base: position 231,895,249 of record CM037852.1, on the reverse strand, counting down.
AAAATAATTTTTGTTTTGTTCAAAATAAAAAAATAAATTTTGTATTTATTTGCATTAAAATACATTCAATGCTTTCTAATAGTCTGCCTCTTGTAAACCATGGAACATTGTGTCGTAGTCACCACAGGCAGGCAGGCAACAGGCAACAGACAACAACATCAACACCAAAAACAACAAAAAATTACAGATTCACTTTCACTCTTGTGGAGGAGCACGCGTTAAAGTTGATTTTTTTGTTGTTCATTTAGTGGTTTTCTTCTTTTCAAAATACAAATGATGACGGTTAATGATACATGGAGGTGATGGCAATGCTATGATGATGATGATGATTTTGGGTGAAATCTATAATATTTCTCATTGTTTTGGATTTGATTTAATAGTTAACGGTAATCTATTGATTATTAAAAATTTAAATGCAATAACAAATTTTTTTTTGTATTGTTTCGAAATTATTTTAAAATATTTCTCATAAAATAATGACGAATGTAAATTCCCATTACAACTTGTCTGACTTAGGCCCCGAAGAAACAGGTGAAACATGTTGTTATTTACAAACAAGTATGAAATGTATTAAAAAGAAGTACATTAATTATTTCGGAATAGTTTGGTCAATACCAATATCTAAAATACCCTAAACAAGTGTATATTTAAGTGGCTCTAATGCATCGTAAAGGTCAAATTAATATTAAAAAAAAAAAAAAAATAAAAACTTTGCTTTAGGAACATATCAGTTTTACACATTCATTAATCAAAAATTTTGTTTAGTGTACACGTTTAATTATTACTTTCATTTATTGAATTTCAAAGTTTATAGTATATGCGTTGTAATTAACTAATTTTGTATGCATTAAGCTATAGGGTGCATTTTTAAAATTATATAAGTTTTGAAAGACATATTTAGTTTTTTTTATTAAGTTTTCAATCAAATTTTGCATAATAGGCAGCAAAATAGTCAAGGTACTATTTTACTACATCGTGTTAATTTTTGGCCCCCACTGCAATAATGCAATTTTATAAAAATTTTAATGACTTATTACAAATATATTTTTAATTGAAAAATTTAAAATAGTTTACAAAAAAATTTACAATTTTTTGCTATTTCACAAAAAATGACGGGACACAAAACAACAGAGAAGTTCGTAATTTTTTCTCTTGATTTTTATAAAAAGTTTTATTACCATTTTAATAGATTCAATTAAAAAATTAATTAAATTTGCATCTACCATAAAATTCTATGTTTGTGTATTCATTTAATTAAAACTTTAATAAAAGTGTAAATTTTGTGATATGTGCAAATTCAATTGAATTTTTAACTGATTTATATTTAATGGAAAGTTGTGTACCTTGAAACGATCCATTTTTAAGGTACACTCAAAAAAAAAAAAAGTTAGTAAAGTCAACAAAAAATTTTGCTGATTCAGCAACATTTTGGTCCGGAGGGTGCTTGCAAAAAAAAAAAATTGCTAATGTTAGCAAAATCTTTTGCTGAAAATCAACGAGCTAATTTTTAGTAACCATTAGTAGACTGAAAAAAACCAAAAATATTTGTAGAAAAATTACACTTCAGTTAACTATTTGCTGAAAATCCTAAAACGTTTGTTGTAATTCTTTTAAAAATAACGACGACATGAATGTAATGTAATATCTGAAAATAAATAGAAATAATTATTTGTACTTTTATTATCATTTTCCTCTTCTCTACTATATTTTTCAATCTGGTTGGCATCCACACTATTAATGTGTATATCAGCGCAATTGTTAGCAAAATAAATTAGCAGAATATTAGTGAAATATTAGTAAAACATTAGTTAAAAACTGGTAAGTGACGAATAAGTATAACTAATATTTTAGCTGAAAACTAAATTTAAGCAAACAATTTGCTGAAAAATAGTATACTTGATTTAGAAGACGTTTCACTAACTTTTCTATTAACTTATTTTTGAGTGTAGTTTGAAACGATTTTCGAGGGTACGAGGTCGGTCGCTAAATTAGCCAACCTAACATAAAAAAGTCTTTAGAATATGATACGTTTTCTATAGAAAAATGTTTTTAAAATACAAGAAGTCTGAGGACTATTTCTTATAAAAAATCAAAGCATTATAAGGAGTTTTATGCTTTAAAAACCCCCAGGTTTTGAGGTCCTTTTTCCACAATTATTTTAGATATATGTATGTAAAACAACAAATTGATATAAGCAGAAAAGGCCGATAGAAAACTGTCATTTCTATAGGAAAAAGTCCATATATTTTGAATAGATTTTCAACAGAAACAATTTAGAATATGTGTTTTCGGTAGAAAAATCCCGAATTTGAGGAAGCCTTTTTTTCAAAATCATCGAGTTCTAAGAAGAACAAAAACTAAGGGAACATTAATAATACAAATAAGTTTGTGTCTTAAATCTTTTGTTTTTAGATCTTTGTTATGTCAATGAGATGAAGAGTTTGTTTCTTAAGTCTTTTGTTTTGTGTTATCATTATGATTGCAGTGACGATGTTTATTTTAAGTTTTTTAACCAAGGTTTTGTTCATAAACTAATATTTTAGAAATCATAAAATTTTTAAATCTTAATTTAATTTTAGAGAAAAAGTTTATAGGGAGTAAAATTCGAATAATTGGGAAAATATTTTCTGAGACATCTCTTTTTTTTTTGCTGGGTTTCTACATTGTACAAATAAATTATTTTTATACAATTCCAAACTGTTACGTTGAACTATAAATGTAGTATGGTATGTGCTAGTACTACTACACCTTTTTTTCTAAAGTTTCTTACGTTTTGTTTTTAAGCTGCTGTTTAGAAAAAAAAAACTTACAAGAAACTATTGACTTTTTCATAGTGGTTTTTCTTCATTGTTTTTGGCTTAATGCCAACTCGTAAAAGAACAGGTTACTTTGTTTAGTGCACTGCAGTAACTTAAATTTTTTCTAAAAATGGTATTGTGTAAAAATCAAAGAAATTTCAATGAAAAAAACAAAACAATATTGGGAATTTTTACAAAAAAGTACTTGTAAGTAATTTGTCTGGAATTTTTCTAAAAAAAAAAAACAAAATAATTGGTATTGCGTAAATTAGACATACCAAAAAAAACTATTTCAAAAGATTAAAAAAACATTTTCTAACATTTTTAAACAAAAGATAATACATGAATTTAACTTTGTTGGCGGCCAAGAGACAAAGATTAAAGTGTATTTAAATATATTTAAATTCTCATGGTTATTGGCGATAATTTATTTTTTTTTAATTTAAACGTTTTTTAAGTTTAAACTCAAAGTTTTAGAGATAACCCCTTTTAAGCATATCAAAAATTCTCAAATCTTACAAAGTTTTATTTAAAATTTTTGTATTTCATATATGGTGCTTTCCAAGTCAACTGCACCGCTACAGGAAAAATCATATCAATTCAATGTCAAACTTACTGTATTATTGTCCTATATGATGCGAATAAAAAATTTAACAAACTTTTTAAAATTTTTCCAAAAAGTGGATGAAGTAAATATTAACTAATAGATCTGATTGCATTTATCACATTTCAAAATAACAAATATACACTCAAAAATGTGTTTTGTCATACATTATAACTTAAAAAGAAAACAGCGATTATTTTGGAAAAAACGCATTTTTCCGGTTTTATGATAATTAATTGGGTTAAGGAATTTTTTTTCCAGAAAAACTTTTATTTGAAGTATGTTTTGTTGGAATTGATACAGCGCTTTAGTTGTCACAAAACGATATGTAATTTAAAAAAACTTCCGCTGTACACTGAGAGAGTTGTTGGCATGATATTAATGAATTTTTGTATTATATCTATAAAATGTCACTTGAACTCGTCCATTAAAACTTTTCATTAAATTAATGCTGTTATAATGAAAAATTTCATTTTATTTATTAAAAATTTCCTACTACTAATGAAAAATTTTTATTAAAAGAAATTTTTCATTCACATTGTGAAGAATTAAAAAAAGTTCATTAAAACTCGTCCAAGAAATTCTCTCTGTATAGTTTACATCATGGCAAAACAATACCTAGTACACTTATTAGAAAATTTTTTCTCGTTTTCAAAAACTAAATAACAAAAATTCATACAAAACGTAAATAGAAAACCATATAAAGTCAAATAAAAAAACCCTTTTCACCCAAATGCATTTACCTTATATTGTTATGCCATATTTTACATGAACTGAACTACTAGTAATTCAAGGAAAGAAACTAAGTCATTTAAAAGTTTAAATGATAGAAATTAAAATTTGTTAAAAAATATATCATTCATTCTTTGACAGAACATTAGGAAACTCAAGTGTTCCGATTTTCTTTAAATTAAAAATATAAAATTATGGAGCCTAACACATCTCCGTATTAAATTTTCCAAAACTTACAAAATATCTCGATTTTTACGGTTTTAATTTTTAAGAAAATTCAAAAAATCCAAAAGTACACTCAAAATAGTTTGTAGTTTAAAATAACTGAATATGTAATTTAACATAAGTGATAAATAACTTAAAATCTGGTCTATCTACTTTTCATTTAAATCAAATGTTTCATCCCGAGTAAAAACATTCATATGCAATCATATTTTATTTAAAACAATATTATATAAAAACATACATATAGCTTATGGTGCATATGATCATGTATAGTTTTATCTTGGATTTAATTTTTCGGAATTTTTTGATATGGTTCCATACATATTAATATCTAAATATATATAATTGATATTAACATAGATTTGGCATATATTACTACACATGGTTTACATTAGCAAGCAAGATTTCATATATCATTTTATATGGCTTAATACAATGTTACGTATAATAATATATGGTATCATAATATAAGTTTAATTTTGTAAAAATTTAAAGTCCCTGGTAAAAATTGTAATATGAAGTATAATATAATGATATCTCATTTGACAATATAAATAGATCTGATTTTATATAATTTTAGGCTATAGTAGGTATGCTTTTTGTGACTTGAAGTTATGCTTAAAAGTATTCAAATTTCTAGAAATCCACAATTTTGAAGTCCTACAATTTTTTAAATGAAACATGACGATATGTTAAAAAATTAACAAGCAACATTTTAGTGTTTCAAAAACATATAATTAAGTTCTGGTTTAGGCAACCAACTAAAATTTGAATGCACAAGCCTTTTGAATTGAACCATGAATTAAAATTATAAACCGTAATATTTTAAAGTTATTTTGTGTCGTATTATATTTTTTAATTTTTCAACCAGTTTGGGAGAAAAAATAGCACTTTCATACCCCACTTGATCCGCGCCAGCGCCTATGTGCTGAGTAAAGTTTTTCCGTTTTGCGATTTTATAAAAAAATAACTACTTTTTTATTTTTTGAGAACGCCCCATAAAGTGCAGTTTAGCCAAAAATAGATATAAATGATCAAAACCGGTAGTACAAGGCCCTATTTGATTCAGAAATTTAATAATTTTTTGATAGAAAGTGCTTGCTTTTATCACGGTAGTGTTTGTTAAATGTGTATAGTATTACATATCGTTGGAAAGCTTTTTGAAATTCACGTAATAAAATCGTTTATATAGTAACACATAAAAAACAAAAAATCTGTACACTTAGAATACTATGTAGGTGAAGACCACTGCAAATGTAGTTAAAAACAAATTAAATTTAACTTGTCAGTTGTTTTTTAATGTTAAAAAAATTAACCACAATTGTAGTAAAAAAAAAACAAACATTTATTTTTTTATTTTTTTTTAAATAACAAAAAACTACTGTAAACATTAATGTAAAATCATAAAACAGTCATTTGATGTGGTTTGTTTTTTTAAATGAACAACAAGGTTAGTAAAAAATTAAATTTGTTCTACCAATGACTGACATTTACATTAAAAATAAAGAAACTTTATTACAACCCAAACAACTACATATTTTTAAAGCAGAAGTTCCCTGAGTGCAAAAACACACGATTTTCACCAAATTTTGTAAGGGAGCATTAATTAATTAAGATATTTTAAATTATTTGTACATAGCAGTAATGTATTTTCAAAAATATGAAGTTCAATACCCATATTGGCTATGTTTTGGCCAAACAGATGCCACCCTGTGTCAAAATATAGTGCTTCGGCAAACTTCGTGTAAATTCCAAACGAGCACGAATATCGAAAAAATAAAAATATTGGTCCTCTAAAACGTAATAGATAATAATATATGTGAGTTTGGACTTGGCCCGAACGTACCTCGTAAGAAAAAACCCCTCAAAATAGATTTGTTTTTTCGAATACCACTAACAGTTGAGCATGCACGGGCATGCTACTTTATACTGGTAATGCGCATTTCAAATACTTTTTATTAGATACCAAATTTATATATACACTGATAATAATCCATGCGTAAAACTACTAAAAAATGTCAAAATAACAAAATTAACGAAAAATAAACAAAAATTTGTACATTTTACGAAAGTTTTTGTAGTTTTGACAATGATTTCGTATTTTTATGCATAGATTATTATGAAGTGTAGTTTCTTTGGAAGAAATATGAAAAAATAGTAATAAACAGAAAATTAGGTAATTTTTGACTCCACTTTTTGATTAATTATGACATATCCAAATTTTATCGCAATCGGAGGGAATCCATGAACGGAATCTCCTTGTTAGCAACAAACATTTCTGGCATTTAAAATAATAACTTTTATTTATCAGAAAAATCATCATTTACAAAAATTAATTTCAACACCTCCACTTTGTTTTGTGCTTTTAAGTGTTTTTTTTTTTTTGTTTTGTTAAAATTACTACCATTATTATTGCGTGTACTTCTTTTTTTTCATTTTGCTAAACGTCTTTTGTAGTAGACTTGAAATATGGCAAAAAACTAAATTTTTTTTTTTCTTAAATGTTTGTTGCTTTTTTATAAGTTCTTTTTGTAAAAAGAAAAAAAAAAAAAACTGTGTAAGTGAATATAAAAATGTTTAAAGAGAAAGCAACATCTGTTAATAATTTTTTGTTATTTTCTTTAGTATAAATTTCAAGACAAGCTGATTTTATACCATTATGCAGCAGTTTTTTGTTAATGATTAAAGTAATTTTTTTTTTTTTTTAAATTGTTTATAAAAAAAAAACGGAAATAATCTTTTATATTGTTTTGATTTTTATAAAAGAAATAGAAATATTGATGAAAATAATCAATTTTTTTAACAAAAATGTCATATGGGAAAATCTACCAGACCGTACGATTTAAGATTTTAAAAATGAAACATTTCAAATTAGTGACACACAATTTTTTACTAGATTGAATGCGTTGGCGTGAATAATTTTTTTTTGTGTGCTGAAAAAGTTATAAATAAAAAACCGCCAAATTTTTCACTTATAAAATTTTTGGATTTTTCAAGGATGCTAACACACGCTTCCGAGTAACCTTTCCGAGCTAAGTCCGAATTTGGTTTCCAAATTTTTTTAACATATCTGGTTTTAGCGGAAATTGAGGAAATAGAAGAAAAATTCAATTTAAAATTGAATTGCAAATTCGCGGTTTAAAGAATTACGGGGTCAAATCTTATTTGAATGATAGACACAACAAAAATAAATGTAGCACAATATTTAGTGCCACATCCGCTGTTTAATTTATTATGGGGTAAAATATGTCTTAAACGCTAGATTACTATTATTACACTCATACAAATAAATTTGTAAAAGTAGAAAATAAGTTACTAAAAATTAGTTAAAAATTATGGTCCTAATACTATAATACTATAGAGTCATTCTCTATGAAAACACCGAAAAAAATGAAAAATTGTTGCTGGACCATTTTGGATTTTGTTAAAATTTTGTGGAAATGTTCCTAAGGGTTCCCAGAACCAAAATCCAAGATTATTTAATTTTTGCACACGGCACTACCGGTTCACGCAAAATAAAAAAAACTAAAAAGTCTTGTTTTTGTGCGTAGTGGTTTGAGCTGTTAAATTTTTTCTGCTAGAGATATCTACATGATGAAGGCACCGTTTTAAAGCTGAAGGATTATAGTTTCTATTAAAAATATAAAATTTGACTTAATTCATACACCCGAAAAATAACGTGGTATTGAAAATAAGCATATTTCATTGGTTTTTAGTGTTTTTCAATAAACTCCAGTGTCGGCGCTAATGAATATAAAAGCATAATAATTCTCAGATACAAATTAGACATGTCGGAGAAAAATACAAAATTAAAATTGGCTCAATCTGGCAACTCGTTATGAAAAAATCGTTACTTGAAATTTTGAAATTTTGAAAATTTGCATATTTCAGGCTACAATTTGGTCATGTTTGTTAGCAGATACAAACTTGAAAATTACAGAGTACTTACTCCCTACTTTTAACTTTATAACACTTCAAGACCCGTTTAGTTATTTTCACTCCTCTCGGATTTACAGGGTTTTTAAAGAAAAGTCTTTTTAATTTTTTTTATGTATTTTTATACTTTTCTCAATTGTTATATACAGAGAAATTAAAATAAAAACAAAGAATAATTATGGACTAAAAAATATATTTAATAAATTCAGTAGATTTTTTAAGTTAAAAAATTTTCAGTGGTGGTAGAAAATAGGCACATGGTATATTTTTATCATTTAAAGAAGAAAAGTTATAGTTTAAATGTGTGTAATTAAGAATCGTGGAATAAGTTTTATTTTATTTTAATAAAGTACTTGTTCTTATAATATTCGTAGTTTCAAAGTTATCAGAAGCTGAAAACTTTCGTACTTTTAACTGACTGTGAGAAATCGGAGAGAAACTGTGGTAGTTTCTTGTATTTTTAATTGTGCAAACATCAATAAATCTTTTTGACAAAAAGTTTTCGATAGCATCAACATCAGAAATAGATACAAAAAAAAATGTTATACCAGGAATTTGGGTGGAACAAAAATCAAGCATTGCTGTAGGTGTTAGGATATAATGATCCGCAGTTCGCTGTAGACTTGCTTTCCTTACAGTCCGCTTAATTGTACCTCCTGCTCCGTTGCAAGGACTTTTGCCATGAGAAGTGGCAAAAAAGTGCCACTCTGCTTCTAAGCCGAAATCGTCTTTGTGATGACAAATGTTGATAAATTTTTTTTTTATTTTTGTAAAATTTTTGTAAACATAAAAAATCTACTGAATTTATTAAATATATTTTTTAGTCCATAATTATTCTTTGTTACTTCATAATACTACTTGTTTTTATTTTAATTTCTCTGTATATAACAATTGAGGAAAGTATAAAAATACATAAAAAAAATCAAAAAGGCTTTTCTTTAAAAACCCTGTAAATCCGAGAGGAGTGAAAATAACTAAACGGGTCTTGAAGTGTTATAAAGTTAAAAGTAGGGAGTAAGTACTCTGTAATTTTCAAGTTTGTATCTGCTAACAAACATGACCAAATAGTAGCCTGAAATATGCAAATTTTCAAAACTTCAAAATTTCAAGTAACGATTTTTTCATAACGAGTTGCCAGATTGAGCCAATTTTAATTTTGTATTTTTCTCCGACATGTCTAATTTGTATCTGAGAATTATTATGCTTTTATATTCATTAGCGCCGACACTGGAGTTCATTGAAAAACACTGAAAACCAATGAAATATGCTTATTTTCAATACCACGTTATTTTTCGGGTGTACGAATTAAGTCAAATTTTATATTTTTGATAGAAACTATAATCCTTCAGCTTTAAATCGATGCCTTCATCATGTAGATATCTCTAGCAGAAAAAATTTGACAGCTCAAACCACTACGTACAAAAACAAGACTTTTTAGTTTTTTTATTTTGCGTGAACCGGTAGTGCCGTGCGCAAAAATTAAATCCTCTTGGATTTTGGGTTTTCAGACCCTAAATATCATTTCCAGTTAGTTTGAGTAAAATCTAACATATGCCAACTTTGCCGATTTGGTGATTTCATACAGAATAACTCTATAGTCAGAAAGTGCTGTTGTTTATTTAATAAACAATAAAATCACAGTGTATTATGACTAGAGATTCTAGCCTATACACGAACAATGTTTATTAGTTAAAAATGTTTTATTTTTGATTTCCAATTTTGTTTTTTACTTCTCATTGGGTAAATAAAACAATACGGGTAAAGCGTTGATCTTTTTCCTTCAAAATTTGGGTAGAATATTCTAGCCCTTCTACATTGGTTCTCTGATGATTTTCGGTGACGCGAAATGAAACATGTAAGGACCTGTCAGTAGATAAAGTCTGCTATAAGTTAATGGGCAAAAACTTTTTTGAGTAATAAATAAACATTGCACGGTTTTTTGTTTAACAAAAAACAAATGATCTTGAACTTGAATAATCTTGCTCACATTAAAAATAATCTTGCAGAAAAAACTGCTAAAATTAGCAGCTTATTTTAACTAAATATTAGTAATATATAAATAGCAAAAAAAAAATCTGTTAAATTTTCAAATATTTAGTTCTATTTAAGCTAAATGTTAGTTAATTGAAGGTAACAAAATAAACAGCTAAAATCAGCAAAAATATTTACTAAATATTATTAGACAGAAAATCATGAAAAAAGGTGATATTTTTAGTTTTTATTTATAGTTTTTAATTGAGTAGAGCATATTAACTGTATGAATATTAAGATTTAGGATGCTCGCCTGGTCAAATTCGTTGCCTCAAAAATTATGATACCAACAAAAATATTATATAATTGTCCTTAAAATGGTTTAAATCCTGAGCTACATGGAGTCGTACTGCTCCGTAGATTTTCCCTTATAATAATTGTTAAAATGTTGAGATGTGTTAGTAGATATGAGGTGCTTCAAAAATTTTCAACACCTGTTAAAACTGACTTTAAATGTCTTTCATTTCTCAAGTTTTTTTATTTAAAAAGTCTGCAGCTAAAGAATTGTTGGTCATTTGAAACTCGAAAAAATTCAAAAATGGCTTGAATCTTACACTCATAGAAATAAACCTGTAAAAATAGCAAAAAAGCTACTAAAAATTAGTTAAAAATTACGTTGCAGATATTAGTAATGTAAAAATAGCAAAAATAAATCAGTTAACTTTACAAAATTTTAGTTATATTCGAGATGAATGCTTGTTGCTTGAAAATAGCAATTTACTTTGCTAAATTTAGTAAAAACTTTTACTAAATATTTGTAGACTGAAAATAGCAAACAAAAATTGTACTATCAAAAAAATCTGTGCTAAATTTACCTCCAATTTAGCAGAATGCAAGCAACAGTATATTTTGTTAAACTAAACAGATATATTTTGCTAAAGTTAAGAGACAAAGTAGCTTTTTTTTGTAATTTTTACAGGTTTATTTCTATGAGTGTACAAGAATTTTTCATTAATTTTATTTTTTGCTCATAGTTAATAACTTTCAGATCCAAACCACTACAAAATAGAACCACTACAATGATAGAAACAGATTAATAAAAACTTTTTCTAAACCTACAAAAAATTAGTTAAAAATGGGGTTGCAGAAAAAATTACTAAAAATAGAAGATTTTATTTATTTATTTATTTAAGTCTATAGATACAATATCCTTACAGACTAGCATATAAAAATTAAGATATTTAAAATAAATTATTTAACAAAATTTTAAATTGGGAGTGAGTGCTTGCTAAATTTCAGTAAGATAAGAATAGCAAAAATAAATCTGTTGAATCTACAAATATTTTGTATTATTTGAGCTAAATTTAAGTTGATTGAAAATAACAAATTTATCTGCTACAATCAGCAAAAAAATTGCTAAATATAAATAAAAAAAAATCAAAAAAAATTTGAAATTTTAAGGTTTTATTAGATTTTTTATGCGAATTAAAATCTTTCCTTCTAAAATCAGCAATTTACAATTTTTTAGGAAAAATTTGTGCTGAATTTAACAAAATAAAATTCTTATTTTATTATATAGAGCAAATTAACAATATAAAATACTTTGTTCAATTGACACATAAATTAACCACTGACGAGTCCCAGGAGGGGGACGAAACTGCGGCAGTCTGGTGTATAACTTGTGTCCGTAAAGTTTTTCAATAAAAATTTTTCTTCTTCTTCTTCCTGTAAAGAGACTAACTAAAGTAATATTCTACAATAATTAATTAAAAATTAATTACGATTGTCATTATCTGACGGTTGCAAAACACTTTCAAACATAAGTTTTAATTGTCAATTTATAACGAGCTTTCAACCTCCGTATATTTACAAAAATAAAGCAAATCAAACATATTAGCTAGGTTGATACTAGTATTTCGATCTGGCTAAAGATCTCATCAGAACCCGAAGTTTTAGAAAAGCTAGAGCCTATATAATAGGCAGAACTTTAACAAAAAACCTATTAATAATCAATTTTGCTCCATTCTTGTCTTCTTAGTAATCAACCACGTGGTTAGGTCTTTTCCTAACAAGCATCATGACGTTACTAATCTTTGAAGACCAAAAATGTTCTATTTATATAAAAAATTTTTAGTGTGTACTCTGGCTCAAGTAATATTTTTACAGTTATATTAGTTTTTTGTTTTTATATACATCGAGATTATTTTTATGTTATTTTCAATTTATAACGAGCTTTCAACCTCCGTATATTTACAAAAATAAAGCAAATCAAACATATTAGCTAGGTTGATACTAGTATTTCGATCTGGCTAAAGATCTCATCAGAACCCGAAGTTTTAGAAAAGCTAGAGCCTATATAATAGGCAGAACTTTAACAAAAAACCTATTAATAATCAATTTTGCTCCATTCTTGTCTTCTTACATTCACTTAAAAAGTAATTCCCCTTATCGCTACTTTGTGAAAAGTTGTATGGTGGTTTATAAGTCAAACCAAAATTTCCCTTTAATGGAATTGAATTTTAAAAACAGTATTTAAGAAGTGGTATAATTTTATACAGTTTGAGGTATATCAAGCCGATATCAGAGCTACTTATATGTGATTAGCGCAAATTTTATGAAAATGTATGTTTTTGCGTCTCACATTTACAATTATATTTGAAATTGGCTAGCGTATTACGTGAACTGAGTTTTTTAGTAAAGAGCAACTCCGAGTCAAAAGGGCAGACTATTGCAGGGGACCTGTACCTAAAGCAATTGATTCAAAAAACTACCGAAATATGCGAAAAATTCACAAATTTGCCTAAAGTCCGGCATTTTTAAGTTATACACCTAATAAAGTACACCATTGAAATCAGCGTGCCTGTTATATTAGGGTGGTCTTTCGTTGTATGGGCGAAAAATAAAAACGAGATTTTGACTGTACCCCCCTCTTAAAATATTTGTTTGGGTACAAAAATTCACCATGCAAAAAATTAGAGTTCTAGCATAACGGGAAGATGTCCCGCATCGCCCTTGAAAATCGGGCCCCTTGGAAAAATGGGCATAATTTAAAAAAAATTACAAATTTTTTTTTCTTCAAAATTTAAAAAATATAAAATAATTTTTGTGTTGGGTTCATAACTACTCAGATAAAAATATTACTTTCCCAGAAAATCGCTAACTTACCCTAACTTTGTGTCAAAAAAATTAATAAATATTTTGGGGGTACCTCAAAGTGACTTTTTTGCATTTTTGAAAATTTTATTCAACAAAATCAAAAACCTAGTGTTTGCTGTCAAGTATTTCATTAAGCACATTTCAAGTATTAAATAAGCCAGGTATTACGGATATCCGTTGGCAAATTTTTTTTTAGGGCATTTTGATTCTCGGGGATTTCAAGGTTTTTTTTTATTTTTATACATTTTTACTTTAAAACAAGGTTTTAATAATATTTCATCAATATTTTTGTATATGCCTTTTAATATGATTGTAATAATTTTATTTTAAGATACTATATTTTCTGTTGATAGTTAACCCATGTTAACCTGGGGTCAAATATGACCCACGTAAGAAAAATGCAGCTTTGTGGCAAAATTTATAAATAAAATAAAGAAAGGAATAATTCAATTTATATTTATTCTAAAAAAAATTTCGTTAACCGTTTCTAGTCTTCGAGTATTTCAATTAAGTAAAAATTAGAACTTAAAACTTTTCCATAATAATAATTTTGAGGAAAAAAAATTTACACTATTAAATTAAAAATACGTTTTTCGAAAATACTCCTGAATATGTATAAAAAAATCAATTTTAATATGAATACAAATGTCTGAATTTATACTAAATAATTAATTTTAATTAATTTTAAAATGTAAATAAATTACAATTAGAAACATAAACAAAAATTTATTTTGTCATCTTGTGATTTTTGACTCTTTAAAATACGAGGGTCAATTGTGACCCCATGAAAACACAGGTTAATTATGAACACGAAAAATTATACTTTATAATAAAGTAATTACAATTATATGAAATAATTGCCAACGGATATCCGTAATACTTGGCTTATTTAATACTTGAGATGTGTTTAATAAAATACTTGACAGCAAACATCAGGTTTTTGATTTTTGTTGAATAAAATTTTCAAAAATGCAAAAAAGTCACTTTGAGGTACCCCCAAAATATTTATTAATTTTTTTGACACAAAGTTAGGGTAAGTTAGCGATTTTCTGGGAAAGTAATATTTTTTATCTGAGTAGTTACGATTAAACCCAACACAAAAATTATTTGAAATTTTTTTAATTTTGAAGAAAAAAAATTTGAATTTTTTTTTAAATTATGACCATTTTTCCAAGGGGCCCGATTTTCAAGGGCGATGCGGGACATCTTCCCGTTATGCTAGAACTCTAATTTTTTGCATGGTGAATTTTTGTACCCAAACAAATATTTTAAGAGGGGGACAGCCCCAAAAATCGCAAGTTGAAAAATAAGGACACCCTACTGTTATATACACAATTAGTGGTTATAACCTTTTTTACAGTTACTTTCAATTAACTGAACATAACTTTTATTTTTACTGATCTGTATACAAAAATGTCAAGCAAATTCCAAGTTTGAGCAAACATTGAATTAATTCAATTAATTTTCAATTGACAGCTTTTAAAATTCTCAACAAATCGATTTAATTAAAAAAAGTAGGGAACTATTTTTTCTGTGTAGCATCTGGTTATTCATGTCATACAAAAAAGATTTGAAAAATATGTTTCCTCAAAGTGTCGAAAGTTTTTAAAATTCCTCATATACTCAAGTGTGTTTGTGTATATAGATTATGCATAAAATAATACAAACAAGTTTGTTTCTTAAATCTTTTGTTTTTAGATCTTTATTATGATGGCAAATAGATGACGAGTTTATTTCTTAAGTCTTCTGTTTTGTTTTATCATTAAAATTGCAGCGACGATGTTTATATTAAATTTTTGAAACAAGGTTTTGTTTATAAATAAATATTTTATAAATGATCAAATTTTTAATTAACAAACAACAACTTTTATTTTAATATTGTTTTTATTCTTTTTCTTTTTGCTTATTTCATAAAATTTTTTTTTTCGTTTTATAAAAAACTTATTGTTTACAAAGTAAGTGTATGAACAGAAGCGCAGTTTTAGTAACACTAAAAAAATATCTTCAATGAGAAAGTAGGCCATTTATGAAGAAAAAAACAAAATTATTATTAAATTTATTATTATTAAAATTATCAATGAATGAAAATAT
The DNA here is from genome assembly GCA_021234595.1 of Delia radicum. NCBI lineage: Eukaryota > Metazoa > Arthropoda > Insecta > Diptera > Anthomyiidae > Delia > Delia radicum. The sequence goes on along the minus strand of CM037852.1, from coordinate 231,879,736 downwards.
TTTCCTTTAAAATAGTAAAAGATTTATAAACAAAATAACAACTTTTAACATAACTTAACCAATAATGACATTTAAACCTAAAAACTATTTCAAAAATCAAATAATGACACCTAATCTTTAATTTAAATTGATAGAAAAATTAAAATCAAGTTTTTACATGCTATGCATCTCTGTGTAGACCTAATTATAATAATTTTAAACTTAATATAATTTAAAAATTATTTTTTTAATTTGTTAATTTTAATAATGAAATTAGTATGTGAAAACCTTTTTTTAAGGGGTTTACTAGCTTTAGATTTTTTTTTTGTTTTTAATTTTTTTTTTATATTTCAATAGCTTGAACTTTTTTCTATATGCTATGAATATTTTGAAAAAAAATTGCGGAAATAAAAAAGTTATAAATTAAAATAACATAAAAATAAAATCGATGTATATAAAAACAAAAAACTAATAAAACTGTAAAAAATATTACTTGAGTCAGAGTAAAAAGTAAATTTTTTTATAACAATTTTGGTCTTTAAAGTTTGGTAAATTCATGATTCTTGTTAGGAAAAGACCCTAGCCACGTGTTTGATTACTAAGAAGACCATAATGGAGCAAAATTGGTAATTAAACAACAAAATGATTAATTCTACGGGCTCTAGCTTTTCTAAAACTTTAAGTTCGGATGAGATCTTTAGCCAAATCGAAATATTAGTATCAACCTAGCAAATATATTTGATTTGCTTTATTTTTGTAAATATACGGAGTTTCAACCTCCTCGTTATAAATTAAAAATAATATAAAAATAATCTCGATTTATATAAAAACAAAAAACTAATAAAACTGTAAATAAAGTTACAGGTTGTTAAACAAACTCCCTGCCCTATATTTTACATGAACAATATTTACTTTAAATGCTTTTTCTCAAAACAAGATATTGAATATACTTAACGGCTTAGCCTTAACGGCTTAGCGGATTTTCAACCGTTTTTTTTTTTGTTTTATAGAGGACTAAAAAATTAAGTCCCTAACGTAGAAACATTTTTAAATTTTTGCTTAGTATTTTTTTTGAAAAATAAAAACGAACGATTTTTTTGGGTGTTTTTTAATTTTCGAGTTACACTCTAAAAAATCATTGTAAATTTACTACTATGAAACGAGTAAGGTTTCATGTATTATTACGCAAATTCGGTAAATTTATACATCAAAATGCGTAAAACTATATTGCGCACACTTTCATATACAATTAGGGTTTGGGATTTCCCGGACTTTTTTATTTCCCGGGAAACGGGAATGAAAAAAAGTGTTTCCCGGGAATCCCGGGAAATTTTTTTATGATTTTTGTTTTGTTTTTTAAACTAGTTACAAGGTACATTTTTGGTAAAAATTTTATGGTTTATTAAACAAAAACAAATTAAAAATACACAAATTCAGTCTGTTGAGCATTAAAACTAAAAAAAAAAATAATATAAAATTAAATTTCATAAATTTAAGATCACTTAATATTAAAGATATATACAGTGATGTAAAAACATTAGGTTTTCAAAAAACGAGCTTTTAGAATTATCAATGTATTTAACAAATCTTTTGACATTCTGTTTTGAATCTTTGTTACAAGATTTCCAGCAACCGAGAAAACACGTTCACTTTCCACTGATGTTGGCTTTATTGTTATTAGAGCATTATACAGTATATGCAAGTTTTTGGAACGGTGGTTAGAAGTTTCAAAAAGAGCCAACTCCTTTTTGAAAATATTTTTATTTTTTCTTGCTGATATTTTGGGTATAGCTTTCGCATTGTTAATGGCATTATTTAATTTATTTTTAGTAGTTTTATCAGCTTGTACTTCGGAAACGTCGTCATAACTACTAAATGATACTTCATTATGGCATTGCCCAAACAGGCGTTTATACATTTGTTCGGCTAATATTTTTAAACTATTTTTAAATGTATTTGAACAGTTTTTAATATATTTACAGTCTTTTAAATAATTAATTAATGATAACATGTTATTGTCGCGACGATCATTAATTTTGGTTTTAATTGTGTCAACCATCTTTCGGGAAAGTGAAGAATTGGTAGATAAAAGCTGCTCGTATAGCGTATTCATTATGACATCTGCAATTAAAAGATTAGAGTCACGTCGACTTAGGGCCTCTACAGCATCCTTAATTGGATTTAAAACTTCAACCAAAACTTCTAAAAGAGGAATGCGTTCTTCAATCCATAAGTCTGTGGAACTAAAATCAATTAACGTTTTATTGATGGAACTTTTTGTTTTCAAAAAAGATTCTATCATTCCAACCATGCTGTTCCATCTAGTTCTTAAGTCGAGAATTAATTGAACTTCTTTATGATATGGTGGCCACAATATAAATTAAAATCTGCCGTTTTTATGAAACAATTTTGTTTTATTTTAAGAGTTTTTAACAAAAAAGTTTTAGTTTTGGTATTCAAAATATTTTTTATGACTAAAAATAATAAAATATGTTGTATAAACACACAACTTTAAAAAAAAAATTATTTTTTTTAAATTCCCGTTTTTTCCGGGAAATCCCGGGAATTCATGCCCGGGAATTCCCGAACCCCAAACCCTATATACAATACAACACGCTTACAGTATTTTTACCCACTATGTGTTTACAAATAAACACATTATGTCTAAAATTAATATTCATTTGTTAAATAAAATTTTGACGCACAAAGTTTGTAAATATACTAACTTGTAATAGTAATAAATCCTCAGCATTTTTAAATTGAAAAAATATTCAAACAAATTCAAAAAGATTAAATAAAACTAAAAATTATTAATTATTGTGTGTGTTTGTGTTTGTGTTACTATGGCAGAAAGATAAATTCTTTAAGTGTATTAAACTTGGCTTAACTCTTTCATTTATTTTTTTTAATTGTATTATTTTCTTTAAAAAACTATTTTTATTTCATTTAAAATAATTTTCGTTTCACTAGTGTAAGATTTCTTTTAATTTATAACATTGCATTGTATATAAACAGAACCTTTTATATATTGATTGTTAAGTTTTTTTATATAACGCATTATTAACAAAACTCATTCTAAACAAAATTTTTTATTCTGTTTTGGGCTGTTTTTTTTTTCTTACCCCAGCAACGGTAAATATACGCTTTTTTGGGGATTTTTACGCATAGAAATATGTATTTTTACGTTTATAAACATGTATTTTTACGCATTTTAGACGTATAATTGCACGTAAATGATGTTTTTTTACACGAAAATTTGGTAAAATTACTCATTTATTTATAAATTTTATCAAAATTTTACGCACTTCCATTGTAAATTTACCAACTTTGTGTTCACCAACTTATTTGCGTATTTTTTTCATTTACACACATAGAGTAAATTTACCCAACTTATAGTAGGAGTACAGTTTCCTACTATAAGTTGGGTAAATTTCAACAGAAATTAATTAAAGTATACCATTTTAATGCAAATCACAAATTTAAAAATGCTTCTACGTTAAGGACTAAAGAATTTATTCAAATTTATTCAAATACTTCCAAAATAACACATATTATTTAGAAAAAAACATTTTATTGCGTACCTTAAGACTTAAAAAACATATCGATTTTTGTCCGATTCCGTATCTTTTACGTACACCCAGAAGCCGCTGCAACGATATATACTTCGATAAAATTTGATTTATTTTTGATACAATTTGATGTTCTCATTTTTCGGATCAAATTATGTCTAAACTTTCATGGGGTTGTTAAATAAAAAAATTTATATTTTTATATAAAAAGTGGGAGTGGCATATAATATGGTGAGTAATATGATCGGGTGTCCCGAATTTCTGAGAAATCCGTCTAAATATAAAAATTTGTATAGCGAACAAACAAACAAATTTTTAGATTGTGTTTTTCTATCGCAAAACGAATTTTTTGAATGAACCATTTATTTATTTTAAGTATTGATCGTTTTTTATTGATTTCTGAAGCTAGTAAACCCCTTAAGAAGTTTGTTAATTTTTTTTTTGTATAAATTTCTTTGATCTTCTTTCTTTAAACTTTCTCTTTTTATTAATAATTTTTTTATTTTCGGTTGCTTTGGTTAAGACATGTTTTACATTTATAAATATTATTTAAATTAACTTGATGATACACCCTTTTTTAGTTTTAATATTTGTTTATAAAAGTATGTTGTGAGTGTAGTTGTAGTATTTGTATGTAAATTTAGTTAACCCAGTTAAAAGTAAGTCATAGAATTTCATTGTGACAGACATGTGAAATTTATTAACATAAGGTTAGTACTATTCTCATTGAGTACTTGAAAGTCGATGGCTTGTTTTGTTGTTATTTTAATTTTAATTTTTTTTTTTTCATAAAAAAGTGAACAATGTTTGGAATGTAATTTTGAATTTGTTTGCATGTTAAATAAATATCAATAGGTTATAGTAATTAAAAATGTATTCAATTAAACATGTTGAATTATTAAAAAATATTTCGGTTCTTGTAGTTTGTCGTTTGAAATATTTCTTTGAATTTATAATAAGATTTGTACAATTTGTTTTTTTTTTTAATCAACAAACTCTTTGTAAAGTAAACTGCTAGGAGAAGTGCTTGCATTTGTACACCCTTAATAATACTCGAGCTGTTAGGAAATCTCCCAGCAAAACTTTGGTAATGGGTAGGACTTATTTCAGACCTTCCAAAGTAATGACTATCCATTCCAGTTTTTGTTATTTTGAAGGTCCGAAATAATACCTTACTTATATGAATATATGTAACTGCTTATTTGTAATATAAAAAACAACGCCTTACTAATATTGTGTTAAATATCTGCTTATTTGGAATAGCAAAAATAATAAGTTACTTATTATCACTTATTTCAGACCTTTCGTAGTAATGACTATCCATTACATTTGTTGTTATTTTGAAGGTCTGAAATAATACCTTACTGATATGAACGTACATCACTACTTATTTTGGAAGCTAAACAATTATGTCTTACTAATATTGTGTTATATACCTGCTTATTAGGAAGGGCCAAAGAAATAAGGTACTTGTAAGGTAATAAGTAACTACTTTTTTGTAAGGTATATTTATAAAGATTCATAATATATCATAATTATTAATTTAAATGCAATTTATTTAAGCAAACAAATATATAGTTATACATAAACGACTCTCACAAAACAAAAGCTTATTTAGTAAATAACAAAATTAAGAAATTAAGAAATAAAAATCCTCGTTGGTTCTCCTTTCGCCGGTTGTTGTGGAAAAAGTTGTGACATAGTCAATTCTCTGACCGACTTGGCAGGAGCGTCACAAATAAATGCACGTATTTTCAGTTGAATTAGTTTGGTTTTAACCAAAAATCCGTTATACTTCAAGTCAGAAAAGTCATTTACAAAATCATGTAAATAGCAATTGATGTCGATTGGTTTTTTTGGACCTACATAGCATCCAATTATAAAAACTGCACTATTTGGAATATTAACTATTTGTCCCAAAATCGGCCACAATCCAACACCAGAACTTTTAAATATTGGCAAGCCATCTATTCCAACATCAATAAAAAGTTCTTCCAACGATGAATTTTCTATAAGTGTTATTTTATTTTCCAGATGATGCTTTAATCCAATATGGACATATTTATCTGGGGAAACTGTGCGCTCTTGGCAACGAGGTTTTTTTCCCACAAGCCCATTAACTGATATAGGTACATCTAGCTTTTCATGTTTTAAAATCTTTAAAAGGCTGTTGCCACATTTTACCGTTGGTTGGTTTACGATAAACCATTCTTTAAGTTTATTCAATTGTAGTTATTTTAGGACCTATTAATAACTAGTTATAATTGTCCTTATTAATAACTAGTTATTTTATTGCCTATTAATACCTTCTTATTTAGGTACATGTTAATACGTACTTATTTTTGCACCTATTAATAACTACTTATTAACATCCTTACAAGTAATACGTCATATAATGGCTTTAAGCATTACTTTTGATGCTACAAATAAGAAATGAAATAAGTACTTATGTGTAACTGGTGATTTCACTACATATTTTGTAACGTCTTATTTTTGTCCCTATATGTAAGCACAAGGCAAGGCCTTGCCTCCTATGACACCCCCATGTTAAAATCAGGTGTTCTTGGCCTCAACTATAAGTACTTCTGATTCTTGTTTTCTTCTTCCATTTCCCATTCTATGGTAATAGCAAGTTTTCCTGGGCTAAGTACGAAATAGATGCTTTTATTGAATTTTGCTGTTATGTTGTTTCAGCAATTTTGCCACATAAAAACGAAAATCGCATTAAAAAAAAGTTTTATGTCGTATTTTTTATTTTCATTTTTGAGTAATTTAACTATTTTGGTCAGTAAGATTGCAAAGCAAATATTCGAGGAGACGAAACTGCGGCATTTTCAATTAACTAAAATTCACATCGAATATAACTAAAATTTTGTAAAGTTAACAGATTTATTTTTGATGTTCTTATTTTATTAATATTTAGCAAAAAAAATTTCTAAATTTAGCAGTTTTTTCTGCAAGCTAATTTTTAACTATTTTTTAGTAGCCTTTTCTGCTATTTTAACAGGTTTATTTCTATGAGTGTACAATTTGTTTAAGCTACCAAGAGCATTAAATGCATTAATTGTTAAGTGGTTTACTCTCTTTAGAAATCAATATAAATGAAAACAAAATAAAGGGTCCGCCAAATAAAATTTTTTTTTTTGAAAATGCTATAAAAAAAAAACTACTGAATATTTTCTCAAATTTCTTTTTTATTTGAAAGTACAATCCTTCCGGTTAATAATGGAAAATAATTTCATTCTAATGGCTGCCTCGGCTGGCCATGCAGTATGAGCTTCATCTGAAAAGATGATTTTTTTTTGGCAAAATCGGCATCGGAAAAAAAACGTTATATGACGGGCCCTTTATAGAAATATTTTCTTAACACAATCGTTTATAGAATGACATAATATTAAATAATATTCCAAAAATTATAATTTAAAATTCGGATTAATATGCAATAAGTCCCAGGTGCAAAAAGTCCCAGTGCAAAGCTCCCAATGAAAAAAATTCTAAAAAAATGAAATAAGTCCCGTCTCGAAAAAGTGAAATAAATTTTAAAAAAATGAAATAATTTCCAAAACAAAAATGAAACAAATCCTAGGTTTTGATTGTTATTTCATCATGAAATAATTTCCAAAGAATAAAAATTATATAACTCCCAAAAATAGTCCATGCAACACAAATGAAGTAAGGGCGTACCGTTATATTCCCCAAAGTCGTATTGCCCAAAAACCAAAATGACATATTGCCCATATTGTCCGCATATCCTCCAAAATTGTGGATGTTAATATGTTATAACGACCAAATCAATGACAGAAAATCCAAAACTTTCTTTTGGGTGCTATGGCATTTTAATTTGAAAAACTTTTTTTTTTTGGGCGCTATGACGGTAAAAAAGAAGTTATTGACCAAAATCATAATTTTTTTTTTTTTAAATGTCATAAGACATAATGTTTTTTGTGTCGCAAGCAGAAAAAACTTTATTTCGCGAAGCCGCCTGCCGCGTTCTACGGAGGAAAAAAAAACCCCTGAGAAGAACTTGTTTTTCAAATCAGATGTCGAATCCGTTTAAATATTATATTTTTAAGACATCAAGTAACATTTATTTGACCTGTCATAACTTTTTATGTACCAAAATACCAATCCACACCAAGATTTACTGTTTTTTAGTGATTATTTTTTTAAAAGTCTATTTTATTAAAAATTTTACGTATATATTAGTGTCTAAACGTTAAATAAACAGAAGGCCAATGCTCTACTCTTTTATTTAAGATAAAAAACAATCAATTAGCTGTTTAAATGATAAAGCTATGGCTGGTCAAATTATGTATATTACTTATTGTCTTAAAAATAAGATTTCAACGGATTCGACATTGGATTTGTAAAAACAAGTTTTGCTGTGTGGCGGCCTTCGGCCGCTCTTAGGGTTTTTTTTCCTCCGTAGAACGCGGCTGGCGGCTACGTGAAATAAAGTTTTTTCTGCTTGCGACACAAAAAAATAAAATTGAAGCAATTTTTTTAAGTTTCCTTAAAACTCTTTTGTTTGATTTCATGAATCAGCCTTGACATTTAAGGTCTTATGACATTTAAAAAAAAATAAATTATGATTTTGGGCAATAACTACTTTTTTCACCGTCATAGCGCCCAAATTTATTTTGACCAAACAAAAAAACCGTCTAGCGCCCAACAAAAAATGTTATTTCGTCCAAATCAATGTCGTATTGCCCAAAAACAAGAAAATTTTTACAACAACAATCCAAACGTCAACTTTTGCAGACGACACAGCGTTCGTGAGCATTAATAAAAATGATGTGGAAAAATGGCTTAACTACTGGAAAATAAAAGTAAATCCGTCGAAATGTGCACACGTAACATTTACTCTTAGAAGGGGGACCTGCCTCACCACACAATTAACGGCACTCACGTGCCTGAGCAATCCCACATTAAATATCTTGGAGTTCACCTCGACAGACGTCTCACCTGGTCCCACCATATCGAATCTAAATCAATCCAAATGAGACTTAAAACAGCTCAACTTCTTTGGCTGTTAAATTCACACTCTACTCTAAATCTAGACTATAAAGTCTTACTATATAAAGCTATACTCAAGCCAATTTGGACATATGGAATCCAACGCTGGGGAACAGCTTCAACATCCAACATAGAAAAATTGCAAAGAAGACAATCTAAAATATTGCGACTGATAACTGGCGACCCATGGTTTATTCGCAACGACAACATTCACAAGGATCTTAATATACACACAGTCCGCGATGAAATCAAGAAATTCTGCTCCAATTACGTGCGGAAGTTAGCATCTCACCCTAATCCTCACCTCTTATAGAGGCCACAGGCGTCTAAAAAGGATCGATACCTTGGCTATTGTTCAAACTTAGCAATCCACCTGCTCATTATGAGTTACTATTGCAATGGCAATAGGACCATAATATTTATTTAATTTTTAAGATTTTAATACTTATTGTCATTTTCTAAAAAAGAAAGATTCAATAAACAATATATACATGTTATAAAAAAAAACAACAACAATTTACATATAATATTTTTGGGCGCTATGTCGTTTTTTTCTTGGGCAATATGACTTTGGGGAATATAACGTTACGCCTTCAAAATTTGTTGAAGAACAGATTAAGTTAGGTTAATTTAGGAAGATCATCTAAATATTTTGAAAGATCCCGTTATAGGAACCGTTTAGAATATTAATAATATTAAAAAAATAATGAATTTCTGAAAATGAAATACCTCCCACAGCAAATGAAATAACACCGAACAAGAAAATAAAATGAAATAAGTCCCACGCTAAGTTCTGTTGGGACTTATTTCATTTCGGAATTACTGCATTATGAAATAACACCTAATAACAAAAATGAAATAACTTCTGAAAAAATAAAATAACTGCAAAAGAACTGGGTATTATTTCATTTGAAATTACTCCCAAATTTGTATGAAAAATTTTTGGGACTTATTTCATTTCTTTTTTTGGGACTTTTTTTCACCTGGGAGTTATTGCACAGAGAAATCCGTTAAGGCTGCACAGATATGTGTCAATATGTTGTTTAGAGAAAAATGAATTTAAAGAAAACATCGCACATGTAAAATAGTGGACAAGGAGTTTGTTTAACAAGCTTCAATTTTTTTATTTCTGTGAATTTATATCGAAAACAGTAGGTACATAGAAAAAAGCTCAAACTATCGAAATGTGAAATAAAAAAAATCACAAAATAAATAAAAAATCTAAAGACTATAAACCCCCTAAAGACACATGTGCGTATTTCCAATTCATAATTACTTTTCTTTTTATTAATATGTAGAATGAAAACAAAAGTAAATTTGTTAATTACCATAAAATTTCTGCGCTTTTGAGGAGAAAAGTAAAAGTTTCAACGCCCCATGAAAAGAAAAAAAAAATAAAAACAAAAAACAAAAAACAGCCATAATAAAGCTATCACCATTATCATCGACTACATAATCCATAAAAAGCAAACAAAACAATAAAAATAACCTTAACTTACACCAAAAAAGATAAAAAATACAGTCCCAGAAATGGGAGCAAAAAAGAAACCAAAGAAAGAAAAATACAAACTTATTTTTAAATAAGCATTTAAATAATTATTTTTTTTTTTTTTTGTTTAAAAAAAGTGTAAAAAGCGGCAAAAATTAATTTTGTAACAAAAAAAAAAAAAAAAAAAACAAAACAATCACATTTACTAAGAAAACCCAGTGGAAATCAAAAGTTTTCAGATCTGATTGAGATGAAAGATTAAAGAATAAATTTTAAAGTTAAAAAAGCAGCAGCAATAAAAAAAAAAAAACTACCACGAACAGTAGTTATAAAATTTTGAAACATAATGAAGATCATCATCTTTTGCTTTATTTGGAGGCAATTGTGGAATAGATATAAAATTTAGCCTAGATTTGGGTATAACATTTTTTTTTTTTGGTTATTGTTTGTTCTTTATAATTCCATTAACACTTTATTGCTAATTTAATTAATGTTTAATGTTTGTCAAGTTTTGACTAGATTTTTTTGCTAAACGAATTTAACTGTTTTCAACTCAAAATAAGCAAAAATTTGTTCTGAATATAGTAAAGTAAATGTGTATGTATTTGCTGTACAGGCTTTAAAAAGTATTAATTGAATTTTTACTTAAATTTGTTAACCCATTTCCGTTAACACACACAAAAAATATTGCCCTTTTCAAAAAAAAAAAAAAAAAGAAAAAACAATTTTTTGTTTGATCACATAAGTATTATTAACTAAACGAGAATTGTATACAAAGTTCAAGCCAAAAATTAAAAAAAAAATATTTTTTTAAATTTGGCATAACCAGTTTATCCAGTTAGAGCCTTATTGAGAAGGCTTACAATATTAAATATTTTTTAATTCGATAAATTAATTTTTAATTAGTTTATAATGATATTTTTTTTTTACTATAATGGGTTATATTTTAATCAGAATTTTAAATATTAATCAATTTTTTAATCCAATCAGTTAAATTGTAATCAAATGTATATGAGCTATTTCAAAAATTGTCGACACAAGTTGAAACTGACTAAAGATACCTCTTATTTCTCAAAAAGTCGAAACATTAAAAAAAAAAAAAATTTATTGGATTTGGAATATTCTCTTAGCTTTTTGAAATACCTTTCATTTGATATATGAAAATAGAATTACTACAGAAAAAAAATTGATTTTTTTTTTATATATTGCACACATTTTTCATATAATCCAGTTACCTTGAAAAGCCCTTCATAGAAAATTATTTTGAAATGTTAAGGTCAAGTAACTCAAAAGAGAAATTTAAGTTTTATTTACTTTCCTAATAACAGACCAAATGTACACCATTGTTATTCAAAAATATTACACACAGAAAAAAATTTAAAATAATCTGAAACAACATTAAACAGAAATAGCTTTGAAATCAAACAAAGTCTAAAGTGTTAACATTTTAATTTAAATACGAAAGTTTTATTTTAAGTACTATCATATTTATTTTAATAAGAGTCATACTTAATTTAAAAATGTAGGTAAAAATATTAAGATGTTAATATGTAGTGTCCGACGGACAGTTCGGCCAGAAAATCCATTTGGGCTGTATTCGGTATTTTAAAGCATTATGGACAAATTTGGCGGATGGAAAAATGTTTATTGGGCTGATTAGATGCTATTTTGAGTGTCTAATTTGAAGAAAAGTCTGTAGTTAAGCAATGAATTCACTGTTCGGCATCCGAAGTTCGGCCAAATCGAAAATAGTTCGGCGGCCGAACTTTTAACTTTAACTTTTAGCTAAACTTCGGCTTTTCTCTTAAATTTTATACACAAAATCGAATTAAATCGGCTCAACAAACATGTTTTCAATACCAAAATTTGTCATCATTTTCTCTAGATATCAAAAAACCGACAAAATATAGTTTTTTGGCCGAACTGTTCGATAGGACACTATTAATATGATATAAAACACTCAAAAAAGTTTTACAGTAACTACATGATTGTTGTTTGTGTAGTAATCTGTAGTTGTTGTATTTAATGGAAATATGTATAAAATTTAAGAAATTAAATTTTTTTATGCAGTTTTAAAGTACTCGATAAAGCACTACTTTTGATGCCCATATTGAGTATGCTGTGGGTCCAGGGTTGCCAGTTATTTGAAATATTTAAAATATGAGAAAAATTAAACATAAAAATCTACCTAAGATGTGTGGATTTGTCTTTCACTTGAGTCTGTCTACCTGCCTGTATATTTCTTTGCAATACAAATACACGTTTAATCTTTTTTAAATTTAAATATTTTATTTTGTCTTTTATTTAATAATTAGACAATTGCTTTCACAAGCCGGTGACAAAGCAAAATTTAAGATGTTTTATTCTACAATTTTGTTTTATTTATAAAAAACAGATGCAAAATCTTCCATGGTTGATTTTATTATATGTTGTAGAGTTGTACTTTTTGGTATCATTTTCCTATATCTTTCAATCTGGTTGTCGTCCAGTACAATTTTTTTAGTAAAATAAATTAGTAAAACATTAGTATAATATTAGTAAAACATTAGTTCAAAATAGTTAAGTGCAGAAAACACTTTCAAAACGTGTTCTGATGATGGGAACCTAGAAAATTCCCGAAATAGATCTATCAACACATTCCTGAAAGGGTCAAATAATAAATTTGAAATCAAAAAACTCTATAGATTATTTGTTAGGACAATATCCTAATGAAGAAATATAGAGTATGGCCTCGAACTTGAATAATTTTCATTTTCAATTTGTTATTCATTGAAGAACTCAAATAGACTTTAATCAAGTCCACTCAAATAAGAATTCAATCAAAAATGCGACATAATTAAGATGATGTATTAGTGACTTCAGCTTTTTTTTACGTTGCGTGATTTAAAAGGAGTTTTAAACCCCACTTTTTTTACATAAACTATTGGAACACATCTTCGTTATTAGAATAAAAAGAAATGAAGATCAAGAAAGAATATCATATTTGTGTATATAATTGAGCAGTCCACTTGGGACGAAAAAAATTAAATTTTCATATGCAGATGTAAAAGTTTCAGGACACAAGACAATTCAAAACCAGACAAGTTCTGGTATCGGTCAAAGTTCACGAAAGGACTTCAAAGGGGGTTTTAATAGGTTTTGTTAGTAATTTTCTGCAAATTGAAGTTACTTTATAGTTAGTAGTAGTATTACATAATTTCAACAGCTAATTACAATTTTTCATGCTGAAATGATATATCATAATAAAATCGATTAGAATTCGCAATTTTTGGAATTCCAAAAAGAATAACACTAGATACATGTCTGTTAATTTGTAAAAAAAAATGAACTTGCTTGTAATGGGGTCAATTTAATTAATCGACAATTCCGACATCCAAATTCAATATAAATTTATGTTGTAATCCGATCCTCATAAGCCATCACTAAATTTCTATTCTGGACACTGATGCAGAATCGAATTTATTGAACAGGAAATATCAAAACATGGATGGTTTGTAAAATAGGCTCAATACAGCTCTGTTCAAGGATATGGTCAAACGCACAAAACTTTAATAAAAAAATGTAAATTAAAAAAAATAAAAGAATAATTTAAAAATGACTGAAAAAACTAAAAAAATTAATTTTACGAATAATTTTAAAATGCCTCATAAAAAAGGATACATTTTTAAGAAAATTGTGTTTTTAAGTCTCATTTTTAGTCATTCGTGAGCTAAAAAGTTATAAGGATAAGCCACTTTAATAGCAAAACTTGAACTGTTATAATATTATTAATATTTTTGATAACATTTGCAAATGGTGTAATAACTACTTTCTCTGTTTATTTTAAACGTTACGATTGATTTAATCTTATAATTTCAAATTTCATAGTACCACCCTATAACTAAATGTTATACACTAAATCAGTAAATATAAGTTTATAAAAAAAAAAACTGTGATATTAACGCTAAATTTTTCAACCTTTTTCAATAATGTTGAAATTTTTCAAAAGAGCAGCTAAAGTGTGCGCCCAAATAAACGTTAACACACAAAAAGTTACGTTAGTAGAGATTGAGTTAAGCGATAGTTTAAAATAAAACATTTTATTAATTCAAATTTATTACAGATTTATATTTTGTACCATTTAATTAATTTTTCTGGTATACCTCCCATAAGCAACTTCTGTTGTAATTCTGCTCCACTTACATATATCGAAAGTTGGAAATAGATTTGAGAACTTTATTTTGAAAATTTTGATAGTTTTTTTAATTTGCACTATTTTGAGTTGTCTCTTAGACTATCCGCTATATAAAACTTCGGTCCGGAAAACTGTCACATACATTTGCCAAGAATTTACAAAGAATTTGAAAATATCAGAAATTATGTTTATTTCTTATATGAAATGTATTTAATATAGGTGGAATGTGTGTGGAACGTATTTATAATTTATGTGTTATGTAGGATGTATTTAGCATATTCTAAGTACCCAGGTAAAAAAGTTCATATATGATCATATATTTTCATATATGGTTTCATGTATGAGGATATATGGTTCCATGTATGCGCATATATGAACATATATGTAATGTATGGAAGCATATATTGGTAAATACATTCAAGGGATTAGTTCATATATGGATATGTATGACACCATATATGATAGTATATTGCATATATTGGTTCATATATGCCATATATTTCCATATATGAATTCATATATTTTTCCATATATGGGCTTCATGGGTTTCAAATTTTTTATCAGATATGACCATATATGAGGACGAAATTGTTTTAATTTTTAACACCTTCTCTCTGCTGTATGAATTCCTGACAAAAATATATAGAAGACAATAGATTTTAAAGTTTGTATAATTTATAAAGACGATAGAAGAGAATGAGTTATGAGACGTCTCACCTTAATCTGAAGAATATCAGTCGAATTTTATGCGCTTAATTCTAAACCGGTAGTACCTAACCTGACTAGCTTTTCAATATATTTTTTGGAATTTTTATAAAAAATAAAATGATTTAAAATCGTTCAACATATTATAAATTTTTAAGCTTTTTGAAAGCAATAAAGTTGCAGCGCCAGTGTCCCTTTTGTGAAATCCCTTTTGTGAAAAAACTTTATTAGTTTAAATGCTCCTTATTACTGTGTATCAAACAAAAGCATTTCAGTTAAAGTTTATTTTATAAAATTCATTAGTATTCGTACCAAAGGACTTCTTTTGTCGGTTGGCTTGATTACTATTGTTATCGCCGTCATCATCATTTTCTAAATCATCGAATTTTATTTTTTATTGGTTTTCCATTATTAATGTTCATTAAATTCTTTCCCAAATAGTATTTTCTTAAAAAAGTTCACTTTAAACTATTTATATATATTAATGCGTTTTGAATATGAAATGTATGAATTTATCAGTAACATGTTCTCAGAAGTATTATAGAAATCTTTTCTTTTAATAAAAAACACAATATTTTTGATAAAAACTTAAAAAATTGCATTTTTTATACGAGCATGTAGAAAAAGTAATAATATATGACCATATATGAACATTCATATATGGCATTATATATGACCATATATGTCCATATACCCTCAAATTTCGGATCCGAACATATATGGATTCATATATGAACTCATATATGTGACCATATATGACAATATATGAACATTTTCACCTGGGTACACATTTTGTTTTAAGCTGGCTTTGAGCCGCCGCGAAAATAAAAATTGTCTTTAAAAGTCTTTAATTATTTGTGGATTGTAAGTCGAATATATGTGGAATGTATGTAGAACTAATTTAGACTTCATATATAATGTATTCCGCATCTTAAAAAAGTATATATTTCCGTTCAAGCTACTGCAGCATTTGCCATTTTTTCAATTATTTTCCAAAAATGCTATTTGTGCTCCACATTTCTATTAAATGGCATTTTCTACCTTCATGCAATATTTTTTAGATCTTTTTCTATAAAAATACCCATTTTACCTTAAAATTGCCAGATTGTAGAGTAGCAGACTTTATGCGTTTAACATTTAAGGCCTAGTTTTTGGGATGTCAGTTAGTTTTTGGGATGTCAGTTAAACTTCGTTTAGCTAAGCCGACAACGAATTTTGTTTAATTCCATTTTTATTGACAAACATTTGACGGAACAACTTTTTCTAGTTCAGAATTTTGGTTTTTACTGAAATAAAGCAAAAAAAAAAAATTTCAATAGCAGTATTCCAGTTACAAACTGCGTTACACTAAGATTAAAGATAATCTACATTCTGAAAACTTGACATAAGTGTCGTGTTATCTAGTTTATAATTTTGAGATCTTTTTAGGCTTCATCTTCATCCGAGTAAAAAGTAAACCTTGGATTAAAGCTGAAAATATTGTTGCAGCGTATTAAATATGCTCAGTGACGATGATGCAGAGTCTATACGCAATGCAAAATTGATATTTCAAAAACCTCTGATTTAGTTAATATAAAAAAGTAATTTCGAATTACCAAATTGGTAAATGAAAGTTTAGATGTTTTAGAATGCGTTTAGGAAAAGATTAAATATGCCAACAACAAAGAAATTATTGAAAAATTTAATAAAGTTTTCAATCGAAATAGTGGCCTACAAACTTTAACAAAAATAAAAAATACATTTTTTAATAAGAATGAAAAGGATTCCGTCATACACTGAAAATCAATCCCTTCGGAATTACATGCTTTCAAATATGCTGCAGGTACATCTACAGATGTGAAACTCGTATTTTCAGTAAACTCAACTGTTTTATGTGACAATAGTAGGTCGTTTCTTTTTGATAACTTGAAAAAGCTCATGACTGTACTATGCAATCAAAATTTAATAAAGGAAAATTGAATAAGATTTTAAGATTTTAATATTTAACTTTTATTTTTTACACATTTTGTTTTGGTATTTTGCCATTTTTAATGGTTTTTCGTGCTATTTTGCCTGCTATTTTTAACTTTTTTCGTACCAAAAACAAAAAACAAAAATTGCCCTGGTTATTTATAAAGAATGTATAGTTAATTCTGATAGTAAATTCATATTATGTTGGTATTATTATTTTTTTTTTATTTTTTATTTATTGTTAGTTTTTACATTTTTTAATTAATAATATTTAAAAAAAAATTTTTTTATATAATTCTTTAAAAAATTCATATTTAAAGTTTGTGTCTTAAGTCTTTTGATTTTCCGATGTGCGGGGAAAATACGGTTCATTTGAATCTTAATTTGTTTATATTTGATTTAAAAGTTTTTTTGGTATCCTTATAATATATATTCCTTGCACACACTATACTTTTGTTTTAATAAAAAGTTAAACTATTAAGACTCGTGACTGGATTTTGAGATAAAAGAAGATTTTACATAAAAAAAATGTCAATAAGCTGTTAGTCGGTTTATCAGCAGAACCACATTACATCAGTTGGTAGTTAAGGTTAAAAAACTATAGCAATTTTAAGCAAAAAAAGCTAAAATTAAAATACAAACCATACGTGTACAAGTCTATTGATCTTCCCTAAAAAAGTATTGTCAACCAAAATATAAAATTTTTTTTTTTATACCCATCTTCTCACCAAAACCAAAAACTGTTTAATGGTGAAAGTGTTGCATAGTACATTGCGAATATGTACGTTGTACATCATATCTGTTTGAAAATATCGTCATCATTAGATTGAATGTTTAATTGAAATTGGAATCCGCAAAATAAAAACTAAAAAAAGTGATCATCATGCACTTTCTTTTTCATTTACTTTGGTTGGCAAATTTATATGAAGTATAATAAACGAGTTTGTTTGTTGCATCTGCATTTTAAAGCAAAACAAAAAGTCGTCATTGTGTAGCTTGCAACATTATGTTGCAAATGTCAAGGTCTCAAAAACATTAGCCATGCCGCCATTAATACAAGTTTTTGTTCAGTTTTTTTAGTTTAACATGAAAGTTTGACTTTTTCTTTGTCAATGTTTAAAGGCAAATGTTATTTATGAATATTATTTTCAATTGTTTAAAATTTATTTTATATAAAACCATCATTTGTTGCACGAATGTGCATTGAGTGTAATTTATTTTAATATTATTTAATTTTTGAATATCATTAGTTGGATTTATAATTTAAAAAAAAATGATTATTATTAAACTTAAGAAATTTGTTTAATTAAATTAGTTTTGGGATTAAAAACTCATTATTTTATTACGTGCATGTCATTGTTCCAACTAGGAATCCCAGGAATTTATATATACAAGGTGGCGCAAAAATAACCTTCCGATGTTTTTTGGCTGTAATTTAAAAAAAAAATGAAAAACTTTGATTCTTCTTGTGGATTATTTTTATTTGGTATTTGGTATTTTAATTTTTTTTACATCAAGTCGAGAATATGATGTCATGTAAATGGCCACCGCCACAGTTGATTGTCATTTGAGCCCTTTTTATGGCATTTTCCATCACTTTGGCCAAAACTTCCGGCGATAGGTCCTCACATTCTTGACGGATATTGTCTTTAAGAGCTGCAAGAGTCTGAGGCTTGTTGACATAAACCCACGACTTCAAAAAGCCCCACAAAAAGAAGTCTGGAGCGGTCAAATCAGGCGATCTTGCTGGCCAGTGCAAATCGCCAAAACGGGAGATTAGGCGCCCGTTAAATGCATCCTTCAGCATATCGGTTGTGGCACGTGCAGTGTGTGCCGTTGCACCGTCCTGTTGGTACCACATGTTTTCCAATCCCAATTCATCAAGTTGCGGCAAAAAGAACTCGTTGATCATTGCTCTGTAGCGCTCACCATTCACAGTAACCGTTTGGCCCGCGACGTCTTCGAAGAAAAAAGGTCCGATGACTCCTCCAGCGAAAACAGCACACCATACAGTACCTTTGAGCGGGTGTAATGGCTCTTCGTGGGTTACACGCGGATTTTCAGTGTCCCAGAAGCGTACATTTTGCTTATTTACGTACCCGCTAAGATGGAAATGGGCCTCATCACTCATGATTATTTTTGATGAAAAATCATCTTCCTCTTGGTGGTGATTAAGGATGGCTTGAGCGTATGTTACACGCGATTGGCGGTCAGCAGCTAACAGCTGATGCACCGTCTGGACTTTGTACGGAAACATCTTCAAATCTTGTACCAAAATTCGCTGTAAAGACCGTCGACTGATACCCATTTGCGTGGCACGTCGTCTGGTCGATGTCGACGGCGCTTCCATGACATCATCGGCTACAGCAGCAATATTCTCTGCAGAACGGCTACTCCGGGGTCTGCCACGCCTGCCAGCATCTCGTGTTGTGCCAGTCTCTTCGAGGCGAGCGGCTAAACGTCGCAGTGTTTCATCAGTAGGCGTTGGACGGCCCGGAAATCTGCGACGAAATTCACGTTGTGCCAAAGTCACCGACCGATTATTGGTCATATAAATAGTCACCAATATTCCGCGTTCTGGAGCAGTGTAGCGTAACATTGTTTATTAATGTGTATTTCGCATGTGTTTACTAAACAAATGTCAAAACAGAACTGACATTAGGGGCCAATCGCAAAATGTATAGAATTTTCTGATAGGAGGATTACTTTTGCGCCACCTTGTATGTCATTGAAGATAAGTGCTTTTTATTTTCTTGCAAATATTCTAAAAATTAAACATAGCACTGTGCAACAAAATGAACCAATTTTAGCATATAGTGTGTTTTAGATCTGGCTGAGTAGATCATATTGTGATTTTCAGAAATTTTAATACACCCTTTTATTTAATTTAATACAAATTTAATTTTAATACAACCTTTACACACTTTTAAGATTTCGCGGATTTAAAAATATTTAACTCACAAAGGAGTTATCCCAACCCGCAGATTTTATAGAACTTTACATATAGAGGAACTAAAAAAGGAGCTGCCCAATCACACATCTAAGGGTTAAATATTAAGATGAAAAAGTATGAAATCTTGTCTTAAATTTGCGAAACTGAGATTTATTTGTGCACAAGTTTAAAGTACTCAAAAACACAAAACTTTTTATACCCATATTGACTATTTGTGGTACCTGAGTGGCCACATTTTTGCATTATTTGAAATACAGTGAGCGAAATAGTCAAAGCATACAAACTGAATATCTATTTGTTTCCTTGTTATAAATTTGCTAATACTTTATATATACACCTTTTTTGATGCATGATCGAAATGCCAAGTAAACACATTTTGCATGATGAGTAGAATAATTGTTGTTTGTGGATTTATTTCTTCGTAGAACGAAATTACCAAAGCATAAAAATCAAAAATTTGTTGAAATTTTGACAGTTAATTGTAATATCGTTTAAAAACGGGTCATTTTTGTCATGTTATACCTTCTATCTCCATAACTGAAGATTATATTTACCGCCATCGTGCAAAATATTCACAGTTATGCTATAAACACATAGACGACTGCAGCTACACGACTACAGCCTGTCAAAAATAAAATACACACGTTTATATGAAAACGATTATTTTGGCAGCAACCAACTACACGGCTACCCGACTACTTTTGCCGCTGTAGTCAACTTAGGATAATTTCTATTTTTGTTGGCTATAAAACAAGAATAGTGTTGACAATAAAACAAAATATGTAACAAATTAGTGCTTAAAAATCTTTTATATTGTTAAACACAAAAAACATCGCAACATTAAATGCTATAATTGCATTAATATTCAAGAGGGGTTAGATACATTTATTTTTACGTTATAATAATGTTATATAAATAAGTAATTGTATTTTTAAGTCAACTTTATATACGCGTCTACAACCATGCATGTTGTTCTATTTTAATAAAGCAAAAAAAAAGATGTAATTGGCACTACTGAAATAGAAATTCATTTGTATAAAAAGCAGCTGTTTACTATGTTGCTGTCGTTTCCAAAATAATAAGTAGCTGACTACACGGCGACGATTGCAGTGAACGGCATTTGTAGTCGTGTAGCTCTGTAGCCTGCTGTGGTCTATGTGTTTATAGCATTAAAGCTTTTTCCTTTCTAAGAGGCAATTTACACGAGGCAATTTTTGCATGCAATGTTGCGTGCAATTATTGTTTGTAGGCAAACGGGGGTAGCAAAAATTGCACGGTTTTCGTTTTTCAAGATATTTTTTGACATTTCTTTTTGCTATTGTTCGTATTCTTGTTAATTTGTTTTATTCGTATTCGACTTCTAAAGTGTTGTGTATCGAAAATATTTCGTAAAATAAAAAATAAATAATGTGGAATAAAGAACTAGTGGAACTTTTACTTATAAAGTACCAGGAAAATGAGAATCTTTATAATGTCAAAGATCCTGTTTATTTGGACCGGGTAAAACGTTCCAATTCTTTATTCAATATTATTTTAAATTATTACGAATAAATTAAATTTCAACGAATGAACAATTAAAGAAGATTGACAAAATAAACGTCAAAAAAATTGCATGCAAAAACTCCTCGTGTTTATGATTTTTAGAAGCAACAAAACAAAAAAAAATACAAAACAGCCGATTAAATTATTTTTTTTTCTTGCTGAAATTCCGCCAATAATTAAAAGTTCTTTCAATTAAAAACTAATATCTCTTTTTTTGAATTATTTTCAATTAAATTTTAATATACATTTGATTATGATTTTTATTATATCTCTATACACATTTGATTAAAAAACAACTGATTAGTTTAAAAATTGTTCAATATTGTATAATTAATATTTCCTATGTATATAAATTTGATTAAAAAGCAATTGATTGGATTAAAAAGTAATCAATATCGTATGTTTTCTCAAGAGGCCTTGAAAGGGCATTGCTGTCATACTAAATGTATTTTTCATTGCTTGCATTTTATAATATTGATTTTATTGCTTATAATTCTTGTTAAGTTAATAGATTGAATTAGAGTTATGTGAACAAATTGCTCACAGAAATCCGTTTTTTTTTTCTTTCTATTGAAACGTAGGGACTTTGTATATAATTTATTTTTTATTTTTTTTACATTTATTTGCATAATGGCTAATTGAAATCATAGTTTTTTTCTTTAAATAATTTTTAATTTATTTTTAGCATTTGTCTATTTAAAAATATGGCTACATTTTATTAAACAAAATTTAAGTATAAAATTACATTATCAATTTAATGATAATATTCTAGAATAAATAATAAATAAATATTCAGGTTTAAACTAATAAAGCAAATGAGAATTTATAAAAACATTTCTGAAATTAATTTAAAATATGTATTTATTACTAATTAGGGTGGGGCGATTAGTATGGAAGGAAAAAAATCTTAATGGACGCTTCGCGTTTCTGATTCTTGGGATTGTACTGAGCAAAAAAGTCCACTAGACCATACGTCTACGGTGAAAATCGAGCTTCTAGATTTTGACTTGCAGTTTTTTCTCAGACTTTTGTCACGTTTTTTTTTTTGGATATTTTGGCCTATAACAGCCCAACCATTGAGATTTTCGATCCAATACTAAGACAAAAATTGTAGCCAAGTTAATAGTTAAAAACTCTCTAGTACATCGCAACAGCATTGGAACGCTCCTTCAGTTTTGGCCTTGTAACAGTGCAAAGAGACAGGGTTACTTTCACAAAATACGGCAAAAAAGCCCTATTTTGAAATTAAAAATTAACCCCTTAAACCCCATCCACAAATATGATTGATTCATTAATCTGCTAGAGAATCTTCCAAAGAAGAGATTGATACCATAATCTTGGATAAGCTCCTCCGACTTCCTGAGATATGTCCATCCCACACATTGTTACTTTCACAAAATACGGCAAAAAAGCCCTATTTTGAAATTAAATATTAACCCCTTAAACCCCACCCACAAATACGATTGATGCATTAATCTGCTAGAGAATATTCCAAAGAAGAGATTGATACCATAATCTTGGATAAGCTCCTCCGACTTCCTGAGATATGTCCATCCCACACATTGCTACTTTCACAAAATACGACAAAAAAGCCCTATTTTGAAATTAAAAATTAACCCCTTAAACCCCACCCACAAATATGATTGATTCATTAATATGCTAGAGAATCTTCTAAAGAAGAGATTGATACCATAATCTTGGATAAGCTCCTTCTACTTCCTGAGATATGTCCATCCCACACATTGTTACAAGCAAGTCAAAATCTGTTTGCAAGTCAAAATCTGGAAGCTCGATTTTCACCGTAGACGTATGGTCTAGTGGACTTTTTTGCTCAGTACAATCCCAAGAATCAGAAACTCGAAGCGCCCATTAAGATGTTCAAATCGCCCCACCCTATTACTAATGCATAAGCATTTTTATCAAATGCTTTCAAGCAATAAAATTAAAAATGTGTCAAGCAAGTTGCGAATTTAATTGAAAAAAATTGGGAAATATTTTTTTCTGTGTAAAGATTGAAAAAAAAAAATCGGCAAAACTGCACTTTATGGGTCGTTTCTCAAAAAAATAAAATAAAAATGTTGCCCCCTCTGGTATTAAAAAAGAAAATCTTTGGGGTTAAAAAACCGGTATGCTTAGACACATATACATACGTGTGGGTACTCAAATGAAAGGAAATTTTCTCAAAATTTCAAAAACGATATTATTGATGATACGTAGCGCCCCCTAGAGCTAGCGGCTTCGATGAGTAAAACTTTTCCAATTTGCGATTTTATCAAAAAAAAAAATATTGTTGTAATTTCCATATATTTGTAAGTGTTAACGCTGCAGGTAAAATTTGTAAACGCGTTAGAGGGCGCTACGTATCATATATCCAAAAATTAATATCATTTTTAAAATCCCTGGCCCTGGGGGCCCTTAGGCCAGAAAATAGAAAAAAAATGTATTTTTTTATTTTTAAATAAACGCCCCATAAAGTGCAGTTCAGCCAAAAAAATCTTCTGAATCAGACCTACAATCTAGACTAGGTTGCTTTTTAAGTATATTTTCATTTTAGCACAGTGTTACTTGAGAAGA
Source organism: Delia radicum (assembly GCA_021234595.1). Classification (NCBI taxonomy): domain Eukaryota; kingdom Metazoa; phylum Arthropoda; class Insecta; order Diptera; family Anthomyiidae; genus Delia; species Delia radicum. The sequence goes on along the minus strand of CM037852.1, from coordinate 231,855,785 downwards.
CAAAAAATTGAAAAATAAATGGAATTTAAAGCAAAACAAAATTTGAAAAAAGTTAAAAATACTGAAGGGTCCGCCATCTAACGTTTTTTTTTCAACTAGTGCTTATTTCGTGAATGGTAACACTTAGCTCATGTCTGATTTGACAGATAATTAGTTTTATCCTTCCGCTGAACGAATATGGTCCGTATGTTCGTTATCTTGTGAAAAAAGCAGGGACCGTAATCATTATGAGTTTTATAATAAAAATTACACAATAATGATTATGTTATGAGTTTTAAGGATTTTCTTCAATGGTAATGATTATTTTTGAGTAATAATAAAAAAAATCCGCAATAATCATTATTTTTGAGGAAAAAAAAATAAAACTCAAAAATAATCATTATTTATGATTTTTATTTTTTTTGCTCAAAATAAAACTCACTTTCATGAGGTGTAAATATATATACATATTAGGGTGGGGCGATTAGTATGGAAGGAAAAAGATCTTAATGGGCGCTTCGCGTTTCTGATTCTTGGGATTGTACTGAGCAAAAAAGTCCACTAGACCATACGTCTACCGTGAAAATCGAGCTTCCAGATTTTGACTTTACGGAAAAAAGCCCTATTTTGAAATTAATAATTAACCAATTAAACCCCACCCACAAATATGATTGATGCATTAATCTGCTAGAGAATCTTCCAAAGAAGAGATTGATACCAAAATCTTCGATAAGCTCCTCCTACTTCCTGAGATATGTCCATCCCACACATTGAAAGTGAGTTTTATTTTGAGCGAAAAAAATAAAAATCATAAATAATGATTATTTTTGAGTTTTATTTTTTTGCTCAAAAATAATGATTATGGCTGATTTTTTTTATTATTACTCAAAAATAATCATTACCATTGAAGAAAACTTTAAAAATCCAAAATTTAAAAATCACGACGGATATGCAAAGATTGTCAAAAAATAATAATAATGGTGCAATAAATTTTTTTTATGTCTCTTCTAAGTGATTGATTTTTTGATTCAAAAAAACGAGCAATAATAATTATTTACGGTCCCTGGAAAAAAGTGAAAGAAACTGGCATCCTCATCGATAAACCAAAGCGTGAAAAGCCAAAAACGATGCGTACACCCGAGAATATTGCTGCTGTGGCAGAAAGTGTGCGTGAAGCGCCATCAACATCAATTCACCGTCGTTCTCAACAATTGAACATTTCGGAGACATCATTGAGACGAATTTTGCATAAAGACCTTGGTATGACGCCATACAAAGTCCAATTGGTTCAGGAGTTCCAAAAAAAAAAAGTTATTTGGCGGACCCTTTACTTTTTTTAAAAGGTGGAAAACATTGTTGAAATATGCCTAGCCAAATTGTTTTTTCTCTATGTCAATTAAAACATTTTGAAAGTTTACCAAGCTTTTGGCTGAAAAAAGTAAAAACTTATGTAATTTAAACAGTTAAAACTTGGCTAAATCTATTTCTACAATTCTCTATACAAACACTTCTTTTGTGCCACTATAAAAATTATTTATTTACCATTTAGAATTACTAACATTATTTAATACCTTTTCCCACATTTCGTCTATTTTCAGAATAAAAAAACCAGTAGCGATGGTAAAAATTCTGGCTCAGATAAATCACCAAAAATTGTACATAACAATAACAATAATACTAGCAATAATAATAGCAATAATATAAGAGACAGTAATAATGGTTGCGGTAAACACACATCGTCAAATGGAAAGACTAATTGGAAGGCAAGTAAAAGCTAAAAAAAAAAAATATTAAAAATTAAAAAAAACTAAAAACAGTAATATTTGTTTGTTAATAACAAATAAGTCCAATGAACCGTATTTATTGTAAGATTGGACCTTTTAAACTCCATCATGTAACAACAATTTTTATCTTACACACCATGTTTTGTCAGGAACTTTATTTAGCGCAAAAAAAAGTATGTTAAAATTATTAACAAAAAAAATAAAACTTGTGTAAAGTTGATGGATTTTTTAATTTCTTTTTAGTTTTATTTTTTTTTTTTCGAATGCGTAATACAAAATTAATAATAAATGTTCCAGTAACATCTGACCCCGGTATTCATGAAAGAAAATGATACATGTATTTATACACTCAAAGCAAAATGAAAGATGAAACCAAATAAAATTTATTGGTAATAGTGTAGACCATTTTATTTGATCATAAAAAGCAACACTACACAGAGAGAATTTTGGAATTATACAAAATATAATAAAATTTTGCACTTATAACTTATAAAACTTTTTTTTACAAATTCAACGAAAAACGTCTTAGAATTAATGAAAAGCTTCATAGTTTTTATAAAATGAAACCGGAAAACATTTTATTTTTGATTTTTAACAAAAATAAATATATTTAAAATTCAAAAAATGTTTTTTTCAACTGTACCAAAAACAAAATAAGTATTTTTATTTTCTACTATAAGAAACTTAAAAAAAATTAACAAATATAACAATTTTTTTTTTTTTTTTATTATTAACATAATTTTTATTACAATTAATAATAAAATATATGCTTCAAAATACAACTAGCAAAATATAATTTATTTACTAACAAGTACTTTATTTTTTATAAAACAATGTTTATATAAAAAATTTGAAAATAAAAAGTTGAAAAAAGTACTAATCTTTTTCAACTTTGTATTAAGCACAAAAAAAAAAATCAAATAATTCTACAAAAAAAAATTCGAAATTAATTTCTCGGTGTGAACAAACGTCTATGATATGTGGTATCAACAAAACTGCTAGGTTGTGGTACAAAACAAAGTATTACAAAAACCGGCACAGTCTCTAGATTATAATCATTTAAAAATATATAAAAATTGTGGGTTGCCAAAAAATGCTTTATGGTGTAACAAATAAATTATTAAACGCAGCCGCTTTTAAATAAATATATAAAACTATAACTTATTTTTTTGCAATTGTTTGAAATTAGCTAATTTTTCATACACAAGTCGTTGAATTAAAATTACCGAGTTCAAAACCTGTAGTAATATTTATGGTTAAAACTTGATAGAAAATTTCGCGATTTGTCAAATATTTTATATGTCACATTGTACTAAAAATTCAATTATGGCGTCATCTTGGAAAGTTATGATGCCATAAATTTATTTTAACAAATAGCGAATTATTTGTATCGGGAAAAATATAAAATAACTTTCTAATTTTTTATTTGAGCCTTTGCCTTTTAGTAAAGTTAGCGATAAAGTTTGCAAAAACAGCAAAAGGCGTGATAAAGCGCAAATTAGCGGAATAATTTTAAGTTTGGCGAATCCAATTTGTACTAAAATATTACTACAGGTATTGTCCTGTGTAATTTTGATTCGCGCAAACTATATAAAAAATTTGCAATTATTTAAAACAATTTCAAATAATAAATATTTTCATATAGACTGAAAACATATAAAATCAATCTTTCGATTTTCTCCACCCCTTTTGATGTGAATCAAATTTGGTATAGAAGATGTAGGACAGAATTGGGAGCTTTCACCAGTGGGGCACAAACACCACCCCCTATTATCTCCAAATTTAACAGAGATAATAAAAAAACGTTGATGATAAGTTGATCAGTTTTTGATCAAGTTTTATACCTTTAAGTTTAACGGGTTACTACATAGGTATTCTCGGACAGATACATGTTAGTGTTTTTAGATGGGTTCAAAAAATATATGAAAGTAAGTATATTCGTTGATAACTTTTTCAATTGGTGTATTAAAAACTATATCATTTAGTATGATGTTCTGTTGACTTAAAAAAAAAAATTCGACGGGGTTTTTTGCAAAAAGTTCTGGAAAAGTGTAAAAAAGTTATGGTTATGTGGGAGTGGTTGTACCTGGGGTACATAACAGTTTCTTTGGAAACATGGAAATGAGACTAATTCACAAATGGTAAACGTTCGCCAAAGACAATAAAGACATTAATGAACAATTTTGTTGCAAGGGAATCATCAAATCAAACTTGTATTAAAATGGTCTCTCATTTCCGCTGTCTTTTCTAAACTAATGTAGACTCATAATTATAACGTAATTATGTCGAAACCCTACCTAAAAATGGACACTTTTAAAATACATCAAATTGTTAATTTTGCCCCACGAGCTGGGACTATTTAGCCGTTTTAGGTTGCTCTGAAAAACATTTAAAATATGTTATAAGGCATAGGAAAAATCGAAATTTTATACATTAAATGAAAGCCAGAATGTGTGAATCTTAAGATTAAAAATTATTTTCAAAAAAAATTATTTGTTATTCAAACAAAAAAGTGGCGAATGGTCCCCAGTGTACCCTACATCATATAACTATAACATCGTCCCATTTTTTTTTTGACAGCTAATCCCAGCCGATCTGAAAATATCACATTTGAAAATATGAAAATTATTCGTAACTTTTAAAAAACTAATTGTACATAATATCCCATATTTTTTTTAACGACTTAAATTACGAGAGTCATTGATTTCTCATTTTAAAACTACTGTGCACTTTGACAAAAATTATTCACTTCTCCACGCAAACTCCATAGTTTTCAAAAAACCGCAGAATTTGGTCTAAAAAATATATGTTAATTATAAATTATTTCCCAATGCCGTGTCCAAATCCCTATGTGGAGCTCTTGCGATATCCTGAGTTATGAATGAAAATATGAAAAAAAATTTAACTAAAATAACGGTATAGAAGGATAATTTATAGTTAACATATATTTTTTCTTTTTTTAATTTAAGGAAACCAATTTTTTTTAAATACAGCGGTTTGAACCACGGATTTTGAAAAAAATGCATTTTACCGTCAGGAAGAACCAGTAAAACCACGATTTAAGTACCTTTCCAATTAGGTATCAATAACTCTTGTAGCTTAAACCGTTAAAAAACATATGGGCAATTATGTGCAACTACTTTTGAAAAACTTTTATTTTATATTTTTTTCAATAAATTATTTTATTTATGTAAATTTTTTTTCTGCTATATTTACCCGAGTAAATCGTTAATATTAAGCATGCATTATTTTATGTAAATATGTATATTATATTATATATAAATACATATGTTCATGTATGTTTATGTATACAAATGTTTTCCTCTAAACACATCTTATTACATATCGACCAATATATAATCGTATATGATATATACAATTATATATGTCATATACAATTATGAATGCATCTATAATTAGATGTAACACAAATCAAAATTATATATAATAACATATAGTGTAATATCCAAAAAAAAAAAAAATGTATTTAATTTTGGATAACACGATATCTTGACCTATTTATAGTTATATATCGCTCAATACCAGAAAATTGTAGATCTTCTTTTGGATAAAACTATATATTGCCGCAGGCTATATATTAGACTGTCCCGAGAGGTATTATAGAGCTGTTTATGGATAAAAACCAAAATTTTTTTTGAGGGTACATACTTATAGTTGCTAGCCGCGGTCTTCGTAGGGTATTTTTAAAATTGTTGGGGCAAAGAAGAGTTTCAAAGTTGGCAATGCTGAGCATATTATGAGAAAAACATTTATAAAATTTCCATGGATTAGCTATAAGTATTCTCGATTTTTTTCTTCCCATAATCAACTGGATAATACTCATCGGCTGTGCACTATTACGTTAAATTGTAGACTTTCGGGACACGGTAATGTGTATTAAAACTTAAAAAGATTTATGCCGTAACTTTTTTGAAAACCGCAAAAAAAATAACATGTTTCTTAATATTTTTTTATGGACTTAACTGATATGACAGGATGATCATATATTTGTATGAAATTGTGTATATTTGCGTCACATTGAAATTGATTAGGACTATTAACTTTTCAACGGCATAGTTTAATAAATGATAATTAACACATATTTTTTAAAATACAGCGGTTTAAACAGCGGATTTTGAAAAAAAAAAACGCATTTTACCTTACCAAACTATTTTTTGTGCTCATTTGGTTTAAGGGGGGACATTACATTCGCGGCAGAGAAAACAGACATTTTTCCAAAAAAATTTTATTATTGCAGAGAATTGAACAAATTACAAGAAAAAAAATTAAAAAAAATATATTTTTCACTCCAACATGGTTTTATAGAGCTCCAAACTGGCGGCAGAGAAAAAAAACGGGGCCTCGTGGTTGCAGCGCTGGGAGTCGCAAAAATTGTCCGATCTGGAAAAAAAATACTTTTTTAAATCTTAACAAAATTGGTTATCGTATGACACGAACTTTTTTTTAAATTTTTTTTTTCAATTTTTGGTGATGTGGCAAATTTAAAAGTGTGTTTCGAAAAAAAATTTAAAAAAAACTCGTGTCATGCGGTAGCGAATCAAGTTTAAAAAAATACAAAAAAAAAAAAATTCGTCAAAAAATACGAAAAACATGGTTTCGAGATAAACGCGTTCAAAGTTTGTGAACAAAGAAAAAAAAGGTTACCTTCAATCTGCCATGCCTGCTTCGTACTGTATGCTTTAGTTATCTTGTGTTGTGCTGTTTCTTACAGTTTTTTGCAATCGTTTAGCAATTCGGGCTTCTTTTGAAGCTTCATATGCCTTCACTCTGGCGCATTTCAAACGATTTGCATCATTTCCTTTGCAAAAATTTAATGCTGTAGCTCCTATGGTGATACCTAGTAGTAAGTAGGTAGCGCGAAAATTAAAAATGCGCTCTCACTTATCCGGCTCTAACTTTTGAACCCGTAGGAATTTTTCCAAGAAATTTTTTTTCTTAGAATCTTAAGAATATTTACTAAAATATAATATAAAATATTTCAAAAAACGGCCAATTTCATGTCCCCCCCTTAAAGCAAGAATAGTACAAACTAGAGTTGTGTAGTTCGTGAACGACCTAGTTCAATTGAACTAATCTTTTCTTTGAACTAGTGAGCTGGATCACAATCATCAGCTCTTTTAGGTCTTTCGCTCTTTTCGTTCTTTTTGTCTTTTGAGTAATATTTCTTTTCTTTATGTTGCTTTTGAGTTTTTTTTAATGTTGCCAGCTCAATTTTTTTTTAAAATAATCTAAAATTTTTATAATTACGTACCATTTTATGATTTAACAATCATTTTAAATATATTTTAAAGTGTTGAATTATTCTCTCACAGTTTGTTTCGCATCAGCTGATTCAATTCACTTCAAATAGTTCGTGTCGCACAGCTCAATTTAGGATAAAGAGCTGTTGAACTAGAAGAGCGAACTAGTTCATTGAAAGGAGCTGAACTGTAAAGAGCGATCTTTAGAAAGACCTAAAATGCCCAAGCCTAGTACAAACCACTAATTATATAAAAATATAGAAAGTACGAAAAAACTAGTTTTGTATTTTTAAAACAAAAATAAAAACACTTTTGAAAAATGAGCATACCACGGCTCTTCTCAACAAACACTGTTTGTTAGGATATATGCTGTTTTTACAAATTGTAATACAACAACCACACATACTTGTACTGACATGCAAAATTGTTGTTTTTCAAATTGTTTTGATTTTATAATTAGGATTACCAGGTCAGGCAGTTTATACAATAAGATTCTCATAGTGTTTTACTTTTAGATTTAAAAAAAAATTAAAACCAAACGATTCTCATAGAGTTTATTTTGTCTGTTGTATGTAATGTCTCGGTTTGAGTTAAGCCAATTATCTTTTTATATTGCCGACAACTACTGATTTGGGTGCTGCCAATGAAACAATTATATTGCCTATCATGAAAATGATCAAACAAATAAAATCTTATATGACAATATCATATTAGATTTTTCAACTAATATATGATTTTTCAAAATTTAAAATTTTGGGAATTTTTAATGAAAATACACTTTTTTCAAACATTGGCTATTTTCGGCCACAATTCGGCATAGGTGGACGTTTTTCAAAAAAAAATAATTTCTACCATTTGCAATAAAACTGGGGGTGTAATTAATGAAAATCGATAAGTTTTTATTAGGGACATCCTAGTGCTCAGACATTTTCTCGCCTTTATCAAATATTCAAATATAAGCGACTTTGGTGGGTGATCCAGGAGATACCTTCTGTATTAAACTTGCGCACAGTAGAGATACTAAAAACTATCTGGAAACCCTGGATCGATATTAGCTATTCAATATTCCAGATCATTAATTGTAAAACTACCGAATGAACATAATTTTTTGAGTGTAAAAAAGATGGTTAAGTACCATGATGCTAATAAATTTGTTCATTAAAATGAAGACATGAACAAAATTAAATTACTTTCATAAAAATGTTTAACACGTACAAATGAATTTCCCCATACTAAGAAATGAAAAAATAGTAAAACAAAAATCTTTTTAAAGAAGATTTCCATGGAATGTAACAAAACATTATTGCATTACACTGATCTGGATATCACAATCATAAATTTGCAATTAAATATGTTAAGGGGTTTACTAGCTTCAGATTTTTATATTTTTTAATTTTTTTTTTTAGTTTTTTCTCTATATGTTGTAAAAAAGGAATTATCAATTTTAATTTGGAACCGAACAAAATAAAAAATTCGTTTAACATTATTTAGATCAACTAATATGAACAATCAAATGATTCGCAGACAAGGTACAGTCAAAAATTGTTGAATAATATTCTTTAATTTCAACATGATTTCATAACATCACTAATGATATTATGAAAGTAAAGACGATTGTATTCAAAAACAAATGACATTTTACTTGAAGAAAGGACGTCTACCATTGCATTAAATTTAACTAACATTTGTCATTTGTTTTTACTGTTCAAAAATTTACTAACAATTGTAGTAAAAATGAAACAAAATAACAAAATGTTATTAAAAAATAAACAAACATTAATTTTTTTTATTTTTTTAAATAACAAAAAACTACTGTAAAAAATTAATGTAAAATCATAAAACAGTCATTTGATGTGGTTTGTTTTTTTAAATGAACTAAAAGGTTAGTAAAACATTAAATTTGTTCTACAAATGACTTACATTTATATTAAAAATAAAGAAATTGTATTACAGCCCAAACAACTACAAATTTTTAAAGCAGAAGTTCCCTGAGTGGATGGTATGAATTGTTAAATTAAAATTACAAAACAAGTTGTTATTAACCCTCTAACTAGCAAACGATGTTTTGCAACGAAATTCATACCATTTGCTCCACTCGAAAAACAAATAATAAGTTCTTCAACAAAATTGTTTATCGTTGCCTAATTTAGGCGACATGAGCCAAAATATTTTAGGGTGCTTTTTGGAAACTAAAGCATTTAAAAGAGAAGTTTTGGACAAAAAATATTTCTCTTTCCAAGATAAAACTACGCTCGAAAACCAATTTTTTTCTGCTCCTATTTAAGAAGATATCGCGATTTTCGCTTTTTGGAAAAAGCGAAATTAGGCGAAAAAGTACCAAAACTTCAATTTATATTGTTTAAACTTCAACGCTTTGCTATTAATACTTAATGTCTTCTTTCTGCAAAATTTCATAAAATCCGTCTATTAGTTTATAAGTTAAGGCGATGTCCTTTAGAGGAATCCTCATAAAATCCTGTAAGTCCTTGGACTAAAGTAAGGGCTTATTAGTAAAGATAAAGCTTCAGTCTTACTTATATTTCATAATAAAGAGTTTTTAGTCAACTTAAATTGGTTTTTTAAAAATAAAAAAAAAATTTTTGAAAATAATTTTTTTTTTTTAAATTTCGATTTTAAAGCTTTCTCGCTTCCAAACCGAAGACGGCACACGAAAAGTTTCATCACAAAATATTTAGTAAATTTAGTTTTCTATCGGAATATATTAATTTCTAAGTATAAAACGCTCATTTGACGCATTTGTGGTAAATTTTATGGAGACTGACCTGAGGCAGCCTTACCCGTTAGAGGGTTAAGTTCATGCTTGGTCTATTAATAGAGAAGCTTTACATGTAATACAACGACATAAAAAATTTGCTTTACTACTTTCTAGGTCAAAGTTGAAGTAACAACAATACATATAGAGCGAAAATAATCATTAATAGAAAACAGCTGGCATGCAAATGATACAATTACGAGTCGCATCACATTTTCTGTCAAACGTTATCTTAAATAGAAGAATTTATCGGTAGTTAACACTAGATACACCTGATGAATATATTGATATCTAGGAAAATCTAGGTTTTTTTTCAAAGCTTTTTCTCTATATGTTGTAAAAAATTAATTATCAGTTTCTATTTTGGTTTTTCGATAATATGATCATAAACCGAACAAAATTAATATTCGTTTAATTTTTTGTTTGTTTCATATTTAAATAGTTTGAACTTTTTTCTATATGCTATCAAAAATTTTGAAGAACAAATCGCAGAAATAAAAACATTACAGGTTGTTAAACAAGCTCCTTGCCCTATATTTTACATGACCAATATTTACTTTAAATGCTTTTTCCCTAAACAAGATATTGACAATCGGGTGCCACTGTGTATCCTTAACGGATGGACCGATTTTCAATCGGTTTTTTTTTTTTTTTTTGGTTTGAAGAGGACGAAATAATATAGTCCCTAACGTAGAGACATTTTAAAATTTTTGTTTAGCATTTTTTTTTTTTGATAATAAAACCACGATTTTTTTGGGTGTTTCTTTAATTTTCGAGTTTAGCCTAGTTTTAAAATCCGGCTACGTTAGGGAATTTATTAGTGTGTAAAACAAAACTAATTTTTTTTTCTCAGATGAGTACCAGATGCTACACGATGGCACCCGATTTTGCCTTAAAAAAATGGTCTACAGTGAAATGGTTACCAGGGTTGCTATGTTAGTCTGAATTCTAAATTATAATTTTTAAAATAATATTTTTTTTTTTTTATTAATTAATAATCATATAATTACAAATTATATACTATTACCCTAACAGAGCACTAGATACTTATTCAATAATTTTAATTGTGAGTACTTAAAAATCAATATCAGAATAATTAAACTATATTGTAAACAGAAAATATATAAAAAATAAAAAAAATTAACCAAAACACAGTCACATCATTCAAAATATCTTCTACACAGAAAAAAACTAAAAACGGGTTCCAATTAAAAAATTTATTGAATCAATTAATATTTTAATTGATTTTGCACCTATCACAGCAATGATACAATCAATTAAACCTTTTATTAAAATTAAGAATGAAAACAAGTTATAAATAACTTCTACAAAAAAAAAAATATGATACTCACAAAGAAAGTGTGTGGTCTATACGTTGGTATGTGTGTTTTTTGCAATGCTGAGTCTGTTTGTGTGTGTGCTTGTTTTGTTTGTTAACTTCAAATGTATTTGGTATTTTATACTGAAAATTTTCTATTTATGCATAAAGTGTATGAAAAAATAATATGATAATTGCGTCTAAAATAAAATATGTATTTATATATTTAAAAGTCAATAAAAATATTTATTGATTCAATTAAATATTTGTTTAGAAACAAATTAAATTCAAATCAAGTCTTTAATTAGATATTTTAGGTTGATAATTTTTTCTGTGTACATTACATTTAATATCAACAACCAACCACTTTTCGGAGATTTTACCCCTTGAATAAAATATTTGCAGATAAAATCGAATATTAGTTTCGCCTGCAAACAAAACAATCACTCTATCTAAAATATAAGTCTTCGTTACCAATTTTAAAATAATATAAAGTTTTTTAATAGTTTTGGTAAATCTAATAAAATATTAAGATTAGCAACCTAATTTCTGTTGTACATACAAATCTATTTTTAGACATTAATATTTAAATTTGAAAGAAAAAAATATTGTACACAGAAAAAATTATAGGCCAAAAATATCTAATTAATCGATTGTTTGAATATCAATGGCAACTTAAACAATTTTTTTTAATTGATTCAATTAAAATAATTATTGAATTTTCTAATATATCCGTACAGTGTTGACAACATGTATACAAAATTTTTAAAAATTAGGCAAACTATTTTTTTAAATTTTATTTAGATTAAATAATCAAACAAAGGTTTAATTATATCAATATATTATATAATTTGTAAATAAAAAGAAAAAAAATCGCGAATGATTAACTTTTAATAAGTTGAATAATTTACCGATTTCAAATACACGCAAAATCGTAGTTATTTCACTAGAGTTTGCAACACTCTTTTTGTTGAGATATTCGTGTACGCACGAAAACTTAATTTAGTTTCATGTTTTATCCGTGGTAATAAAAGTGCACATGTGGATTTAAATAAACCTTATCGAAAAAGGACAACTAAACTATTATTTTTGTAAATAATTAAATTTTCAATAAGTATAAGTGTCATTAAACTATCATTTTAAAGTTGTGTGTGATTTTTTTAAGAAAGCAATTCAATTGCAAGAAAAAGTTCAAGACAAGACAAGCAAAACAAAAATTTTGTCTTTACTTTTATTTGTTTTCTTATAATACATTTTTATATTAAAAAGCTTCAATTTTATTATAAATAAAATGTCAATTTAATTTACAAACCTACATTTATTTTTTTATTTAATGGGGGGGGGATATAACAAAAATAAAAAAATACGAGTTTTCAATTAAAACTGCCATTGTTTTCTTCTCAAGTTTCAATTAAAGTTTTAATCAATTTAACTAAACTTTTTAATTGAGGCTGTAAAGGAAAACACTAACTCTTTTAATTGATATTATTATTATTTTAATTGAAAGAGTTTTAATAAACTGTCTGCAAATTTTTTTAGTTAATACTATCATTTCAGTGGTAGGTGCAAAATCAATTAAAATATTAATTGATTCAATAAAATTTTTAATTAAAACCCGTTTTTAGTTTTTTCTGTGTAGGTAGAAATTTGAAAATACAAATTCAAATTGTGTTTAGGCTAGAGGTAAAGTAATTGCCTGACTAGCAGAAGATCACCGGTTCGAGCCCAGTTCGAGGCATATAATTTTTTTTTATGAATAAAATAAATTTTGTTGAACGCATTTCAATCTATTTATAGAATATTATAACCCATAAACATAAAATATTCAATTGTTACAATAAAAATTCGAAATTTGTAAATAAATGTCTGTTGTTACAATAGTATTAAAATTTAATAATAATGATTGCACGGGGAGCCATAAAAATTCTGTTGCAAAGCTGTTTTTTGTATGTATAGCAAAAAGAATTTTTTGAATAAATGATTCATTTATATTTTTATAATTGCTTAAATATTGTCATTTTTATTGATTTCTAAAGCTAGTGTAAACCCCTTAAAGAAACAAAACTGAATGTATTAAGCTATCCCAAATTTTTCCAAAAATATCTCGAAAATTCTCCTAATATGGACCGGAAAATATAATATTTTTTTTATTGCATACTTTCTTGTTAAGAAAGTTCATCAATGGCAATGGCAACCTAAGCAAAATTGTCAAATTATGAAATATCTAACGATGAGTAATCTTTTGATGTTAATGTTAAGATTACAGCGGATATGACAACCATGTTGACATGTGTGGTTAAACCGCAGATGGTAAAAATAATTCTATTATGTGTGTGGTTGTAGTATTGCATAAATCTTCTTTAATAAATTTTTCATTTGAATTTTTCTCTATTTTTTTTTTTTTTCTTTTTTATATGTAATTTTTTATTACATCTAGTATAATAAAATATGTGTAATTGAAGCTGTAATCTTTAACTTTGTCGCTTGTGTTCTAAATGCTAATATATTTATGTAGTTTTGCGTAATAAAAAAAATCTAGTTTTTTGTATAACTGGTTCAGTGTGAATGTAGTATGCATGCTCGATCATGCAATTTTAATACAAAAATATATTTTTATAAATATATAAATAAATATGAATGTACAATTGTAACTACATGCATGTATGTATGTACGAATGCCGCATATCAAGTTTAATGAATTACTAATGTACTCTAACTAACAATACTAACACAACCCAGCAAAATTTTAGGCATAACATTTAATTATACCATTTTATACCACTCATCGATCCCGTAGGAGTTATTTGACGAAATTTTGTAGAAATGTGTAATAGTGTCTAAATATGCTTTTGCAGAAGTTTTGTATACTTATTGTCGCTAGAGCTGGCATTCGCAGTTTAAATTGAAATTTTGCCGCTTTGTATGCCCGTTCTCGAAAGGGTATCCTATATTATGCCTTTGATTTTCTTTCGGGCCCGGGCAGTCAAAAGGGTTCTTGCGGATCTCAACGTAAACAAGTCACCGGGGCCGGATGGCATATCAGCACTGGTGCTGAAACAGTGCTCTTTAACGTTGTCACGTCCATTGGCAAAACTTTTAAGTTCTTCGTACCGTGCGGAAGTCTTCCCCTCATGCTGGAAGGTGGCCAATATCCAGCCAATCCCTAAAAAGGGTTCGGCTCTGCACTCTCCAAAGTGATGGAGACCATGGTTAACCACCATCTTGTAAAATATTTAGAGACCAATTCACTTTTAAATGATCGACAGTATGGCTTCCGTAGCGGTCGATCTACGGGAGACCTATTGGTGTTTCTGTCGGAATGATGGAGTCGGTCACTCCACCGCTTTGGTGAGAGTAAAGTGGTTGCTCTAGATATTTCTAAGGCGTTCGATCGTGTGTGGCACGGGGCACTCGTGACTAAGCTAGTTGCTTTTGGTGTCGGTAATGTCTTCTCTCGATTTATAACGAGTTTTCTCAGAGACCGCACTATACGTGTTGTTTTAGATGGGGTCTCATCAAACGAGTTTCAGCTAAATTCAGGGGTACCGCAAGGTTCTGTTCTTTCTCCTACCCTTTTTCTTATTTTTATTAATGACCTTCTTGGTCAGACCTTCAATCCTATCTACTCTTTTGCAGATGACAGCAACATTTGTCATTCATTTTCATTCGATCACAGGCCAAGCTCTTTGGAGATAGGGGGCATGCGGCAGAACATGAATGACACACTCAATCAAGACCTTTTTACAATCTCCGATGATGTATGTTAACCCACAGACGGGCTGTGGAATTAACATTGTCATCTGTAGCTATGGATGGTATAGGTATTGAGGAATCGGATACTCTTGATGTTCTGGGCATGAGAATACAGTGTGATGTCCGTTGGAATAAGCACGTATTTCAAGTGTCGAAAGAGGCATTCAAGTGTCTTGGTTTTCTAAAACGGTGCAAGACTTACTTCACTCCATCCGATCTCCTTACTATTTATACGAGCTATATAGGGCCAAAAATGGAATACAACTCACATATATGGGCAGGGGCTCCACTGTCTATTCTGAAGCTTCTGGAACGTGTTCAGGGGAGGGCGGTGAAGCTTATCAATGACAGTAGTGTATCCAACTCTATTGATTCATTGGAGCATCGTCGGAATGTGGGTTGTGTAACACTTTTCTATCGTAATACTCGCTTATCTAGTAGAGCACATCCGTTTGTCCTGTGTTTCGCACAGCGCATTACAGAGAAAATTCGTTTTTTAGTCGAACGATTCGTATGTGAAACAAACTTCCCGCAGAAGTCTTCCCTGTTACTTACAATTTAGAAAAATTTAAATCAAATATCCACAAACACTACTCCCTCTTTCCTCCTTCCCATACCATCCCCTGAGTATTGGTTAAATTATATAAAAAAAAAAAAAATCAACCTATTATTATATGTGACGATAGCTCTCGCGTAACAACCAGTGACCCCAGGTTCGAATCTCAGCTCGACCACTTTATTTATTTAATTCCAAAAATATTTGTAATAATTTTTTTTTTCTTAAATTTTTTATGGACACATTTGTTTTCCCAATCCGGTTACCATAGAAGTAACCAGTTACCTTACCCCCTACTAGGCAATGAGTCGACCTATTACTTTTAGGCTTATCACCTTCAGTGAAGTAAGGTGCATTGTAATGTGTGGAGCCCTATTGCGATACATTACTTTACCCATTATTTGGTAATGTGTGGTTTTGCTGGGATACTTAATACCCTTTGACATCGCAAATAATGCATTCAAATATCAACAAAAACTGCGAATTAATAAGAGTTTCCAACTATTTTCTTTTCTCTTGTAAAGTTCTGAAAATGTATTATATACCCTTATTCAAGAGAGGCATTCAATTCCAATGTGATCCAGTGTTGTACAATTTAATTTAGTTAAGTATGTCATCATATATAGTAAGATGCAACTTTACTTGAAAGAAATTTTGCCATAGTCCCTACGCTTCATAGAAAGAAACAACTAATTTATGGCTGAATTTGATAACATAAGTATAAATAAATCTGCTAACTAAATGAGAATTTCATGCCGGTTAAATTCAATATTATAAAATTCAAGCTATAAAAAAAACATTTGGTATGGCAACAACACTTTTATAAAAAAAAATTGGTATGGCAACAACAATATTTTTTGTTTTTTTGCGAAGATATACGATATTGATCACTTTTTAATCAAATGAGTTATTATTTAATTGAAAAATAATTCAATTAAAGAGATATCAATTTCTAATTGAATTAGCAATTTTCATTGTTGGTGGAATTTCAGCAATTAAAGTTTTTGAATCGATGGTTTTCGTAATTAAAATGGGTTTTCATTTTTTGTGTGTACTGAGAATTTTAACAACACTTTTGGGGTGTTTTCAGAACTAGTTCTTAAGAACCGGTTAAACATCAATTCTAGAGCGATTGATATTCAGAATATCCTCTTAAAACTCAGAAAATACAATTTGAAATTCAAAAAATATCAATTTAAATTCAGAAAATATCAATGGAAATTTTGAATTTCCTTCTGACATTCATAAAATCTCAATTGAAATTTAGAATTTATGCTTGAAACTCAGAATATATCAACTGAAAATCAGATTTTCATTTGAAATTCAGAAAATATCATTTGAAATTCAGAAAACATCATTCGAAATTCAGAAAATTTCGCATTATCAGAAACTCATCAATTATGAATCAGAAAATACCAATTGGTATTCAGAAAATATAAATTGAAATTCATAAACTATCTTCTGAAATTCAGAATACATCAATTGAAATTCAGAAAACATTTAATTTAAATTTCAAATCATATTTTCTGATTTTCAATTGATGTGTTTCTGAATTTCAAGTACACATTTTGCAATTGAAGTTCAGATTTTCTATTTGAAAATTAGATTTTCCATTTGAAAATCAGATTTTCCATTTGAAATTCAGAAAATATCAATTGAAATTCAGAACATCCATTTCTAATTGAGAAAATATTATTTGAAATTCAGAAAATATCAATTGAAATTCAGAAACTTATCAATTGTAATTTAGAAAATATCAATTGTAATTCTGAATATAATAAATGAAATTTTAAATGAAAAATTTGAATTTCATTTGATGTTTTATGAATTTGAAATGAAAATTCTGAAATTCAATTCATGTTTTCTGAATTTCAATAGATATTTTCTAAATTCTGAAGTGCAATTGCAAAAGGAGTAGTATTCTCCAAATCCATAAATTCAATTGATGAATTTCAAATGGAATTTCTGATTTTCAATGGATATTTTCTAAACTTTAATACTTATTTTCTGAATAACAGTTGCAAAAAATGTAGTAGTTTCAAAAAACTTTTGGTTTTGGATTCAAAATTTGTATGAAAAATACTAGGTTTTGGAAATAATGTACAAATAACTAAAAATTAGCTTTAAATTGTTTTCCTTAAAAAAAAAAAACGTTATACATATTTCAATTTTCCTATAACACAGTGCAGCAGTGAAAAACGTACACTGACATAGAAGTATATGTTCGATTCTACAACGAGGGTGGATCAATAAGTCCGTGACTTTTCGAATGAAACACAGTTTTTTTTTGCAAAAAAAAAATTATTTTTCAACATAATCTCCTTTTAGCTTAATACATTTAGTCTAACGTTTCTCCAATTTTTGTATCCCTTCAAAAAAATAGGATTTTTCGAGGTCCATAAAATAGGCATTTCTTGGCCATACGGGGTGGTTTTTTGTTTTTTGAAATCCTCGTTAAATAGGTCCAATAAGTTGGCATAATATTCGCCGTTTATTGTTTTTCCTTTTTGAAGATAATCGATGCGGATTATCCAGCGTGCATCCCAAAAAACTGTTTGGCCACGATTACGTTTATGGTCAATTGAGAGCAAACGCGGCACCCATCTTGCAGACAGCTTTCTTAAACCCAACTGATCATTTAAAATCGAAACCACACTGCCATATGAAATGCCTATGGCATCAACAATCTCAGGCATATCATGGATTTTTTCGAGATTTTCCGGTGTATTGACTTTAATTGGCCGTCCAGAATGTTCAGCGTCATTTGTACTTGTGCGACCACAACAAAAGTCAGTAAACCACTTTTTTACCATTGATATCGATGATGCAGAGTCCCCATAGTATTTATCAAGCTTTCCCTTAGTTTGATTGAGGGTTTTTTCGCAAAAAATAATGTTTAATGAGCACTCGAAATTCACTTTTTTCCATTTTTAAAAAAATCCACGATGTTGTATGTTTTGAAAAGCTGTTAAACGCAAAGTAAATGACGGAACTTGCTCAAAATTTGAAAGTAGTCTATTAATAGGTGGTACTTGATGGGAGCAGTGTTGGATTTCATATAACTACGAGGGAAGTTCGAAAAGTCACGAACTTATTGATCCGCCCTCGTACCTATACTCGGTTTGAAGAGTTTGGTGATCAATTTTTAAATTTAAAATCCGATATTACACAGAAAACATTTTTGTCAAAAAAAATAGCAATTAAACTTTTGCTTGATTTCAAACTCACTTTCAATAAAAAGTTTAGTAATATGTAATATGTAATATATGTTTAATTCAAAAATAATTTCGTGCACACGAAATTTCCAGTTTTTATAACCCATAATGACCACAAAGGAAAAAATGGTAAATTTAAAAAAATTCATCAAAATTTAAAAAAAAAAAAACGTCGAAATTTAAAAAAAAAACTAGAACTTTAAAAAATATCTCAAATCAAAAAAAAAATCTTTAAGGGCAATTCCAGGTCAAGTTTAATGTTTAAAGACCCATATCTCAAAAGTAAATCTTTTTAAAATTCTGAAAAAATATATGTTAAAAACTAAGGCCTCTCTACAAGGTGGAGACTCATTTGGTTCCGGAGTTATGGAGGAAAATGTGGTTGTAAGCAAAATTTTCGTCGTCGAGTTATTATGCAAAATCTTTTACATGCTATGAGTGTGTGTGTTTTTTTTAATTTTAGCGACTTTTTCAAAAATTTTTTGATGATTTTTTTTTCAAATTTTATATAAAGTTGTAATAGTATCTACTAAAATTTTTTTGAAATTAAAAGCAATATATAATATATATAATAAATTTTTAATAGATATTATTAAAGTTTTAATTGAAAATAATAGTTACAAATTATTTTAATTGATACTACAATTTCCTTAAAAGGACCGAAATTAATTAAACGTTTAATTGAATCAACAAATATTTTAATTGGAAGTTAGTTAGTTTTTTCTGAAAAAATTCGTCAAATCGAAATAAATCGCTAAAATTGAAAAACTATCATAAAAAATTACAAAAAATCCCCAAAAATTTAAAAAAATTATTAAAACTAACAAAATCTACAAAATAACAAAAAAATGTTTTTGAATTTGTTTTATGACCAATATTTATTTATTAGATTTTATTTTTACGGGCTAATTATGGTCAATTAAATATTAAGATGAAAATAAAACTCAAATTATTATATCCTTTTCACTCGACGTTTCGTTGACGGTATTTCAACTTCTTCTGGAGTGTGAACTTTATTAATTTGATTTTATTAACATTGTCAAGTATTCCTCAAATTTAAATAAAAACTGGACATCACGTCACAAAATTTAATAAATTTAATCAATAATAACAACTTAAATAAATCACAGTTTAACCTAAGGTTTTCGAGATATACGTAAACATATTTAGGCGATTTTCTTTTTTTCAAGATTGTTGATTTTTTCCGATTTGAAGGTTTCCATTTTTAATTTAAGCGATTTTTTTTAACTTTGACTATGTTTTCCACTTTATTTTTAATTTTGGCAAGTTTTTTTTTCAAATTCGACGATTTTTTTTTAATTTTGACAATGTTCTCAAATTTTGTGGTTTTTAATTTCCCATTGAAAAATATTGAAAAAATTCTATTTGCATAATAATATTGAAAAAGTTATGGTTCACAAAAGTTGTTTTGCTTTACTTTGGCAACAATTTTGCCAAATATTGTTAGTGAAGAATTAGGAGAGCTTGAAATGATAGGGACACGCCTACATCAGATTGCTTTTCACAATTTGTTAAATAAGTTTTGGGACTTTAGCACATTTAATTACTATAAATGCAATTAATGTTTATCCCGATGAAAATAAATTTAAATAACAAATATGCAGGTGCTTGTGCAAATTTAAATGTAACTGACACTAATAGAAAACATATGATTTTCTATTGTTGATTTACTTGAATAAACGTCACTACATTGCTAGGTCTGTCAAAAAAACAGAGTAGTATTTGGAAGATGACAAAGCCAATTGTGACAATTTTTTGTTGTTGTTTTTGTTTTTTCTTTGATATTTTAAATTTTGAATCTCGCTCCTAGACGAGGACAAGAAATTCTCATTGAGTTTGTGATTTAACATAGCAAATATCTCTAGAAATTCTAATAACAAAGTCCCCTGAAGATTTCCTTAGGCAGGAATGAAATCCGGATAGGGACACGCCTACATCAGATTGCTTTTCACAATTTGTTAAATAAGTTTTGGGACTTTAGCACATTTAATTACTATAAATGCAATTAATGTTTATCCCGATGAAAATAAATTTAAATAACAAATATGCAGGTGCTTGTGCAAATTTAAATGTAACTGACACTAATAGAAAACATATGATTTTCTATTGTTGATTTACTTGAATAAACGTCACTACATTGCTAGGTCTGTCAAAAAAACAGAGTAGTATTTGGAAGATGACAAAGCCAATTGTGACAATTTTTTGTTGTTGTTTTTGTTTTTTCTTTGATATTTTAAATTTTGAATCTCGCTCCTAGACGAGGACAAGAAATTCTCATTGAGTTTGTGATTTAACATAGCAAATATCTCTAGAAATTCTAATAACAAAGTCCCCTGAAGATTTCCTTAGGCAGGAATGAAATCCGGATAGGGACACGCCTACATCAGATTGCTTTTCACAATTTGTTAAATAAGTTTTGGGACTTTAGCACATTTAATTACTATAAATGCAATTAATGTTTATCCCGATGAAAATAAATTTAAATAACAAATATGCAGGTGCTTGTGCAAATTTAAATGTAACTGACACTAATAGAAAACATATGATTTTCTATTGTTGATTTACTTGAATAAACGTCACTACATTGCTAGGTCTGTCAAAAAAACAGAGTAGTATTTGGAAGATGACAAAGCCAATTGTGACAATTTTTTGTTGTTGTTTTTGTTTTTTCTTTGATATTTTAAATTTTGAATCTCGCTCCTAGACGAGGACAAGAAATTCTCATTGAGTTTGTGATTTAACATAGCAAATATCTCTAGAAATTCTAATAACAAAGTCCCCTGAAGATTTCCTTAGGCAGGAATGAAATCCGGATAGGGACACGCCTACATCAGATTGCTTTTCACAATTTGTTAAATAAGTTTTGGGACTTTAGCACATTTAATTACTATAAATGAAAAAAAAAATGTTTTCCTATATTTTTTCAAAAAAAAAAATGCTAGTAAAAGTTATTTTTTTCGCATAAAATGTTAAACAAATTTGTTCCATGAATTCTTAGCCACATTATTCCCAAATATTGTTAAGCCGTATCACCAAGTCTAAATTAGCTGTTGGAAAAAACTGATGACAACTTTTTTCAAAGAGCCCACTGATTTTATTTATTTTATTTTATTTATTTATTTCATTGACTGTCCTATGCTACAAGATTAAATCTTATAATTACAGCATAGGATTTTATAAAGCTAAACATGTTAATTTGTTTATAAGAATTACATATGAAATTCAAAATTTTCACAATCTTAGGATGCCCAAAAAAAAATTTGTCACCAAACTCAACAAACCGAGTATAGTGTTTAACTAAACTCAAAAAATAAGTTAGTAGAAAAGTTAGTAAAACGTCTTGTAAATCAGGTATACTATTTGTTAGCAAAGTTTTTGCTAAAATTCTGTTTTAAGCTAAAATTTTTGTTATACTTATTCAGCACTTAACTGTTTTAAACTAATGTTTTACTAATATTATACTAATGTTTTACTAATTAATTTTGCTAAAAAAAAATTGTGCTGATAAGCACATTAATAGTGTGGACGACAACCAGATTGAAAGATATGCGCAGAATGAAGCAGATGTCGCGGCATGTCAAGATGTTGTAGAGAAGAGGAAAATGATACTAAAAAGTACAACTCTAATAAGACATATAAAAAAATCAACCATGGAAGATTTTTGTATCTGTTTTTCATACATAAAACAAATACATAAAACTTAAATTTTGCGTTGTCACCGGCTTGTGAAAATAATTGTCTATTAATTAAATAAAAGACAAAATAACATATTTCAATTTAATATGTATTTCTAAACTAAATGTAGAGTTTTATAGAGTTTTATAATCTAGTGTGGTCAAATTGCAAACAAACATATACAGACATGTAGACAGAGTAAAGCGAAAGACAAAGACACACATCTTAAGTTCCTTTTTCTTATTGCAAAAAAGGGTTGTTTTTTCGTTTCGTTTGTTTTTGTTTATTTTTTCATTTCGTTTCTATAATTATCTTCGGCAGTTGCGTCCTTTAAAAGATAGCATCGTTTAGACAACCATTGAAGTTAGTAGTTGAAAGAAATTTTTTGTTATGTTATATTGTATATTTATTTCTATATATTTTCAGATATAAAATTAATTCATGTCGTCAATGTGGGAAAATGAAAATTTTTATATTTCGTAATTATTGTAAATTATTTTTAAAAGAATCACAAAAAAATGTTTTATGATTGTCAGCAAATAAATTAACTAAATTACAATTTTTCTAAAAAGTTTTTGCGTTTTTTTCAGTCTACTAAAATTTAGCAAAAAATTTATTAATTTTTAGCGAGCCTTTTTTATTTCTAATCCACTAAGTGTTAGCGAAACTTTTGCTGAATCTACTAATTTTGTTGCTAAAAATCAGCTCGCTGATTTTCAGCAAAAGATTTTGCTGACATTAGCAATTTTTTTGCAAGCACCCTCCTGACTAAAATTTTGCTGACTCAGCAAAATTTTTTGCTGACTTTACAAACTTTTTTTTTTGAGTGTACCCTTTGATAATAGGTTTTTTATTTGTCTTTATTTGCTGCATAGTGTAATTATCACTTGTATACGAATTATGATTATGTGACTTTTATAGCGCGATCTAAAAATAGCATCACATATGATTAAGCTTTTAATACATATTTTCTTTCTCCTTATCGTTATTAAGTTAGAATCAACAACACAACAAATTACATTTCGTTTGTTGCTTTGTTGTATGAATGAAATTGAAATTGTTTAAAATTCCTAATTATTTTTTATTTTTTTTGTTCTATTTGTGTTGATAACGCTTTCATGGAGCTTTTGACAAGTAGTAGCTAAGCGCTCCAGTGGCGCAATTGGTTAGCGCACGGTACTTATAATCAGTAACTTGTGAGCAATGCCGGGGTTGTGAGTTCGAGCCTCACCTGGAGCAGTACGTTTTTTGTAAATAGAAAAATTTTTAAAACTAAACAAATTAATTTAACAAAGGCCAGAGCCATTGACCTCAAAAATATGTAAATATCTAGAATGTTAAAAATATAGATTCATTGTGAAAAGGGGGAAATACCAGAAAGTGTAAGAAATTGGATACTCTATATTCTGCTTATTAGGGACAAAATGTCCATCAATTATGTTTATTTTAAAGTACAGTTTATGCTTAGAATTTAGATTTTTAAATTTAACTAATAAAAATTCAAGTTGCATAAAGTTTAATAAATTGGTTTTTTTAAAATAAACTCATAGAATACAAATTATTGCTACACCAAAAAAATTTGTCAGTTATTCTCAACTAAATTTTTAACTTAATTAAAAATAACTAATTTTGTTTCATTACACATTTCAACTGAGAATGTAGTTACTGACAACCATGTTGTGAATTTTAATATATAAATATGAAAAAAATAACAAAAAACAACCGCTTAAAAGTTTTAAACGACCATATTTTTTTTTTCATTTTTAATTTAAACAATAGAAATGGCATAGCACAACTATAGATTTAGTTGTTTTTTAACCGCTCAAACCAATACCCAGTAAAAACCGCTGCTTACCAGCAAGCTGGTTTGTAAGGGAGTAAGCCAAATAGAATCCCTTACAAACCTGCTTACATATGCCATGATTTTTATATGGCGAATTCCCACTTGGAAGCATTACTTTTGGGCAAAATAAGCGCGGGTTTTAGCGCTTAGAAAAAGCTGTGATTTCATGGCTTTTAGTAAAATCATATTTCGTGTCTACATAATTACGATTAAAAGTAATAATATGAATAATATATAATTTATTTTACATAAAATTCTACAGAGATTAATTTTAGACATAATATAATAATTTGTTTTTACCGCACCTCGTGCTAGCTCTTCAGGAACAGTGAAACGACTAATTATTTTTTTAACATACTCGAAAACACCAAACACCATCGGAAATCACTCGGTGAAAACTGGTTAAGATCGTTTATAATCTACGACATGAAACTTTCTGCATTACAACCTGCATCCTCGTAAGGGATTAACGTAAGCTGCTTACAACCTGCGTCATTGTAAGGGAAAACAGTAAGCTCAACAAAATTTTTTGTTTAGTTTTATACGAACAATATAATAGTAAGCACTTACTTCAGCGCATTTCTTTTATCCTGCTTCTAAAAACACGAAAATTTTTTATTGGGTAGGTTTCCTTAATTTTTTGTTTCTCTCTCTGTAAAAAAAAACACAAATATTTTGTTTAAAAATATCTTATCAAAAATAAATTAACTTATCTCAAATCCAACGAAACTTTGGCGAATTTTTAAAGCATAAAAATTAATTGAATTAAATTTATTTGATTAGCTTTCAAAGATTGGGCCAAGGTGTAAAATATTTTTTTATTTTTATTATAAATTAATATTTTTTCAGTTTTCAATTAATTTGAAACTTTTTGGTATTAACTGAGAAATTTTATCGGTGTAGCAAACATTTTATCTTTAATTGATTTACAGTGGGCCGGAACAAAGTTATATTGATGTATTTTCAGTTCAGTAATATAATTTTAATAACGTTTTAGTAAAATCCAAAAAAAATTATGGTCGGTGAAGACACTAAATAATTTACCCTAAACTGATACAACAAGAAAACTACTTTTAAGCTGACACTATTAGGGCGTTTCAGCATTCCACTTTGTTTTTTGATTATATAACTCTTAAAGCGGAATACGAATGCTTATGGCCTAAAGGGTTTGTCTGAAATAGATTTTGTACAAAAAAGAAGTTAAGAACCAAAGAAAAAATGTTTTTCTCTTGCACTTTTTTCACAAAACCACATAAAACACTACCCATGACTTTCAGCCAGCTGAATAAAATTATTCACGGTACAAATTATTAGTTTAAGATTATTAGTTTAATTGATATTATCATTGCCGTGATAGGTGCAATATCAATTAAAATATTAATTAATTCAAGAAATTTTGTAATTGAACCCCGTTTTTAGTTTTTTTTTTGTGTAACAATAACTGTTATTTTCATTGCCCGTTTTAAAATAAACTTAATTTTTATTTTTTTTTTTACTTTTGCGAAATTTCGACTTTAGACTATTTTTTGCTCCATTAAAAATGTTGTACACAGATAAAACTAAAAACGGGTTTCAATTAAAAAATTTATTGAATCAATGATACTATCAATTAAGCCTATTATTAAAATTAAGAAGGAAAAAAAAGTTATAAATATCTTCTACAAAAAAAAAAAAATATGAAACTCAAAAAAAATGTGCGATCTATACGTTGGTATGTGTGTTTTTTGCAATGCTGAGTCTGTGTTTGCTTGTTTTCTTTGCTAACTTCAAATGTATTTGGTATTTTATACTGCAATTTTTCTATTTAAGCATACAGTGTATGAAAAAATAATATGATAATTGCGTCTAAAATAAAATATATATTTAAAAGTCATTTAAAATTTTAATTGATTCAATTAAATATTTGTTTAGAAACAAATTGAGTTCAAATCAAATCTTTAATTAGATATTTTAGGTTGATCATTTTTTCTGTGTATGCTTACTTGAAGATAACTCGTCCAAATTGACTTCATGCCAATTTTTCATTGTGTTCGTTAACACTTTAATGTCCAAGGGCGTTTTTAAATGAACTTCGCTTTTAGGTTGTATTTTTAACATGTACGACTTTTAACTAAAGGAGTTATATTATTGCTATAGAAAACATAAGGTACACAGAAAAAATTATCAACCTAAAATATCTAATTAAAGATTTGATTTGAATTTAGTTTATTTCTAAACAAATATTTAATTGAATCAATTAATATTTTAATTGACTTTTAAATATATAAATACATATTTTATTTTAGACGCAATTATCATATTATTTTTTCATACAATGTATGAATAAATAGAAAATTTTCAGTATAAAATACCAAATACATTTGAAGTTAACAAACAAAACAAGCACACACACAAACAGACTCAGCATTGCAAAAAACACACATACCAACGTATAGATCACACACTTTTTTCTGAGTATCATATTTTTTTGTAGAAGTTATTTATAACTTTTTTTTTCCTTCTTAATTTTAATAAAAGGCTTAATTGATAGTATCATTGCCGTGATAGGTGCAAAATCAATTAAAATATTAATTGATTCAATAAATTTTTTAATTGAAACGTTTTTAGTTTGTTCTGTGTAATACATATACAGTGCACTTGCGATAATATGAACTAATTAAAACCAATCCAGTTCACTTTTGTAAGATTGTTCATATTTGCGATTGGCATCTAATTTACCTTTAAAAACGTTTTTCCAATAAAAATAAAAGTTTCTTATGTTAAATTTCTTATTAATTGTTTATTGGATTAAAAAAAACAATTATTTTTTGAAAAACAAAACAAAATTTAAAAGTTACTTGTTTAAAAAAGTTACAGTTTAAAAGTTACACTTGCACCTTTTCCCTAATGTTCTAAAATTTCAGCTTTTTCTTTTAAAGTTAAAAACTAATGCTTTTTTATGCATATTTAAGAATTTTTCACGTTAAATTTATATTCACAAAACAAATAAGGAATTCTAGCTGAATCTGAGCACTAACTAAAACGTGTATGTTAGAAATTTTGATTGACAGCTGAAGACAAATAGCTAGGGAAATCCCCAAATTATAATGCAGTTGAATAAAAATTTAACCAATACCCTGTTAATTTAGATTTAAACACTGCTTAGGTTGATAAAATCCGTTAAAAATACAAAAATAAGCTGTTCATATTTTAAAGCTTTGGCACTAAGTTCATATTTTAGAGTAGTCAATGGAAGAAAAAAAATGTTCATATTTTGGGGTGTTCATATTTTCGCGAGTGCACTGTATGTAAATAATGTATTTTCCCAAGTTTTTGGTTCAAAAAAAACTATATGCTATAAAAAAAAATGTATAGTAAGGCAAGCATTTTTTTTTTTGTGTGCAGAAAAAAAAAGTATATTCATCGTCAAATATTGTCGGAATTATCAAAGTTGTACAAGATTTTAAAAACTGTAATATAAAATTATTGCTCAAGTTTCCAAGTGTTTCAATGACTTTGATAGCAGATTTTATTAACTCTTTTTTATTAAATAATTAACGATTTGCTTTTGCATTTCCACCGAAAAAGTCTGATACCACTGGTTTTGGTTCAAAAATATCCTTTGTTAAAAGTTCCGCTTTGTAAAACAAACACTGGAAGCAAATATGTTATGTATTGGTTCCGTCATTTAAACTCATAATGTAATGTTGTAATGTTGAAAGAAGGCACTATGCACCGCGACCAATGTAGGTCTTTTGTGCTGCCTAAGGTTACCTACAGATTCAAGCTACCTATAAAGCCAATTATCCTATTAGGCAAAATGTTCGCGATGTCGGAAGGCGAAATGAAGCGATCACCTAGAAACCTAAGTCTCCTATCACAAAGCCTGGGACATTCGCAGAGAACATGCTCCGAGGTCTCAGACACCATCTCGCAAAACCTACACAAATCCGTGTCCGATTGACCCTTCTTGTGCAGATGGTATCTGAGATTACAGTGTCCAGTTAAGTACGACGCCAGGGTCCTCAAACCCCCCCTTTAAAGCGACAAGAGTCGCTTCGACCCCCTACTGGAAAAAGAGATCAATCTTTTAGCCTGGCGCTGACCAGTAGAGTTTTCCCAGTAACCAGAAAATTCAGACTCCCTCCATGCCCTGACCCTTTCCCTACCATACCCCGCAGGTATTCCACAGAATGGTTCAGGACCAATAAGGGCCCTCGGGCCCCGCGGTTGGCAAGACAATCTGCTCTCTCGTTGCCCTCATGCCCCTCATGACCAGGAATCCACCCCAAGGTTAGAGAGTTGCCTCAACTACACACAAAGTTATTTAAACTCATAAAAAAAGTCTTTACAAATAGTTAAAAATTCAACTACGACAACAGAATTACGATATTGAATTGATATGAATTTGAGCCAGCAGAATTTTTAGTCAAGTTGCAAATAATATTCTGCTGAATTATTTAATTAAATTGAAGTAAAAAAATTGAGTAGAACAATGAAAATTGCGAAAATATAAATAGTTTTTGAATAACACAAAAAAAATTTTGAAAACAAATTTTATCTAATTTTAAACAGTTTTTCTTTAATTTTAAATAATTCTTATTTACAATAATTTAAAAAAATTGATTAATGATGTCTCAATTTCAAATAAAACATTGCAATTTTTTAATATTTGCTACATAATTTTGTTAGTTGATAAAAAAAAATTCCCTGGAAATTCCGCTCAAAATTAGTAGGATTGCGGGATTGGAAAAATAATGAGATTCCCGGGCTTGCCGCTACGAGAATTCCCGTTACAAAAACCCTAATTGGAATGCGTTTAATAGCCTTTTGTACTAAATTTTTTTTATGAGTGTACTTACCCCGTTATAATAAAGCTTTTAGGAAAAATTTGATAAGCGCTCCAGTGGCGCAATTGGTTAGCGCACGGTACTTATAATCAGTAACTTGTGAGCAATGCCGGGGTTGTGAGTTCGAGCCTCACCTGGAGCATTTAGTTTTTTGTGAACAGAGAGATATATTCAATATGCTGACAGACTTTGAATTTGTTTTGTAATACATTTCAATATATTTCTAATAGAATGTGATATGAATATTGTTATACAAATAAAACATAAGAGTTCAGAACAACACACCAACCATAAAAAAAACTCTACAGCCAAATGTTTGATTATGCTCAATGGTGTCTTTCAAACTGAACGTTTTGAGGAAAAATTTAATTTTATGAAATTTTTTTTTTATAATAAAAAAAAAATATATTGAAATGATGTGGGCTTAGTGTGGCTCGAACCCACGATCTTGTGATTGTCAGGCAAACACTCTAGCCATCTTACCACATAATTTAAGATTTAGAGGTAGTTTCACTTGGAGTTTTTAGGATAAACTCTATATTAAATTACACAGAAAAAAATTATTGTCAATAAAATTTCAATTAAACTTTTTGATTTTAATTTCACTTTCAATTAAAAGTTTAATAATATCTATTGAATGTTTAATTGATATGAAAAAAATGCCACAATTTTAAAAAATTAACGAAATTTAAAAAAATTAACCAAAAATTAAAAAAAATCAATTAATTGGAAAACATTCAAGCAAAACTTTGGTAATGGGTGCGATAAAGTAATGCATTACCTTGTAATGTGTACTCCTTACCTGTATCATTATTTTCCAACAGGAAGTAATGAGTTACCGATAATTGAACACTCATGGATTACCTTGTAATGAGACCTCATTAACTTCATCATAAAATAATGACTTACCGATCATCAATTACATAATACATGAATTATTAACGTAAAGTAATTATTAATATATATTTTTGAAAATCTATTTATAGACACATTACTTTGTGATTTTTTGTAAGCATGGGGGTAAGGTGTATATTTTTGATATCACGAACGAAAACACGAAGCACAACAACTCATCTACATTTTAAGCAATAAAATATTATATGTATCGATAGCTCAGTTGGTAGAGTTCTCGCCTAACTAATTGTTAAATACCAGATAACCCAGGTTCGAATCCCAGCATGACCAAGTTATTTATTTAATAAAAAAAAGTTATTTATTTAATTTAAAAAAATATTTGTAAAAAAAAAATATTATGCATTTTTTTTATGAAAATCTACTTTTTCCCACCATGTAACCATATAAGTAACCAGTTACTTCACCCCCTACAAGGTAATGAGTTACTTTGAGGCTTATCGCCTGTAAAATTCATCAGTGAAGTCACGTGTAAAGTAATGCATGAAGCCCTATGGCGATACATTACTTTCCCCATGATTTGGTAATGTGTGGTTTTGCTGGGATAGCTAAAATGAAAAATTTTTTACAAAATTAAAAAAGGTTAAAATTTAAAAAAAAAAATCAACGAATTGAAAACAATAATCTCTAAATGTAAAAACATCACTAAAAAACAAAAAATAAATAAATTTGCAATTTTTTTATTTTGCCGAATTTTTGTTTTAAATTTGTATATTTCTTAAAATTTGGTAATTTCTTTAAATTTGGCATTTTTTAGTTTTTTTGGTTTTTTTCCCCAATTTTATCGATTTTGAAGTTTTGTGCCAATTTTTCTCATTTTTGTTTTCAATTTTGGAGATTTTTTTCAATATCGGAAACTTTTTCAATTTTAAACTCGAATAAATTTTTTTCTGTGTAGGTTAACTGCTTATTAACGAAATGAATTTTGTTTGAGCTTGTAAATAATATTTTAATTGTTACCCGAATGTTTTTATACAAATAAACGATAATAGTTTATCAACCCAACAACAATAAACAGACACTCTACAACTAAGTACTTGATTATGCTCAATGGTGTAGTGGGTAGAGTGCTTGTCTTGCAAGCAGAAGGTGTCGAGTTCGAGCCCAGTTACGAAAAGAAAATCTTTTTAGTAAAAGTTTTTCTTCACATCGTTTTTTTTATTAAAAAAAAAATTATAAAAAAAATAAATGTGCCGGGCTCGAACCCACGATCTTCTGATTATCAGACAAACGCTCTAGCCATCGTGCCATTTCGTTTAATATTTCAAACGAATTTTACTTGAAGTTTTACTATACACAAAAGATGGGAGGTTAACTGATTATTAAACGGAGGTTAACTGCTTATTAAACAATTTTAACGAAATGTCTATAGACTCTAAATTAGAAACAATATATTTTTTATAAATTAGAAAAAATCCTTTATTTTCACAAAGTATGTAAGTCCTACTAATTTTGTAAAATTTTTACTAGCAATATAGTTACAAATATACTGAGAAAATTATCTGCATGATATCAACGAATTTTTGCATTATATCAATGAAATTTCACTAGAATTCGTTCATTGAAACTTTGCTTTAAGTGAATAAAAAATTTCGTAAAATTGTATGAAGAATTTAAATTTAAAAGTTTACAATTAAAAGTTTTACCCACTCAATAAAAAAGTTTTATTAAAAAACTGCTTTCATAAAAAGTATGTAACTTTTCATTAATTTTGACAAAATTTTCGATTATTTTGTTAAGAAAAGTGTCATTGATTTATTGAAAAATTTCATTATTTTTTGTGCAACAAAATTCTCTCTGTGTAGCTGAAACATTATTGACTTTATAAGTACAAAATTATTGTCCATCATAAAATAAAATACAACCCATTGTATTAGCATTTCTTTTTTTTTTTTTTGTTTTTGCAAATAATGTGTTGTGGTTTGTTGTTCTAAATGGTGATTCATGTTTTCTTTTTATTGTTACATTCGCTTGTTGTTGTTTTTTGTGCTTTCGCGTTGACTAAACAAAATGCTTAGTTTCAAGTGTGACATTTGACAACCCCCCGCCAAGCGCTCCAGTGGCGCAATTGGTTAGCGCACGGTACTTATAATCAGTAACTTGTGAGCAATGCCGGGGTTGTGAGTTCGAGCCTCACCTGGAGCAGCAATTTTTTTTTTTACACAAATTTTTAATATTTTTTTTAATTAAAACTTATTTTTGTTAATAAAAAAATGGAAATAATTTTAAGTTTTTGCTTATATTTGTTTTTTTTTTTTGATTACATTTTTTCTACATGAGTCATTCCATGTTAAACCGATTGATTTTTAAACTCACGAATTTTGTTTGTTTTGAAATTTGTCAGACGTAAACTTATTTCAAAAATATTTGACACGTATTTTTGGAAATAATTTAAAAATTGAGTTATTTGTGTTTAGAAATTTGAAAAACATGAAAAATATTCGGACATGTCGATATATAAGTTGATATATTTTTAAAGCTAGTGGGGCCGATTTAAATTGTTGATGGCTTATTGCAATGTTCTTGTGCTCTATGTTTTTAAGTGCATTTAAATATCTACACTGAGAGAATTGTCTGTATGATATCAATGAATTTTTGCATTATATCTATGAAGTGTCACTGGAATTCGTAAAGTGGAACTATTCATTAAATTTAAGCAGTTTTTAATAAAATTTTCAGAAAATTTTCATTTTATTTATTAAAAATATCATTCGTCTAATAAAAAAGTTTCACTAAAAATAGTTTCATAAAAATTAAGAAGCATTTTCATAAAGTGAAGAAAATTTGGCCCGATTAAATTGTATCACACTAGATCTAATTGTATCATATTCGATTTATTTAGATACAATTAGAAGTGATTTGATATCGTTTTGACCAAATTTTGTCCTCATCTAATTTAATCAAATGATAATGATACTATAAGATTATATCTTATTTAATATAATATGATATAATATGGTCTATATATTATTTTTAATATAAAAATCGTTCCAATTTTCAAAACATTAATATAAGGTCCTCCTTATATAACTCGAATATAACTTGTAAATATGGCAAAACTATGTTAAACATAAAATTTATTACAGTTTTCGAGATACAAATGACTTTTTTGTTACCATTTCGGCTGAAATCAATAATATTTCAAATAATTTATAAAGTGTTCTGTTTGAAATGCAGAACATTTGTAATTAATATTGATAATTTTCATTTGTAAATAAAGAAGTTATAAATTAAGGATTTCTTTAAAATTTTTAAACGATACGGCAAATGTTCTAATTGAAATTAAGATTTTTGGGTTGTTAAACATTCTACTTAAATTGTTCCCAATTTAAAATAATTTTCTCAATTTAAAAAATTAATCAAAAAAAGTATCAAATTTGATATTGTCTTATATCTAATCGAAATACAATTTGATCCGAAAAATGGTGGATCGTATTGCATATAAATGAATTATATTACACTGAGTTTGATTATATTACACTGAGAATTGATACGATTCCATCCAGTGAAAATAAATTTGTTAAATTGTATAAATGGGGCTAGATATTATGGTCCGATTATTAAGAGCCCAATTTAAATTTAAAGTACAAGTAAATTTAAAATTTACATGATCAACAATCAAACATTTGTTGTCAAACTAAAATGTTTGAAGTTTGCTATTCTAAATTGTGATGTTCAATTAAGATAATTTTAAATAAATATTTTCAATGAAAGTTTTCGAGTTCTACTTGCAATTATGAGTAGGATATTATGGATTCCAAAACAAAATCGTTACTTTTCCACAACTGAAAATATTTTTTAAGGTTTTATTAGTTTTTTTGTTTTTATATACATCGAGATTATTTTAATGTTATTTTTAATTTAAAATGAGCTTTCAACCACCGTGTATTTACAAAAATAAAGCAAATAAAACATATTAGCTAGGTTGATACTAGTATTCCGATCTGGCTAAAGATCTCATAAGAACCCATCATTTAGAAAAGATAGAGCCTCCATAATAGGCAGAGCTTTAACAAAAAAAACTTTCAATCATTAATGTTGCTGCATTTCTGTCTTTTTAGTAATCCAACAAGTGGCTGTGGTCTTTTCCTAACAAGCAGCTTGACTTTACTAAGCCTTAAATACCAAAAATGTACTATTTACATTACTATTTTTTTTATATGGGGCAATACATTTTGTCAATCCAATCCAATTATATATTGTCCGTAAGATACAATTAAATAAGCCGTTTTGCGAAAAATTACAGTTACAAGCAATATTTGATCTTGATCATGATGTCATACTTTAATATATTAAACTGTACAAAATTATATAATATTTTTAATCGGGTAGTTACAATTTAATCTATAATTCAATCTAATGGAAAATTCCAATTATGTTTGTAATTTTGTAAATCTCAGATTTCTGCTGAAATTTTAAATAGAAGAATTATAGTTTGAATATAATTTTAAAATTTAATATATAATAAACACTTTATATTCGATGTGAAACTAAAGTTTATTATGATACCATATATTATTATACGTAAAATTGTATTAAGCAATATAGAATTGTTTATGAAATCATGCTAATTAATATGTATGAGACCATATCAATAATTTTCCAATAACCTAATAAAAGATGAAGTTATATATGATTATATGCGCCATCACATATATCCATATTAAACTATATAAAACTATATGTTTTTATATAATGTTATATTAAATAATATATGATTTTATATGAACGTTTTTACTCGAGGTATTTTAATGCAAAAATTAGATAGTATATGAACATGAACAGAAGACCACATGTGGTTTTATATATGATCATATATGAGCAGAAATGGGAAATGGGATCATATATGGGCTTGTATATGTTCATATATGGATATATCTGACCATATATTGTTCAATATATGACCATATAAGATCTCATATATTACCATATATGTTTGGATCCGAAATTTGAGGGTATATGGTCGTATATTTATATATGCGCATATATTCATATATGAGCATATATTCATTATATTCATATATGCTCATATATGATCATATACGACCATATATGGTCATATATTTAACTATATATGTATGTGCATATATGGCCAGCTTTACCCATATATAATCATATACAAGGCCATATATGATCATATATTATACGATTAACGAATCAATTTCCACATGGACTTTTACATTTTTAATTTTTACCCATAATAAAAAAACGGTTATAAAAACTCCAAACTTCAAATTAAATTCGAGCTAAGTTTTCAAAATCCTTTTAGGATTTTTGGTCTAATAAAAGTATTCTTTTCTCTCCCTTTGGTTTCGTTTAGGATACAATTTATTGTTGCCCAGTAATTTTTGTCTCTTTGAAGGTTGTCATATAAAAGATAAATTTTGCAAAAGTTTAGTAAACAAAATTTTATCAATTTTCTATTATAAACTTTGAATAAACGTCTGTCGACAGACACATTTTTCTCATAATCATGGCTGGTGTAGATATTTATTAGCATAAAACTGAAAAAACTACTCTTTTATGAAAAGAAACAACAAAGTATGAATACCCAGGTACCATCATCAACGGCAAACAATGAACAAACATAATTTTTCGTCGTTATTACAAAGAAGAAGAGGAGGGTTCATTCGAGTTTCTTTTCTTTTGTAAATGCATTATTTGATAAATTTTGGTATTTTTCTTTTTTGGTTTAAGAAAAAAGTATTAATATTGTATGAGTTCCCACTTCAGGTGTTCACTCAACTACTTTGTAATTTATTAATAACGTCTAATGCCAAAAAAAATTTAAAATTTCGTGTTTTCAAGCTATCCATCCATAGCGCACAGATGGATAAATTGGCGGATGGTAAGTCGATACAATATTTGCATGCCATCATTAATCGTTTAATAAACTTTTTAAGTCTATTATGACTTAAAAATAAATGAATTATTTAATTAAATTTTGTTAGTTTCAAAATATTAAAATTTATTATGGAGTAAAATATATTTTAATTTTTGCGCTAAATTTCATTTAAATTCCCAGTTATTTATATTATAATCATAATTATTTTTAAAATTACTCGAGTAACATATCGCTCATTTACTAAAAGACTGACATAACTCAAAAAACACGATTTTGCAGAAAACGCGTTTAAAGATTTCAATCCATATATGCTTCGCTCGACCCTTTCTCTAATTATTTGGTGACTTTTTTTATAAATTGGTTTTTTAATGCATTTTTATCTTAGTGAGAGTTGGGTGCGGATTCGATAATTATCGAGATACCTGTGAGTAGCGCAGTTTCTCTATAAAGTATATACTCTTTCCAGAAAAAATAAAATATATTCTCCTCTAATTCGAAAAGTATACATGATATTAATATACAATTTTTACACAATATGGAGCATAATATAACTAAAAAATCTGCTTCATTAACTCAAAAATAGCGTTTTATGACTTATGACAGTATTTTTAGTAAATGAGCGATATTGTTATTTTTTAGGACAGTTTGAGGGTTAAATTATTATTGTATCAATCATATTTCACCAATAATATGGTTGATTTCATCATGTTCTAGTAAAAATTTCTCTTTTTTCAGTTATCATATTATTGTCATATATTGTCTTGTCTACAATCATAATATAGTATTTATTATCATATTCCTCTCTCTAACTACAGCCATATTTCAGTTGCTCCAACTATAAGATAATCAGTCTGTTGTAAGAAACAGTCAGCCAGCAAATTAAATAATATTAAACAAAAAGTCATTAAAAACAGACAAACAACTTAGTGGTGTTAATTGTAATTTTGATTTATTTTGTGGAAGAAGAAATAAGTTTATAATCTAAAAACGGTCTACCCTGGAGGCCCAGGTTAAAGTTAAATTCTCATGCACCCCTTAAATAAACTTATTGTTTATCATGTGTATATAAATGTATTACAAATTAAGTGTAAAGTGATAAAAAAGTGATTTATTTTTTAATTGTTTGCAATTACGCAAGAAAATTTAAACAAAATACACGTGCTTTTAAATCTGTAGTACGAAATAATCATATGATTACAATAATCATAATATGGTAATGAATGATAACGAAATTCTTTTCCATGATCATAATATGATAAATATGTCTATAATATGTATATAATGCAAATATTATGATTGCTGCAAACATGGTTTGATCATTATAAATGTATTGCGAAATTGTATTCTTAACAATATTTCAATGCGTGCTCCATGCTGTAATCACATGTATACACTCAGAGGAAAGAGCTTCATATTATGGTAGTTAAAGAACATCATGTTTGATTACAATGTCTAACAATCATAATATGATCAAGCAATCATATTATGATTCTAAATGACGATGAAATCGTCTTCCGTAATCATAATATGATCAGCCAGAATCATGTGTAATTTCGTGTCCGCACTCATGTTTAATGATATTTTTTCTCTGCCTGTAGCTTGCATAGCTCACAGAATATTTAACAAAGCTTAGTCTTCAGCGCAAAGACAATTTGATTACTTAAATTATTTCAAACCTTCGTCTATTTTAAATGTGTGAATTATTAAATAAATATACTATTAAAAAAAAAAAACATGCATAACTTTCTAACCTAGCTTCAACAGAATGCTGGGAGAATACTTTAAGGCTCATATTATGGTAATTCAAAACAATTTTCAGAACCATAATATGACTATATTGGGAAACCATAATATGGTAATCTAATTGTCATATTATGATACAACTAAATATAGGAAGTATTTCCCGAGTGTTGCCTCTCTTTTAAAAAAAAAAAAAAAAAAAAAAAAAAAAAAAAAAAAATGATGGAAATTGTTTTTTTTTTAAGCCAAAGAAATAACGCATAAAAGTTTTTTCATAAATCCCCTAAGAAATTTTCAAACAACATTTTCCAATTAAAAATGAAATGTAATTGATTTCGAATAAACATATAATTTCAAATTCAATATGGAACTGTATTAAATTTGATCTTCCAATTTAAATTTCTTGTGACAGGTCTGATTAAATATGGTAACATAAGTAAAAAAAATATACATTCAGATATGGAGCAATATTTTGACATACAAAACAATATATAACGAGATATAGTTGTATTAAATAATATAAAATAACTCGCTTAGACCTGAGTAGTCAATTTAATTGTGTACGTCATACTCTGACTTTGATACATTTACTTGATTTTGTTATTATCAGGCAGCGAACTTCATGCACTAAAAAATATTCGAAATATACATTTAAAATATGCTGTAAAAAATTTTAAAAATGTTCTGAAAATATGCACTAAAATTCCATAATATATGCATTAAAAATTTGTGGATTTTTAAAAATCGACTTAGCACACGACAGCAAAATATGAGCCAAATATGCTTAATTTAGTTTATTTTTAATTAAATCTTAATTTTGAATTTTAAAAAATATGCTAATATATGCAATTAAATTGAAAATATGCAACAAAAAAGCCAAATTATTCATTAATGCTATTTTAGCACAATATGCATTTCTAAAAAAATATGCAATAACAAATCGATGCAATTTTGCTACAAATTCTTTTATTCGGAAAAGTGTTTGATCAAAATCGATTTTGGGATACATACTACAAACATGTATTTACATGAAAGTCGCTGCCCTGGTTATTATTATACATCATTTTGGTTTATTAACTTGGCTAATAATTTTTAAATAACTTAAATAGTTTCCTTAATATAAGCCATATTGTAGATAACATTTAAAATTATTAGTCTATTGACATTGTCATTATAATTTTTATTAACTTAGAGCAACAAATAATTCACCTTAAAATTAACAATGAAATGATCTGCATTAATTTCAAAGATGATT
Organism: Delia radicum; assembly: GCA_021234595.1. Taxonomy (NCBI): domain Eukaryota; kingdom Metazoa; phylum Arthropoda; class Insecta; order Diptera; family Anthomyiidae; genus Delia; species Delia radicum. The sequence continues at coordinate 231,817,026 of CM037852.1, read as the reverse complement.
CAGCAAGTTGGTTTGGACAATGAAATAATATCGTTTTGTTTTTAAATAATTATTTTGCACCCATTTCGCGGTTAGACTGCCTATATAAAGTGTATATAGGAAAAGGCAAAAAAGAAACATTAAACGAATGACTTCTTTCAGATTCGTTAAAAGTTGAAACATTAACCCTATATGGATCAAATTACATAAAATAATAACTTTTATCAAGTGGATTTTATTTTTTTTTGTCAATTTAAGAGCTTTACAATCTTGTGGTCATAATATAAAAATCGTTTTAGGGGAATTTTGTCTCATGCCACAAAGGGTTAAAGATTTTTTAAACAAAAGTAAAGTTTATTATAGTCTAATCAAATTTAAGTTATATTTTGCAGGAAAGCAGTCGCTCCCATAGATTACGTCGCTCCACACGCTTTAATAAGATATATTATATTATAAAAATAGCAATCGACATCTACAAATTAGACATTTTAAAAAAATCTTTAAAACTTGTTTTAAAAAAATCTAGTTTTTGCATTTCTATCAAATTTGTGGGTAATTTTTGATTGCAGGCTAAAGTAGGTCAGTGATATCCGATGAGGTCAGAATTCTATATCTGAATAATTTTGAGCATTCGATATGAATAAATGAAATAAAAAGTTAAACTCTTTAAAGTTCCGAATTTTTAATATAAATGCACCCTTTTCGATGAGAAACATATCTGCCAAGCGATTTTTTTGGGGGGAAAAATGGGTTTGAAGTTTTTCAACACTTTGTTGTTTGAAAACTTTTCAAAATTTTTTCGTCTCCACAAGGTCTTCCAAATACCTTTCATTTGATACTCACCAAAAATAAATCGCTGGGTTCACTTTTGATACCACGTTTTAACCCTAAATATGGGATAAGGCAGCTAAAAAATATATATATGTACACTCAGGGAACTTCGGCTTTAAAAATATGTAGTTGGGTTGTAATACAGTTCCTTTATTTTTAATATAAATGTCAGTCATTTGTAGAACAATTTAAAATATTTACGAACCTTGTAGTTCATTTAAAAAACAACCCACATCAAATGACTGTTTTATGATTTTAAATTTATTTTTTTTTATTTAAAAAAATAAAAAAAATAAATGCTGAAATACGTCCTTATGCTGGAAGGTTGTCAAAGACCAGAGTGTGGATAATAACCCTGAAAACTATAGCCCTATCGCAATATGATATCGCACACCTAGTTCAAAAGTGACTCAACTCAGAATTTTAACTTTTCGGGTTTATATGCTTAAACTATGCACACACAATACACCTGTTTATCTATAAAAAAATTTCAGTGTATTTTGTTGTTGTTAACTGGTGCTAAAAACAGTTATGACTTTCTTTACGTGTCAATTGGTATAAAGTTGCAAATATTTTTTGCCGATTTCTGAAAAATTAAAAATTTTGAGTTGAGTCACTTTTGAACTAGGTGTGCGAAATGTGCTCTTGAGGGTGATGGGGAGTACTGTAAATAACCATCTTTTAATTAATTTTGACCGACTTCTTAGCGATTGAAAACATGGCTTCCGTATAAGTCGTTGTGCGGGAAACCTGTTAGCGTTGCTCTCGGAGAGTTGGAATCGGTACATACACTCTTTTGGTGAGAACAAAGTGATTGCTATAGATATTTCCGAGGCGTTCAATCATGTGTGGCACGGCAAACTTAGAGCAAAGCTTTTTGCTTTTAATGTCGGTAATGACTTCTCTCGATCTATGTTGAGCTTTCTTAGAGATCGCACTATACGCGTTTTTATAGATGTGGTCCCATCCGACGAGTTTAAGCTGAATTTAGGGCTGCCGCAATGTTCCGTTCTCTCTCCTTCCGTATTTCTTCGTCAAAATTTCAACCCTATTTTCTTCTACGCAGAAGACAGCAACATGCTATTATATTTCTTTCAATCGTAGGCCTACGCCTAAGAAGGTTTGGGCGCAGAGAGAGATTACGAATGACACACTGGAAATGTTGGTTGTGTGACATAGTTCTATCAATATTACAATGGGAAGTGTTCAGCTGTGATAAGTGAACATATTCCAAAGGTTTAATTCCAAATATTCGCTTATTTTCTTGTGACTTACAATGTAAAGACATTTAAATCAAATATTTATTCACAAACATACGGCCCTCTTTTCTCCTTCCCAAAACTATTTTCCTTACATCAACAACATGTATTATACGGGGTCATTATCTGAGTGTTGGTTTTCGAGCTACTTAAAGGTAAATGGATCATAGTGGATTTGGTTAACTTAATTTTAATTTAATCTTTTATATTACCAAATTTTTAGTTTGACACACAACCAATGTCAATTTGAATTGATTGTTGAGCAATAATATTACAAGTCATTGGGAAGCTTGAATTTTAAACCAGGTATATCTCTGATTTCTGTTTCTAAATACCAACATTTAAAATAATAATGTGAAAATTTCATCTAAAATTATTCAGAACATACTTTGGCGCCCGAAATATGTGTAATAGATTTTTGACTTTTTAAAATAGTAATATACTAATATACTGATTTCCAAATTCATCTTTCAATTTTAAAATTTTCTCTCTACATTCCAGGGTGTGTCAAGTAATACAAGTTCCCCACGAGATTCCACATCAAATGGTAATTCCACACAAACAACAGCTACTCCAAAAGTTTTTCACAATACACGTTGTACCCGACATCACAAAGCCCACAGCCATTCACCAAATAGAACGAGTAATGGTGGAGTCGTTGGTGATATAAATACACATCATCTAAATGGTGGACACAGTCACAGTCATATTCATCATTTACCCAGTGGGGGACATAGGAAAAAAAACAGAATCAGTGCTATCGACAGATTCGGATATACGATTTACACGAAGAAAATTAGGGGATAGTCAGAAGTGTGGATGTGCTGTGATAGCAGGATTTCTAGTCGCTCTATTGGTGGCTGGAGTCTTTGTTTATGTGGGTTGTAAGTACTCGGATAATCTTAAATAATGCTGGAACTCAATATGACAAATTTTTTTATAGATACATACTTTAAGCCAGAACCTTTATCGGATCGTATATTCCGTGGTAAATTTCAAGTGTTAAATGATAAATGGACTATGGATTTGGCTAATCAAAATTCTCTGAGATTTCAACAGAAATCTCGAGATTATCGTGAGCGTATTAATTTGTTGGTCAGACGATCAGATCTTAAGGAAGCTTATGAGGGTAGCGAAATATTAGCATTAGATGGGTAAGTTATGCAGAAATCTGCGATAAGTCGTTTATAATATGTGCCATTCTTTTTAGGTTTGAAGATACCAGTGATATATTAGTGCATTTCAATATGGTTTTTGATCCATATGCAGGTCTAGTTTCAACAGCTGATTTACTAGCCTTATTTGGGGAGGAATTTAGTAGTACCCAACCACGTTACTTTGGCAATGTAACTGTCAATCCAGGAAGTCTAACAATTAAAGAAGTAACTGGTCTCTTGGAGGAACCCATTATGTCGTCATCTCCTCTGGGTGGTGATGATGAAACGACCGAGTATATAACCACTACTCCAAAGCAACCCCGACACTGTGAACCCTTAAAATTGAACTACTGTCGTTCAATTGGTTACAATATCACTACATATCCCAATTTACTAGGCCATACATCATTCGAAGAGGTTCAATCTGACGTTATTGCATTTCGTGAACTTGTTGATGCCGAATGCTTTCGCGAAGCATTCGATTTTGTCTGCCGTTTAATGCAACCACCTTGTGATACACATGCTCATTTGGAACCTTCAGCGGGTTCAATATGTCGTGAATATTGTGAACAATTTATGAAAGGTTGCGGTAACCGTTTACCGAAAAAATTTCAAAAATATTTTGACTGTGAAAGATTCCCAGAAGCGACGGGTATACAATCGTGTCGTCAAAAACCTCGATGTGCCAATGATTTACAAACAAATGCTCAAAGTCCTCGACTTTGTGATGGTTTTGCTGATTGTCCTGATTTATCCGATGAGCGGACGTGTTCATTTTGTACTAGTAACTCACTATATTGTGGTCGGGGTCGTGCTTGTATACCACGCAAAGCTCGTTGTGATGGTAAAGCTGATTGTCCCGATGGTTCAGATGAAAAAGATTGTCGTAAGTATTCTGAAAATCTAATTAACAGGAGAATAAATCTTCTAATGCTTAATATAGTTTCCATAGCTCCCTTGGCTGCTGATCTAACCAGCCCCGAACCTTTAGTTCCTTATCTGCCAAGATTTCACTCCGAGGGATTTGCTGTATTTTCGGAAAAAGGTTCAGTAGGAAAACTATGTGCGGAGGGTCTAGAAGGTGATAGTAAACTAGTAGTGAGACAAACTGTTGCAGAATCTTTGTGCAAATCTCTAGGATATGAGTAAATTTCAAGTCCTTGATATGAAATATGAAATTTACAGTTAATTTTGACCTATTTTCAGATCAGTAGAAATATTTGAAGTTCAAAATGACTCCGAAAATGTGGATGATTATGTACGTGTTTTGGATCCTCATGCTCCAGAAATATCATTTGTACGCACTCATTGTCCTCGGCGCCAGGTACTTTATGTAGGCTGCGGTGAGCTTCAGTGTGGCATTCAATCTGTCCTCTCGGGTAAGCAACATTTAACATTACCAAAAATGTCAGCTTCGGGAGATTGGCCTTGGTTGGCAGCCTTATATCGAGAGGAGATACATGTGTGTGATGGTACTTTGGTAAGTTCAATATTATGTAATTGAATTTACCATTTTAAACTAATTTATTTTATTTATTTATCCAGATTTCTCAAGACTGGGTTTTTAACAACAGAATCATGTTTTCAAGGCCAACCACGGGCCACTTGGATGGCAGTTTTTGGTTCTGTACGCTTAGCTTCAAAGGCTCCCTGGACTCAACGACGAAGAATAATCGGCATGATTAAAAGTCCTGTTGAGGGCTCCACCGCAGCTCTAATACGACTTGAAACTTCTGTAGTCTATTCCGATCATGTGCGTCCTATATGCCTACCAAATGAATCTCAAAGAAAACAAGAACAACAAATACAAAGACGTTCATATGTCCCCAAAGCGGAGCGATTAGAAGGTAGAGAAGCTATTAGACTTTTAGAACATGAAACACAACAGTATTTCGAATCGCCTACATTCGATCAACCTGAAGATTCAGATGATATCAATAGCTCTTCTAATGCTGAATATGAATCTTCCGCTTATAAAATGCCACAAGCCGAAGCTTTAGTTGAAGAAATAGAAGAATTCGATTTAGATTCTTATCCCATACCAGAAAGTGCGCCCCAAGTTAATTACTATGGTATACATCCAACAAATCAAACATCGCCGACAACTGTGACCGCTGCAGCTTCTGTTAGAACCGTACAGCCAACAACGTCAAAAAACTGAACAGTTATGGACTAATTGTAATACATTGGGCTGGTCACGTCAGCGCGATCATTTACAGCGTGTCCAACTCAAAATTGGTGATATGTCATCTTGTGAAAATATATCAATAGCCACAGTTAATAGTATGTGTACGGAGGCAACGTATCAAAAGCATGATTGCACGGTAAGTGAAAATGGATGTTAATTACAGGGCAACCAGAAATATGGGCAATAACAAATTCATTTTATGATCATAAAAAATGACCCAAAAAATGCAAAATATGCTCCTAAAATTACAAAATATGTTCTTAAAAACAGATTTTGCTTTAAAAATTCGTATTTTAAAATTTATTGTTTATTTAAGTCGAAGTAAATTTTGTGAAATATATTTCAGTTGCTACTAAATAATGAGATTAAAGATTCATTATAGCAAAATCTGTATACTCAAAAACAGGAAAAAAAAAATTTGAATATCCGAAATTTATATTGCAAACCTCAGAAAATAAAGAATTGAAAAATTTCAAAAATTTTATTTTTCGAAAAAAAAGAAAATCAAAAAAAGTAAAAATTATACTCTTAAAATACAGGTTTGTTCTAGAAACTACAAAAATATGCTAAAAAATAAGATTTTTTATTTAAAATATTCTCTTAAGATCAAAATATTAAAAAATATGCAAAAATATTGATGTTAAGAGAAATATATGCAAAAATATGCTGTAACAAATCGATGCCAGAATTGGTCAATTATTCTTATTAATTTTTCAATACGAAGCATAGGGAAAACATGATACAGCATATTTCTGGTTGCCCAGTTAATTAACATAATATAAAAATTGTTAACTTTTTCCTTAAAAAATCTGCAGTTTCAAGTATTTTTACATGCCAAAGATGAAAATCGAGTTTCTACTCTATTTTTTTATCCATTTCTTTACAATGTTATCTTTTATAGAGAGAAAAAAAAACACTTCTCAATTGATTCAATAAAATGTATTGCTCTATAGAAAATGTGCTCAAAAGAACATTTATTAAAATTATACTTGGTCAAATCTCGAAATTTGATGGGTCAGAAATAGAATTTAATACAAAGCTGCACAAAGAACTATTTATTGGTTACACTGTGCAATAAATTTCGGGTCATGGCAGACATACCGGACCATTCCAACGGAAAATGAAAGTAGACTATTAGTAGACAAAAACCCCCAAAGGGGGTTTTATTTTTATAGGCTTTTGAAGTTGACTCTTTTTTTGCATATTTTTGGTATTCTTTTTACTATGGATGAAAATAAAATGTTGAAATGGGTATAAATAAAATCCAATAACAACGAAAGCGAGGATGCTCATTTGCACACAGACTGTTTGGTAGCTTCTTTAGAAGTGTGGTGTTCAAAATGAGTTAAATCGCCTCAAAAGTTATGAGTGAAAATGTAAGGCAGCCTCAAAATGTTTCATACAAATGGGCGAAATTTACTAAATTACGTGACTTGTCCATTTTGTAACCAGACATATAGAGATGAATAGTGTTGAATATTCACCTCAGGTACTTTTTTCACTAAATTTTTTTTTTCACCTCAAACTTTTTTCACCTCGAAATTTTTTTCACCTCCATTTTTGTTTACTACAAGAAAATTGGACATTTTTTAACCAGAGACATAGAGGTGAATAGTATTGAATATTTCACCTCGTTATGAGATTGCTATTAAAAAAAAGAGCCTTTATTTTCAGAAAGCTATTTATAGTTTTTTAGCCGTATTACACTCAAAAAAATAAGTTAGTACAAAAGTTAGTAAAACGTCTTGTAAATCAGGTATACTATTTTTTAGCAAATTTTTTGCTAAAATCCTGTTTTCAGCTAAAATTTTTGTTATACTTATTCAGCACTTAACTGTTTTATACTAATGCTTTACTAATATACAAATGTTTTACTAATTAATTTTGTTAAAAAAAATTGTGCTGATAAGCACATTAATAGTGTGGACTACAACCAGATTAAAAGATATACGCAGAATGAAGCAGATGTGGCGGCATGTCAAGATGTAGTAGAGAAGAGGAAAATGATACTAAAAAGTACAACTCTAATAAGACATATAAAAAAATCAACCATGGAAGACTTTTGTATCTGTTTTTCATACATAAAACAAAATTGAGGATTAAAACAACTTAAATTTTGCGTTGTCACCGGCTTGTGAAAATAATTGTCTATTAATAAAATAAAAGACAAAAGAAGACAAGAATGGAGCAAACTTGATTATTAATAGGTTTTTTGTTAAAGTTCTGCCTATTATGGAGGCTCTAACTTTTCTAAAACTTCGGGTTCTGATGAGATCTTTAGCCAGATCGAAATACTAGTATCAACCTAGCTAATATGTTTGATTTGCTTTATTTTTGTAAATATACGGAGGTTGAAAGCTCGTTATAAATTGAAAATAACATAAAAATAATCTCGATGTATATAAAAACAAAAAACTAATATAACTGCAGAAAATATTTAAATTTAATATGTATTTCTATAATAAATGTTAATAGATTAATAATCTAGTGTGGTCAAATTGCAAACAAACATATACAGACATGTAGACAGAGTAAAGCGAAAGACAAAGACACACATCTTAGGTAGATTTGTATGGTTCCTTTTTCTTATTGCAAAAAAAAGGGTTGTTTTTTTCGTTTCGTTTGTTTTTGTTTATTTTTTTCGTTTCGTTTCTATAATTATCTTCGGCAGTTGCGTCCTTTAAAAGAAAGCATCATTTAGACTACCATTGATGTAAGTAGTTGAAAGAAAATGTTTGTTATGTTATATATATTTATTTCTATATATTTCCAGATATTAAATTAATTCATGTCGTCAATGTGGGAAAAAAAAAATTTATATTTCGTAATTATTGTAAATTATTTTTAAAAGAATCACAAAAATATGTTTTATGATTTTCAGCAAATATATTAACTAAATTAAAATTTTTTACATTTTTTTTGCGTTTTTTTTTCAGTCTACTAAAATTCAGCAAAAAATTTATTAATTTTTACCAAGGCTTTTTTATTTCTAATCTACTAAGTGTTAGCAAAACTTTTGCTGAATCTACTAATTTTGCTGACATTAGCAATTATTTTTGCTAAAATTTTGCTGACTCAGCAAAATTTTTTGCTGACTTTATAAACTTTTTGTTTTGAGTGTAGTAAAGCTCGCTCGTTTTAAAAAAGTGAGGGAGCTTTATTTTGTTGGCTCGTTTCCTTTTTACAAAAGCGTGAGCAAATATTTTTGGGCTCGTTTAAAAAAACGAGCAAGTTTTTTTTGGGCTCGCTTGATTTTTAAAAAGAGCACGAGCCTGAGCGTGCGAGCATTTTAAGCCCCTTGGTTTTGCCAATTAAACACTCGAATTTTTAATTCATGCTTTTTAGCTTTGTTAGTTTATGAGATACACCACAAGCCTCTTTTTCTGGAGATAAAGACTAATAAAAAAAATAAATTCAAAATCTCTTCTGCGAAAAATGTATGGGTTAAAAGCCAAAAATCGTTTATTGCTTTTTAATGGACTAATCCATGTGATCAATAAGCCATAACTAAAGAGATATTTCGAAAGCCTTTTCAACTTTGAAATACATTTTCGATTTTCTTCATTTAGTTTTACTAAATGAAGAAAATCGATTGAATTAAATATTGACTAATCGAATAAAGATTGAACTTTTAAATTTAAAATCGATTGCGTCTGAATTCCTAATATGTAATCGCATTCATAGAATAAAAAAATAGAATGAGATAAATTTATTGAATAAGTGAATTCGATCGAATGGATACAAGGGCACCCGTGTAAAAAAGGTTATATATGACCATATGTAAGTATATCTGAAATTTGAGTCCATCCTATTATATCTGAGTCCATATGTATTTATATATAACTCCATATATATTTATATATAACCTTATATATATTTATACATAAACATATCTAAAATTATATATGATGGTATATATAAATATATCTGAACTCTGATATAATTAAATAGAATCAAATTTTGGATATAATTATATATGATCATATCAGGTCAAATTTAAGCCTTTTTACTACCTAGAAAAACTTTGGTAATGGGTGCGATAAAGTAATGCATTACCTTGTAATGTGTACTCCCTACCTGTATCATTATTTTCCAGCAATCAGTAATGAGTTACCGATAATTGAACACTCATGGCTTACCTTGTAGTGATACCTCATTACATTTTACATTACTTCAAAACATAATATAATGACTTACCGATCATCAATTACATAATGCATGAATTATAAACTTAAAGTAATTGTAAATATATATTTTTGAAAATCTATTTATAGACGCATTACTTTGTGATTTTTTGTAAGCATGAGGGTAAGGTGTATATTTTTGATATCACGAACGAAAACACGAAGCACAACAACTCATTTACATTTTAAGCAATAAAATACGAGTCCGGATCAACAAGTCCGTGACTTTTTGAATGAAACACGTTTTTTTTTGCAAAAAAAAAAAAAAATTTTCAACATAATCTCCTTTTAGCTCAATACAATTAGTCCAACGTTTCTCCAATTTTTGTATCCCTTCCAAAAAATGGGATTTTTCTAGGTTCATGAAATAGTCATTTCTTGGCCATATGGGTTCGTTTTTTTTTTAATCCTCGTTAAATCGGTCCAATAAGCTGGCATAATATTCGCCGTTTATTGTTTTTCCCTTTTGAAGGTAATCGATGTGGATTATACCGCGTGCATCCCAAAAAACTGTTGCCATCACCTTATTGGGCACTATTACGTTTATGGTCAATTGAGAGCAAACGCGGCCCCCATCTTACAGACAGCTTTCCTAAGCCCAACTGATCATTTAAAATCGAAACAACACTGCCATATGAAATGCATATGGCATCAACAATCTCACGCACTTTTACTCTTCGATCGGAAAACACCATATCGTGGATTTTTCCGACATTTTCGGGTGTATTGACCTCAATTACCCGTCCAGAACGTTCAGCGTCATTTGTACTTGTGATTGAAATCTATAATGCAGAGTCCCCATAATATTTATCAAGCTTTTCCCTGGTTTGATTGACGGTTTTTTTTTTCGCAAAAATAATGTTTAATGAGCTCTCGAAATTCACTTTTTTCCATTTTTAAAAAAATCCACGAGGTTGTAAACAGCTGTTAAACGCTAAGAAAATGACGGAACTTGCTCAAAATTTGACAGTACTATTAACAGGTGGTACTTGATGGGAGCAGTGTTGGCATTTCATGTAACTACGAGGGAAGTTCGAAAAGTCACGGATTTATTGATCCGCCCTCGTATTATATGTATCGATAGCTCAGTTGGTAGAGTTCTCGCCTAACTAGTTGTTAAATACCAGAGACCCCAGGTTCGAATCCCAGCATGACCACGTAATTAATTTAATAAAAAAAAAAGTTATTTATTTAATTAAAAAAAATTGTTAAGCATTTTTTTTTTTATGAAAATCTATTTATAGACACATTACTTTTTCCCACCATGTAACCATATAAGTAACCAGTTACTTTACCCCCTACAAGGTAATGAGTCCACTCATTACTTTTAGGCTCATCGCCTGTAAAATTCATCAGTGAAGTAAGGTGTAATGTAATGCGTGAAGCCCTATGACGATACATTACTTTACCCATGATTTGGTAAAGTGTGGTTTTGCTGGATAGGGACGAATTTCCTGCAAATTCATTCGATTTTAAAGGAAATTAGACTTAATGGATTTCGTTCTGGTTTGCGGTCACCATATTCTCCTTTATGGATACAAGTTACTTTGGTTGGAAAATTTCTTTTTGATCACTGATAAATTAATTGAAAATATTTTAATTTAGAGTTGAATTTTTAATAAATATATTTATAATATTTGTAAAGGAGTATAAAATTTGTATATTATATAAATTTCTTTGTCTTATTTACTAAACTTAACATTTAGAGTATTTACAAATTATAATATCCATAGGATACTTTTCATCATTATCAATTTATTTTTATAAACTTTCTTAAATCTAATAGTTTGGTAGGTACTTCACTTATATTCTCATAGAACGTTTTTGTATCGGCTGCATGGCAATATTTTTTCTCTTTGGTGGACTTTGTTTCATTAGCCTCATTTTTTTGGCAATTTCACGTGCCATATACTTCGATTGATGATGGGCAGTTTGTGATGATGTGTCGGTCGGGAGTTGACCCAAAAAACAATTTTGTCTACGTACAGGAACAGCTTCACAATTTGTGGGTATTACTTCTTCACTTTTAACTTTATTATTTAATTTGGATACTCCGAAGGCAATACGACCATCTTCAGTGTCACGACTATCGTAGTTGGTGGGAATATTTAGAATTTGGATGAATCAAAACGTATAAAGAATATTTTCTGTGGACTTGGAAATAACAATAGAAAGTATTCTAATGTATCCTTATTGTATTTATTACCATTTTCATCATAAAATTCGATGGCTGTTTTGTAATTAATCGAAATGTTGAATTTTTCCATAACCGTTTTTAATATAACTTCATAACAAAATGTTGTATCACAAACGATGATACGAGTAAGACCTTTATAGGAAATTTTTAAACAATTATTCGAAGCCATATTTGTGTTTATTTTTAGATTTATTTTGTTCGCTTATATATCTCGTTATTTGATGTTGAATGTTTAATGTTTGAATTGTAACTGTGGATTTAAAATTGAAATGAGTCTGTTATTTAAACACACTGCATTAATGCATAGCGGCTGTACTTAATATACTCTTTAGATAAAGAGAAAGATAATGCAGGTAGTGTAGTTTGTTACTCTCTAGATTGCTCAGGATTAGGTTTTTTATGGGGAGTTCTTTGTGCTCTTTATATTTGCTCATAATTAGGTATTTTAGAAAAACACCCTATTCTATTTTCAACATCCTATGCAGCAGGCATAACAAATTTGGTTGCTTGTGGCAAATAACGAATTTATCTTTTAGTATATAATAATAAAGGGTGTTTTTTTATAGAGGTATAGAACATGGTAATGGAATAAAACAAAGATGAATTTTTTAAATTTACATGATATTTACTTTATTCGAAAGATAATCTTCTGGCATTATAATTTAAATATGACTTCTGGCATATGACCGCCACGGCTGGCTCGTACGTAGTCTTATCTGGAGGTCCAATTTTCGATGACTTTTTCCAACATTTGTGGCCATATAACGCGGCGAATATTGTAATCCAAATGGTCAATCATTTCGGGCTTATCGGCGTAGACTAGCGACTTCACATATCCCCACAGAAAATAGTCCAGCGGCGATAAATCGCACGATCTTGGAGACGAATTCAAGGGTCCGAAACGTGAAACTATGCGGCTACCAAACGTTTCCTTCAATAAATCAATTGTGGCACGAGCTGTGTGAAATGTTGCGCCGTCTTGTTGAAACCACAGCTGCTGCACATCAAGGTTGTTCAATTGATGAACGAAAAAAAGTTAATAATCATGGCTCTGTAGCGGTCACCATTGACGGATAGACTGATTGGAGCCTTCCTCTAAGCTACGCTCTACAGCAGCAATGACTTCTTCTGTACGCACTATACGACGTCTCTGTGGATGCATATTATCATTTAGAGCAAACGTAGCTTTAAAACGTTCCATAGTTAACCGAATTAATTGCTCTGATGGACGATTATGTTGACCGTAAAATGAACGTAGTGCGCGATACGTATTTCAAACAGAACCATAATTTTCAAAATAAATTTGCACAATTTGGAAGCTTTGTTCAGGCGTCAGTCTATTCATGTTGAAATGCCAAACCAAACTAAACATAAATCACTTGACAGCTGACAAAATTGTTGCCAGTTAAAAAAGTGTTGCCAACTTAAAGTTCTATACCTGTATAAAAACACCCTTTATAAGAAGGGTTCTTCTTTAAACTAAACTGTCTGTTATTAAATTACGGGCCATACTTGGGAATTTTTCATTGTCATTAAAATTTAATTGCCATAACTTTTGGTCATTGCCAAAAAAAATTTCATTACTATTCCAAGGCCAATGATTTTTTTAATTGGAATTGATAATACCAATGGTAATGGAATGTCTCCAATACCTAAAAAACAATTGTAATTGGCAAACAAATAATTGTTTATAAAAAGTGTTTTGTTTTGGAAAGAACGATAAAAATTTTAAATTTAAGTCCTATCTTTAAAAGTATTTGATATTTTATGCAAGTTTTATAACGTATACACTATGTATCCTTGTTTGGTAACGGATTAGTCATGATAGATCAGCTTTTAATAAAATATACTTGATATCATACCGAATATTTATAAAATTAGTTCGCAAATAAATTATTATTTTCTCAATTTTTAAATAAAAGTTTTTGTTGACAATTGTAACAAACAATTATAATAATCAATTATAATTGTCTGTTAAAGGCTTTGGCATTGGTAAATGCCAATTAAAACTAAATTTCATTTTCATTGTTTTAAGCAATTGGAAGGACACAAAATTTAATTACCATTGACATCAAGCAATGCCAATTAAATCCTCAATTCATTGGTCCATTCAATTAACTAGTCCCAAGTATGTTACGGGCAATGTTTATCCGACTTTTCACTATGCAAGCATTAAAAATTGTATTACTCTCACACTCAGGAAATTAAAAAGGTAGAAATGACTAAAACTTACAGTTGAAATGACTACAAATGTAGTCAAACAGGCGATAAGAACTACTAACCATGTAGACATTTTTAACTATGTATTAATAAAAAACTACAATAGTAGTAAAAAGGCTAACGAAGCGGTAAAAAACAACTAACATTAAATGAATTCAAAAAGCATAAAAGCGAGAAACAAAACAATGAACATTAAACGAATACAAAAGTTGTAAAAACTACTATTTTTAACAGTTATTTTTTCGGTATTTAAAATTTTTTTTAATAAAAAATACATTTTTTTAGTGTTTCCAATTATTCGACCTAGGCAGTTAACCGGTTAAGGCATTATTCGAAAAATCGCTTAAATTCATTTTTTATGCATTTGTGTGATTTCATTATCATTTACATTGATTTTCCTAATGGAACATATTTCATTATCATTAAATGGTAATGAATTTATTTCATTTTCGTTAGTATCAACTAATGGTAATGAAATTTCAATGGCAATAAAAAATTCCCATGTATGTCTAAGTTTTGTGCTGATATTTGTGAATTCCAAAAATAAAGGATATATGTATACCTACAGAATAAATCTACTCAGAATATAATTGGGAAAAATTTGGTATATAAATTTGTATTGGTCCATGGACAAATGATATTCAAAATGGTTAAAATCGCACCTAGCCCAGAAAGATGCTATCTAAATTGGGCTTACATTTCATTAAACCACACAAAACAATCTTTAGCTAGTTGTTTCTGGGTTTTGAATACACTCTCAAAAATTATGACTCCAACTTTAAACAAAATCGGGCCACCTAAGGACCTAATGACGGAATAAGACCACACATCCGATATTTAAACTTTTTTGTCAGTTTTATTTAGATTTTTCTCTTTGCTTCCCGCCTTAATTATTGTTTCCCCCTTACAACAGGTAAATGGTTCCTTTTCCAGAATTTAGTTCGCTTTCCAAAATATGACCCAAATCGTACTGTGATGTAGTATAACTTAAGGTCGGGCTTTACCGTCTATACTCTGCTTACTTGTTTTTATTTTGATCCACAATTAAGAGAGAGTCGTAAATTCTCATTGTTTTTTTTTATAGCTTGTGCTTGTTTACTACACGTACTAGTAGATACAGTTGTTGAGCATGTAATTTTGAGCAGAGCAGTAGTAAACATAAACATTCATGCTACAACATGTTTGTTATTTGTTTTGTTACTTCGTTCTTGCCGTTATGTTTGAAATGACGTACTTGTTTAAGTGGCTCATTTTATTGAGTCATTTAAGATAATTTCATTAGAGCACGTAAGATGTACAAAGTGGTTTGGAAAACATACTGTATTTGACCTATTTATATTATCTTTTTAAATATTATACATCTTTTACAGGTCCAGTAGTTTATCAAATCTTGACAATGCATTTTCCTTAATTTTTTCTTAAGATTTCCTCACAGAGAAAACAGATTCGTATAAACAATCAAATGGTTTGGTTCTGATAGCCTAATTTTAGATGAGATGAGATAATAGGAATTTGCTTACGACAATAGAATTTCGGTTGCTTAACAATAATCCGGTAGCCAGTACCATAAAATTGTGGAACCACAAATAACCATTCAGTAGGCAATAAATTCGGTTATCAGCAGAAATATTTTTTCTGGGTCTTACTTTAACACTCTAAGCAAAGACATACAGGATTCCAATACAATACCTCTAAAAGAAATCGTCTTAACTTGAAAACGTTTGGATGAATTTTTATGAAATTTTTCAGAAAAAATATATTTAGCAGTCGTAGCAAAGCCTTTAAGTTTAATCAATATATATTCAAGTTAAGGTGCTTTTTCGCTCAATTTCGCGTTTCTCGAAAAACGAAAATCCACATAAGTGGAGCACCAGTTATAACGAAGTTTTTTTATAACGAATGATTTTTCTGGTCCCAAAACATTTACTAACATATTTTATACAAAATAATATGGTTATAACGAACATCGTTTATAGCGAACTTTTTATATAACGAACTAATTTTTTGGACCTTTTACGAATTTTCATACAAATTTTTACGCTCATAACGAATACATTAAAAAATCGAGATTTTTAAATGAAAAATGCACAGCAAATTTAAAAAAATTCAGCTTTTTACTCGAAACTCCACTGAAAAGAATTAAAACTTGTATAAACCGCAATTTAATGGAAGAATTGTTTCAAAATTACAAAGAAACATTTTAAAACTAGGATAGTTAAAAAAGATCTATAACACAAGGGAACAAAATTGAACTTTTTTTGTGTTGATTTGAAATTTATAGCAAATTTTTACTAATTTAAGGTCGCTGATTTCAAATCTGCACTTGGTTTCTCTCTATCAGCTCGACTTTTCGAGATATACCGTTATGTTCAAAATTAAGGCACTTCCGCTACATATATTGGAATAACTTGAAAACGGTTCACCATATCAAATTAAAAAAAAAACCGAAACTCGCAAACAATATTCTCTTTAAGCCGTGCTTACATTGTTTTTAAATTTTCCAAGTAGTTTTAGAGATATTGTTCAAGTTTTGAAAAAAAAATTAAAATTTTTAAAAAAAAAAAAAAAATTTTGTTCTTTAAAAATTCCTAAAAAATAAAAATGGGACAAAAATCACAGTTTTGGTCTAGAAACAGTTAGTTAAATATATTTCGAATGAAATGAGCTTTATTTCATTGCAATCGGTGCACAACTTTTGATTTTGTTCACGATTTACTGAATTGATATAAATCGCGATTTCCATACAAAAATAACATTTTCTAATGTGTAAGTGTTTGTATGTAATAAGTTAGTTTTTTATGATTCTAAGAATTAAAAAAATTATTTCATTTTTATGGTTGCTGTAGCAAACTCATAACGCCTATAAATTTTATTGTTCCTTTATGACACCTAGTCAGTTCACAGTCAATTAAAGAGAAAAAGAAAAGTGCACTTGTTTTTATTGATGTGTGGTTTACCGTTGGTAACGGATGATTTTTTAAAGAAATTCCCCTTAACACATGTGTTCATTCATAAGTGACTGTCAATAAAATTGTGGATATAATTTTTTCTAGGTACTTCAGTAAAAAACTACGAAGTATTTATATCGGTTCATTCAACCAATTTTTCTCATTCAACAAGTGTTTACGAAAGCGAAAAGTATAACGACAAAAAATATTAAAAAATTTTAACCTAGAACATTTCATCAGTGAACGCAAAAAACTTTTGATTTTTATCCCTTGTTTTATTTATTTAAAACTGTGTTACTTTGAAATATATGTCAAAATTGGGCTATGACTACGTCAAGAAACACCTGTAAAATCAATCCCAACTATTTTTGTAACATATGTGGCGAATACACGTTTATAAAAAAAAGGAAAAAGTGTGTCAGATTTTATTAAAAAAATTTATTTTGACTACTTCGGATTTACCATGGAAACCCGTGACAAGTACTGGATTCCTAATACTGTATGTAAAAACTGTGTAGAGTATTTAAGGTTATGGGCAAACAAGCAACGGACCCAGTTCAAGTATAAAACACCAATGATCTTCGAATCATTATGATGATTGTTATTTTTGCGCTGTCAACATAACAGGCATTAATAAAACAAACCGGTCTAAATGGATTTATCCTAACGTGTTGTCTATTACCCAACCAGTCCTGTACTCTAGTGAGGATTCAGAACCACAACCATCTACACACAATTTTCACGACTTACGACAAAATGTTCCTTCACCAATTTCTGAATGT
This sequence comes from Delia radicum, assembly GCA_021234595.1. Classification (NCBI taxonomy): domain Eukaryota; kingdom Metazoa; phylum Arthropoda; class Insecta; order Diptera; family Anthomyiidae; genus Delia; species Delia radicum. Next base: position 231,799,281 of record CM037852.1, on the reverse strand, counting down.
GGATCAGATGACTTCCATTTAGATATTTCTTCTGAACGCGAGCAATTTAATCAGGAGGAGCTTAGTGATTTAGTGAGAGACCTTGGACTCTCTAAAAAAGCATCTGAAATTCTTGCTTCTCGATTAAATCAAAAAAATCTGTTAACCCGAGGAACAACAATTTCATACTACCGTAACAGAGCATATGATGGCGGACTATTGCTGGAGCATTAAAAAAAATCCCTCTACACAACATTATTTAAGAAAATCTTATAAAAGAAAATTTTTCGATGAGTTGTAATTACATTGTAATATTTGTGTATTAAAATTTTTTATTTTTCTTTAAAATTCTCTTTTTGTGTTAAATTAAAAAGTATAGCTGATAGAAATGAACAAAATCAAAAGTTGTTATTTTTGTATGGAAATCGCGATTTATATCAATTCAGTAAATCGTGAACAAAATCAAAAGTTGTGCACCGATTGCAATGAAATAAAGCTCATTTCATTCGAAATATATTTAACTAACTGTTTCTAGACCAAAACTGTGATTTTTGTCCCATTTTTATTTTTTAGGAATTTTTAAAGAACAAAATTTTTTTTTTTTTTTTAAAAATTTTAATTTTTTTTTCAAAACTTGAACAATATCTCTAAAACTACTTGGAAAATTTAAAAACAATGTAAGCACGGCTTAAAGAGAATATTGTTTGCGAGTTTCGGTTTTTTTTTTAATTTAATATGGTGAACCGTATTCAAGTTATTCCAATATATGTAGCGGAAGTGCCTTAATTTTGAACATAACGGTATATCTCGAAAAGTCGAGCTGATAGAGAAAAACCAAGTGCAGATTTGGATTCAGCGTCCCAAATAACCTTAAAAACAATATTCAGTTCTTAATCAACAGAACCATTGTTCCCTTGTGTAATTTTATTAATTTTTGGAAAATGTTTTAAACGCTTATAGCGAACTTTGCTTATAACGAACTAAATTTTGAGGGTCCCTACGAGTTCGTTATAACCGTGCTCCACTGGTCTTCTAAAGTAGAAGCAAAAAAGTCCAATTTTGGACCCCTAGTATCGGGTGAAAAAGTGAAAGTCTCTCCCTTAACGATCTGCTCCAACTTTTTGGGCTTTAAGTATGAAACTCTAAATTATATTCCAATTTTTTAATATATAATATGAAGAAGAATTTATGCTGAAACCTATTAATTTTTATGGTTTAGTTCGTAAGATTTACTTTAAACGTATTTTGGCCAATATCGCGTAAAATAGACAGCGAAAAATTCGGTAAAAGAATATATTGTTTATTTATCGGTCCGAACACTTGGCATAAATTTCATTGTAAAAAAGATTAAGCCGGTTTGAAGGCTACGTTGTATCTATAATTTTGCAGAGGACATTCAACTTCAGTTTACCGTAGAATAAGCCTTTATCGGGGAAATGACATAAGAAGAACTATAAATGTCGAACCAAATAGAGTGGAGACATAGAATAAGGGTCCTGCAAGACCCACTATTACTTGTTGACGCCTAGCCAAAACGCTAAAGCTAGAACCTTGTAACTTGGTATGTGTGTTCCTTATCCCGCGAAAATTCTACTGGTAGGGGCAAACGGGGGAAAAGTCGCCCTCTTAGCAGCCTGACCAAATCACTAAAGCGAGGAACTTAAAATTGGCCAAACAGGTTCATCCGCTTACAAGGGATATATCCCTCAGATCGCATTGGAACTTTGGATTATTTCGAGGAGAAACAAAATAAGTAACATTTTATATTTTTTAGCTGCTCAATCTCGTATTTAAGTGTTAAAAAGTGGGGCCAAAAGTGACCCCAATTTAATTTTTTTAAGTGTTATTCATGTTGGTTACAAAAAATATATGCAAATTTAGTCGAACCAAAAAATGTGGGTGTTGTGGTGTAATGGTTAGCGCGTTGGACTGTTACACAGATGGTCCCGGGTTCGATTCCCGGTGACGACAACATCTATTTAGAAAAATAATATGTATGAGTTTTCTATCACTTATATGTATCGCTGCGCCCACCTTCGGTGTTCCCATAGCACTTAACCCCACCGAAGTAAAATAATACATCAGGGCTATGAAACAAACAGCTTCAATAAATTCGCCAACTCTACATCAAGTGGCGACCAACAACTGTTCTAAGACTTATCATCTCGCGCAATTACAGTGTTGCCATGTTTGAAGCCCTTCATCTTTCACCACCTTTTATCTCTCCACTATCCCCTTTCCAAAGAAAGCAACACATTAATTAATAGGAAGAATTTCCTGAGTGCTGCTTCTTTTAAAAAAAAACAAAAAAATTTTGAACAAAATTCAAACCGTTTTTATACTAAAATTTTATTGGGATAAGGTGGTCCGTGTAGGAATACCTTCCTTAATACACATGATTTTGGAAATTAGTCCGGGAAGGGTCATGAAAGGGAAAAGTGTGTCATGAAAGGTATAAAAAGGAGGAGCTCTTGACTATACCGTTTTGGCTAGAAAAATTTATTTCCATAAATGTGATTGTACTATGCATCAGAGATAAAGCACTTTATGCATTTTTCGCCAGGGACGAGGTAAAATTTAGGGTTAAAACGGGAACTTGAAATTTGGTATGTAGTTTCCACCTCGCGAGTGGAAATCTGCTATGACGAGAAATTTCCCACAAGAATGGGAAAAAGATAAAAAGTTTTCTCGTTGACCCCTTTAAAAAAAAAAACTTTAGTTAAATGTTACAAAGGGAAATAATATCTACCCTCTTATCAATTAGAATAAGCCGCTGGTGCTAGGAATTTTAAATTTCGAAGTAGACATCCACCACTACTGGGTCAAATAGTGAACGTCTCTCCCTTAACGATCTGTTCAAACTTCTTGGGCTAGGAAACTCAAAATTATATTCCACTTTTTTAAACTACCGGTAACGAAGTATTGGGTTTATAAATGTATTTCTCAGCAACAGACTTTAAAGCAGCACTTTGGCCGTTGAGTTTTTGATTTATGTTATCTATCTTATTTAATTTAAAAAGTGAAATGTAATCTTACCAAGCAAGCAAAGACCAATTTTTCTACCTGTAAATGGGATGCCATCGGAATGCGATTAAATATAAAGGAAAACGATAAAATCTGACTAGCTAAGGAAAGTACAAAGTATAAATCCACGGTCAAAATACGATGTTATTTTCTTGATAACACTTAGCAGTCAGAGCTTCAAAGAATTAATTATTTCCGGACTGAATTCTTTCAAAATTAATTCAACTTTTTAACTCATTGAATGAATTTAAAAAAAAAAACGGAATTATTTTCCGTGAAATAATTCAAGGAACTAAAGTTTATCAGATAAAATCCCTGACCAAAACATGAACCATTAAAATTGCGAATTCATGCACTAACGAATTCAATAAAATCTAATTGATTCAACTTTTGATCAAGGTAAAGAAAAATAAGAAATTTATTCGCTGGTGAATGAATTCCTCTTGAATTAATTTCATTTTGATCTTAATTCCTTAAAGGAATTAACTTTTTTTTTTTAATTTCTTGAAGTAATTAACCTGACTTAATAATTCCCTCAAGCTTTTTTACTTTTCTTTTAATTCTCTGGATTTAAGCTTTTCACTTTTTCAATTACTTTTGGTAATGTAGTCTACGTTCTGGACTCCAGATTGTGAAGATTTCTCAAAAACTGCACGAATTTTCCTAATGAGTCCCTTCACAAAGATTGTTTTTTAGGAATGCTCTCCGATGACGCATTCTTTATTCGTGCTGTAATAGTTGAATAATTATTGCCGACGATGCATCAATCCTGAAAGTGGTTAAAGGAGGGCTCATCACAGAACTGATACAAGCATTCGTTTCTATTTCAAAAGAGTTGACGACAGATTGGATATTTTAATATCGCTTAAATTCTATTCACAATTATTATCACTAAGACTTTGTTTTTCCTTTTCAGAAATATTTCGTAAGCGATCGAAATTGATCGTGCTGTATTCAAAATAACTGATCAGACTTCCAACTGATTGTCGTTAATTGATTAAGTTAAATAACACCAGGTGCCACGTACTAAGTCTACATATTTTCACATACTTACTATAGCACGTTCGTTTTATCTTTTGTTAACCTTTTTCCAATTACTTTTTGTATTATACTCGTATTTTACAATGATAATATTTTTGGACTGTTATATGTTCAAAACACAGATAACACAAACACATTTGGGTAATTCTCCAACCAACCCCTACATAAATTTCATTATGACATTTCGACCAATTGTTATTTGAGTCCTTATTTCGATGATTTATTTTTCTTATGATTTATTTTGTCTACTTTCTCTCTATTGTATTCACATAAAGCCGGAATATACTTTTCTTAAATTTCGTTATTGAAGAGAATTATCTTATCTATTTTATATGGGAAGCTGGCAACTGCACTTAGGAAATTAACCCTCTAACTGGTAAACGATGTTTGCAGCGAAATTCATACCATGTGCTCCACTCGAAAATCAAAATATTTTAGGGTGCATTTTTGAAACTAAAGCATATAAAGAAAAGTTTTGGACAAAAAATATTTCTCTTACCAAGATATAACCACGCTCGAAAAACTATTTTTTTCTGCTCCTATTTAAGAAGATATCGCGATTTTCGCTTTTGGAAATAGCGAAAATAGGCGAAAAAGTATCTAAACTTTAATTTGTATTGTTCAAACTTGGAGGCTTTGCTATTAATACTTAATGTCTTCTTTCTGCAAAATTTCATAAAAAACTAAAATTTCATATTAGTTCATAAGTTAAGACGATGTCCTTTAGAGGAATCCTGATAAAATCCTGTGAGTCCTTGGACTAAAGAAAGGACTTAGAATTAAAGATAAAGCTTCAATCTTACTTATATTTTATTATAATTTATATTATTATTTTTAGCCAACATTAAATAATTAGTTTTTGAAATTTTAAAGCTTTCTCGCTTAAAACCGTGGACGGCACACGAAAAATTTCTTTGGAAAATATTTAGCAAATTTAGTTTTCTATCGGCATATATTAATTTCTAACTATAAAACGCTCATTTGACGCATTTGTGGTAAATTTTATGAAGACTGGCCTGAGGCAGCCTTACCCGTTAGAGCAGTGTTTCTCAACCTTTTTTGGGCCGTGCCCCACTTTTGGGTTAAAAAATTTTCCATGTCATCAGGTTCTAATTTTGTTAATTTTAATCGTAAGTCTCCGTGATTTCCAGACGATTTCTTTTTTTTAATAACAAATCACTAATGACACTAAATCCGGTTTCTACTAAATATGACGATGGAAATGGTAAAAGTATCTGCTGTGGAACGCTTGTCATATTCAGATATTTTTTAGACAATTGCCCCCCTAAAATGTTGAAATTGCCCGCCATTGTGGCGAGCGCCCACGTTGAGAAACACAGCGTTAGAGGGTTAAGAAGGTAGAAATGACTAAAAATTACAGTTAAAATTATTAAAAATATAGTCCAAAAGGTGATGTCTGTATTTATCATAAAAATTACTAAAAATATAGTAATTTTTAACTATTTATAATAAACAAACTACAATGGTAGTAAAAACGACTATAGAAGCGGTCAAAAACAACTAATCTTAAATAAATGCATAAATGCATAAATCGTGAAAACAATAAAAACAATGTATATAAAACGACTACATAAGTTGTAAAAAATTCTGATTTTAACGGCTACTTTTCCGTTATTTCAAAACTATTTTTTTATAAAAAAAATATTGTTTTTCTTTAAATTACAATAAAAATTTGTATTTCCTACATCAAATTTAAAAGTCAAATTTCCAAACTGTATTCCAGTTATGACGTTTTTGGAGATACAATGAAATTTTCTAATAATTATTTGCAAACTATGAACATAGCAATAATAACATATATAAACTAAACGAGAATTTTTAAATACTCTACATAATCTTCTATTTTAAATAACTACCAAACATTTACTGTTTACTACAAAAATCACTATTTTGGTAGTTGTTTATGAAAATACTAAAATAGCTACTCAAAACAACTATTACTGTAGTAAAGTATTTTTTAAATGAAGCAACTACTACTGTTTACTACCCAAATTAAATAAATCCGAAATACTGGTCTTTAGGAATGGAGGTCGACTTAAGGCTACGGAAAGATGGCGTTTTAAAGGAAGCGAAATAAAAACAAGTAATGAATACAACTATCTTGGAGTAGTCCTTAACCCGAAAATGAAGTTTACCAAGCATGTGGAAAAAAGAAATTTACAAGCAAAAAATGCAATAAATTCAACGTGGAAACATTTTATTTCAAATAAACAAATACACTTAAGACAAAAATGGAATCTCTTTTTAGAGGTATGTAGGTCTATCCAAGCATATGCAGCTCAAGTATGGGGTTATGGATATTTCGAAGAGATTGATAAATTGTAACGCTATTTTATGAAAAAAATTTTAATGATTCCTGAATGCACACCTAATTATGCTCTAATGCTTGAAACCGGTGCTTCAATACCAACCAAACAGATTGCCTCACCAGCTTACAAAAATCATTCTTCAGAAAAAACTATTTTGGGTCGAAGAATTAAAAACAATTGCCAACAATCTGAATATGCCGTGGTCCAGTACGCAGGTTGATAATCAGCAATGGATAATTCAAAACAAAGAAATTTTTAAGAATCTAATACAAAAACAACGTAATGACCGACTTCAACAAAAAACACACTCATCTAGAATATACCAATATTTAGACTACGCTATGGGACAACATTACATTAAAGACAACATAAACCAATCCAAAATAACATGGATTTTTAAAGCAAGATGCGGTCTAATCAAGCTGAATTATAATACGTTTGGTGCTTTACAAGAAGATATGTTATGTAGCCTTTGTAATATGGGTGCGGTGGAGACGTTTAAACATTTTTTGTGCATATGCCCTGTGTTGAGAGAATTCCGGCTGGCCTGCTTTGGAAAGAGAACCATGACCGAAAGGGAAATGATACAACTACTTAATGGCGTTGGTAGCAATGACTGGGATAATCTTGTCAAGTATCTAAAAACATCTCTACAATATAGACAATTTTTGATACAAGAATTCAACTAACTAATCTTTGTTAACCTATGCTTTAATTATTTTAATTCGACAGACGTTTCATATAAAACATTGTCGTAAAATTTTCTTTTTTTCTTTTATTTGTTGCAATAATAATTTTAAATTAATTTATTTATTTTGTAAATGAAATTTGTAAACTTAAATTATTGTAAATAAAGAAAAAACTTACTACTACTACTACTACCCAAATGACCTACATGTAGTTACTGTAAACATATACTGAGTGTAAGAAAACAAAGATCTTTGAATTAAAGATTAGAAATATTCACATAAAAATATGCATGGTGATAATTTTAAAGGACTAACTGAAATGTTTTAACGGAAAAGTTATTTAAAACTTTAAATATTCGTGATTTATAGGCTTACAAAAAACTATAGCAATGTGAATGAAATTCTTATAATTTTTTTAACGTTAAGGTTCACCAACGAAGGTATCAGAATTTACTTTTAGAAAAAATTGGTTCTACAGGCACCACTAAAAACGCAAATTCAAACAAAAGTTGTCGTACACAGAAAAAACTAAAAACGGGTTTCAATTAAAAAATTTATTGAATCAATTAATATTTTAATTGATTTTGCACCTATCACGGCAATGATACTATCAATTAAACCTTTTATTAAAATTAAGAAGGAAAAAAAAGTTATAAATAACTTCTACAAAAAAAAAATATGATACTCACAAAAAAAGTGTGTGATCTATACGTTGGTATGTGTGTTTTTTACAATGCTGAGTCTGTTTGTGTGTGTGCTTGTTTTGTTTGCTAATTTCAAATGGATTTGGTATTTTATACTGAAAATTTTCTATTTATGCATTAGGGTGGGCGATTAGTATGAAAGGAAAAAAATCTTAATGGGCGCTTCGCGTTTCTGATTCTTGGGATTGTACTGAGGAAAAAAGTCCACTAGACCATACGTCTACGGTGCAAATCGAGCTTCCAGATTTTGACTTTACGGCAAAAAGCCCTATTTTGAAATTAAAAATCAACCCCTTAAACCCCACCCACAAATATGATTGATGCATTAATCTGCTAGAGAATCTTCCACAGAAGAGATTGATACCATAATCTTGGATAAGCTCCTCCTACTTCCTGAGATATGTCCATCCCACACATTGTTACTTTCACAAAATACGGCAAAAAAGTCAAAATCTGGAAGCTCGATTTTCACCGTAGACGTATGGTCTAGTGGACTTTATTGCTCAGTACAATCCCAAGAATCAGAAAAGCGAAGCGCCCATTAAGATGTTCAAATCGCCCCACCCTATTATGCATACAGTGTAGTAAAAAATAATATGATAATTGCGTCTAAAATAAAATATGTATTCATATATTTAAAAGTCAATAAAAATATTTATTGATTCAATTAAATATTTGTTTAGAAACAAATTAAATTAAATTCAAATCAAATCTTTAATTAGATATTTTAGGTTGATATTTTTTCTGTGTAGCAATTAAATTGTACTTTGAATATTTAGATTGAATTTTTTTTTTGTGAAGAAAGTGAATCTAAATCAATCAACAAGTTTCTACACTGAGAGATTTATCTGCATGATATCAATGAATTTTTGCATTAGATCTATCAAGTGTCACTGGAATTTGTCTATTTAAATTTTTCATATAATAAATGATTTTTTATTAAATTTTACGAAAAATTTCATTATTACAAATTTTATGCCTGTAATAAAAAGTTGAATTTAAAATAGTTTCATAAAAATTATGTAGCTTTTTCATAAAGATAAAAAAAAATGTTATTCACTTTGTGAAGAAATCTTCATTAAAACTCGTCCTTACTTTTTCAATTAAATCGATTTGTTGAAAATTTTAAAAGCTGCCAATTAAAAATTAATTGAATCAATTAAATATTTGCTCAAATTCAGAACTTGCTTGGCATTTTTTGATATTATCGCTCAAAAGCAAATATCAACACATTGTTATTGTTTTTGTAATATTTATGTAGTTTTTTTTATAAATGTTTATGTTTAGTGGTATTAGTAATAAATATTTGAAATTCATTTTAATTAGATTATATATTAATTCTTATTTAGGTAGTTTAAAGCTGAATATTTATTTATTCTAAAACATTATCATAAAATTGATAATATAATTTTTAAAGTTTAATTTCGTTTAATAAAAATTTAAATTTTTTTAAACAGAAAGAAAATGTAAAAATTAAATTAAAAATTATTTTAAACAAAAAAAAAAATTTATAGTAATTAAATGTGCTAAAGTCCCAAAACTTATTTAACAAATTGTGAAAAACAATCTGATGTAGGCGTGTCCCTATCCGGGTTTCATTCCTGCCCAATGAAATCTTCAGGGGACTTTGTTATTAAAATTTCTAGAGATATTTGTTATGTTAAATCACAAACTCAATGAGAATTTCTTGTCCTCGTCTAGGAGCGAGATTCAAAATTTAAAATATCAAAGAAAAAACAAAAACAACAACAAAATATTATCACAATTGGCTTTGTCATCTTCCAAATACTACTCTGTTTTTTTGACAGACCTAGCAATGTAGTGACGTTTATTCAAGTAAATCAACAATAGAAAATCATATGTTTTCTATTAGTGTCAGTTACATTTAAATTTGCACAAGCACCTGCATATTTGTTATTTAAATTTATTTTCATCGGGATAAACATTAATTGCATTTATAGTAATTAAATGTGCTAAAGTCCCAAAACTTATTTAACAAATTATGAAAAACAATCTGATGTAGGCGTGTCCCTATCCGGGGACACGGGAAAAAAAAAATACTCTGATTGCAACACAAAGGCGCTGTTGCCAGGTTTGACGATTTATCGTCATTTTGACCATTTTTAGTACCTAAATTACTAAATGACGATTTTTGCTTCCAAAATGACGATTTTTTGACAAACGTTTAATATGTCAGCAAAACCATGTTTATTTGCTATTATTAAAAAATCACCGAATCTTTTTTTGGATTTTTTTTTATTTCGTTAAAATTAAAAACTATTTTTTATTGTAAGTTTAGCAAAAAAGTTATTTTATGTATTTATGTTAGGTTTATTTTAATTTATTTTCTGCACTTAATAAAGGTAAAGACCACTGCAAATGCAAATGAAATTTCACTTGAAAAAAGAACGACTTACACTTTAGTAAATTCAACTAACATAGTCATTTGTTTTTTCTGTTCAAAAAATTAACTACAATTGTATTATTAATGAGTGGTTCAGTCAGTGCAGTAAAAAATAAACAAACACTAATTTGTTTTATTTATTTAAATAAAAAAAATATTGTATAAAATGAATGTAAAATCATATTACTGTAACTTAATGTGGGTTGTTTTTTAAATGAACTACAATTGTAGTCAAAAATTAAATTTCTTCTACAAACGACTGTTTTTTTCACTTAAAAATAAAGATACTGTATTACAACTGAAACAACAACAAATATTTCCGGCAGAAGTTCCCTGAGTATGTGCTTACTTTTTTCATGGTTGGCAAACACTACCTTTTCATTACAATGCCAGTTGCCTGCCGCGGCCACACCATTGCCGTTATGAACGTTTTAAAGCTACGATTCCAATAGTGGCATGTGTCTTTACAGGGTTTATTTAAAAATTCTACCCATTAAATTTTGTTACATCAACAACATCAATAACGTTATAAATCGTCGTTTTGGTATTTTAGCGTTATTTTGACTTTAACTAGTTCAATATATTTCAAAATCAAACAGGTTAAATAGAAAACTAAAACCGTTTACATAAGAAGAAACATGTCTTTAATGGAATCGCTTTTTTTAAATTTCATTCCGCTATTAGTGTTACTGTGATAGCCAAGCGTTATTATGAAAAGTTATTAAATGCCAACCCTGGATTTTTTTGATATTTATATTTTTTTTATAAAGTTTAATTAGTGTAGGATTGAGATAAAAATAAAATATTTTTTAAATTAAAAAGAAACATCCAAGTTTTTGCGAAACAAACATCGAGTTCGAATATTCTGATGAATGAATCCAAAAATAAATCCGGTGCTTAAAAAACAGGCCTAATAATAAATAAAGTGTTCCAAAGTGAAACTTCAGATATATACCATTTATATTTGAAAATGGAAAAACATGCAGTAATAAACAATATTTAAATAAAAATAAATAAAATAATAAATCATTTTTAGCAATATTAAAAACCAACCCAAAATGAAAAATATGAAATAATCAAAAATTTCACAATTTATTGTATTAAACTATGAAATCACATGTAATGCAATTTGAAACTTTAACTCGTTAATGGAAGTCCAAATTTAATAATTAAAGAAAATAACATTGTTAAAGAATTTCTAAACTAGGGAAAAGAATTTAAGATTTAAAAATTGTGGTACTGAATTGGTGTTTACAGAATTATGTACAAGGTGGCGCAAAATTAATCCTCCTATCAGAAAATGCTATAAATTTTGAGATTGGCCCCTAATGTCAGTTCTGTTTTGACATTTGTGTAGTAAACACATGCGAAATACACGAAATACACGAAATAAACAATGTTACGCTACACTGCTCCAGAACGCGGAATATTGGTGACTATTTATTTGACCAATAATCGGTCGGTGACTTTGGCACAACGTGAATTTCGTCGCAGATTTCCTGGCCGTCCAACGCCTACTGGTGAAACACTGCGACGTTTAGCCGCTCGCCTCGAAGAGACTGGCAAACACGAGATGCTGCCAGGCGTGGCAGACCCCGGAGTAGCCGTTCTGCAGAGAATATTGCTGCTGTAGCCGAGGATGTCATGGAAGCGCCGTCGACATCGACCAGACGACGTGCCACGCAAATGGGTATCAGTCGACGGTCTTTACAGCGAATTTTGGTACAAGATTTGAAGATGTTTCCGTACAAAGTCCAGACGGTGCATCAGCTGTTAGCTGCTGACCGCCAATCGCGTGTAACATACGCTCAAGCCATCCTTAATCACCACCAAGAGGAAGATGATTTTTCATCAAAAATAATCATGAGTGATGAGGCCCATTTCCATCTTAGCGGGTACGTAAATAAGCAAAATTTACGCTTCTGGGGCACTGAAAATCCGCATGTAACCCACGAAGAGCCATTACACCCGCTCAAAGTCACTGTATGGTGTGCTGTTTTCGCTGGAGGAGTCATCGGACCTTTTTTCTTCGAAGACGTCGGGGGCCAAACGGTTACTGTGAATGGTGAGCACTACAGAGCAATGATCAACGAGTTCTTTTTGCCGCATCTTGATGAATTGGGATTGGAAAACATGTGGTTCCAACAGGACGGTGCAACGGCACACACTGCACGTGCCACAACCGATATGCTGAAGGATGCATTTCTCGGGCGCCTAATCTCCCGTTTTGGCGATTTGCACTGGCCAGCAAGATCGCCTGATTTGGCCGCTCCAGACTTCTTTTTGTGGGGCTTTTTGAAGTCGCGGGTTTATGTCAACAAGCCTCAGACTCTTGCAGCTATTAAAGACAATATCCGTCAAGAATGTGAGGACCTATCGCCGGAAGTTTTGGCCAAAGTGATGGAAAATGCCATAAAAAGGGCTCAAATGACAATCAACTGTGGCGGCGGCCATTTACATGACATCATATTCTCGACTTGATGTAAAAAAAATTAAAATACCAAATAAAAATAATCCACAAGAAGAATCAAAGTTTTTCATTTTTTTTTTAAATTGCAGCCAAAAAACATCGGAAGGTTATTTTTGCTCCACCTTGTAGAAGGAATTAACAGTTTAAGTGGTAAAGTGCTATCGTTATAAAATATCATGATTTTCGAAGTTTAAATTACAGAAAAGTGTAAGAAATAGTATTATATTACACCGATAGTACATGAGCACTTGAAATGTAAATTACATTATTATTCTTTTTTTTTATTAAAATTGTATCACATTGTAACAAATATTTCTTTGTTTTCACGATTTTTGAACGATTTTAATTGGAAAATTGGACGATTTTATGCTCAACATACCTGGCAACACTGCACAAAGGGCTAATTTAGGCAAGAAAAATCAAAAAAAAATTTTGCCATAACCCCCACGCTTCAATAGAAAGAAAAAAACTAATTTCTATGTGAATTTCTTCACATAAGTATAAATAAATTTGCTAAGTAAATGAGAATTTCATGCCGGTTTACATTCAATGTTATAAAATTCAAGCGGTTAAAAACCATTTGGTATGGGGGTTTACCTTTTCCTACCATATTATTGTTAAATTTTCGTTTTTTCTACAGTAAATAATTTTTTCTTTTTATTTCCATTTACAGCAAGAAGAGTTTGCTGGAGCTCCCGTTCAATGTCTAATAGCTGGCACAAATCAATGGGCTTTGGTTGGTGTCTCATCATGGCGAATCGCATGTGCAGCTTCTGGCGTAGAAAGACCGAGAATGTATGATAAAATAGCATCGAATGCAGCATGGATACGTGAAACGATTAATGCATCATAGACATTTGCGCTAGAACTGATGTAATACAATAGGTATTTGTATATAAAAAATGGACTTTCTATTTTTTTCTGTTTGTTAATCTTAAAAATCGTTACTTACTATCCGCCTCTTTTTGAATTTTCCAATGGAATTATATTGACAATAGTTTTAAATGTAATCGGGTTCTAATTAGCATATTTATTATTAGTCTGTCCCATACACCAAAAAGTCCATATTTATAAAGAAATTAAAATTTTTTTAAATCTTGTATGAGAAATTGGAAGGTAGATAGATACAAGCCATTACTGGGTATTTCAGATATGGTACGAGATATTTCGAAACTGGTTTCGAAATCAAAAAACAATTTTTTCTAAAATGGCCAGTTTGTCAAACCAATAATAAGTTGACGATATTCTTTCTAATTGGTTTAGTTAAACCAGAGGCCTTCTATACTATTCTTAGGTACTCAACCCGACCTCTTTATTTTTCTTCACTAGCTCTGCCGAACTCAGTAACCTACCAAAGAGTAAACAACCGGTTTTTTTTTTAAGAGAAATTTAGGTTGTGTTGACAAGGTATTGAATAAAATTGGGTTAGATGCTGTACTGCCAGATAATTTCTTTTGAATTATCCTAAATCATCCAACAAAAATTATAAAATCTGCTATATCATAAGAAAAAAAAAAAATACGTTTAAAATCAGCTTAACTAAAAAATCAAAAAGTCTTGTAATATTTATTATGCTAAAAAATATGCTAAATTACAAATAAATTGCTAAAAAAAACTTCTGAGTCAAAATATTAAAATTTTTGATGTAAATGCTGCGTTTTTTTTACTATATTTTCGTGGTAAATAAACGTTTTTTAAAATTGTAGCATCAAGTTTTAAAAATATTTTTTTTAATTCTATAAAAACAATTTTGTTGGGGAAAAAAATATACTGGAAAGCATTTATTTACAAACAAAACATACTAAAACGTATTTGGCAGAATTATTTAATTGTAAATTGTGGTTTTATGTTATAAATAAAACATGTCAAAATTTTTACCGATAATAAATATGGCAACCTCCCAAGAAAAAGCTTTCAACAAAATGTTGCAACTCGACACATTTTTTGCAGAAAACGTTGCTAATCCACTCATTATAATGAAAACATGTTGGTAACTGAGTTGGGTAAAGCTCGATTTTTTTTCGAGAGGCACGTGAGAGGCATTCCATCTCTTTAAAACCCATTTAAAATTTAAAACTAAATTTGAATTCGTTTCAACTGTAGTTTGACTGGAGATTTCAAAAATAGGCGCACAACTTTGCAATTTAAATTTTTATAATATTAATTAATATTTACAATTTGAAGTTTGGTGACTCTTAAAATTACTTTTAAAAGAAATTTGCAACTAGAAACTATAATGATTTAATGTTAAATTTTTATTTTCTTAAAATAATGTCAGAATAGGCTTATAAATTTGAAAATATTTGAGTGAATGATTTTTCGAAATTTAAAATTTGGATTGTTAAGTAAAATTATTCAAAAATCAATTAATGTAGTTTTCATTAAATGTCCGTCCTTATTTTAGAAAATTAAGTGATTAAGCTATTTATAAGAAATCTAAGGTGTTTCTGTCAAATTTTAACCGCAGTTGGCAACAAATTTTTTTTTCACTCTCACTAATTTTGTCATGTAGACTTTTTTGATTTTGTTTTTTTTGTAAATTTAGGAAACATTTTTTGAATCTTTTGAAAAATACAAGGAAATAATTTGAAATTACTAAAATGTTTAAATAAAACCCCTGAGTAAAAACATGTCAACTCAATCACCATTCGGATTGATATGGTAATGGGAGCAGTAATTTCACTTAAATGTCGAAGTAATACACGGGTAAAAAGTTTAACTAATTACCAGGTAACATGTTTCGTAATACCAAACTCTAACCGAGGTTTTGCTGGGATTCACAAAATATTCAAATTTAATTACATTTCTAAGTTGATTTTGAACCTTTTGTTGGATCTAATCATATTTTTAATGTTTGTGTCTCACGTATAAAAAAGATTTGGTCTGATCAGATCTAGCTTGATTGAAGCTAAATAGATATGATTCAATTTAATTAGATCTGGTGCTAGATCTCATAATATATGTTAAGATAGGATAGACTTTATGTCCAAATCTGATCAGATCTTGTAACACATTTGTACATATCTGAAGGGATCTGAAAAAATTGATAATTTTCGTTTCGAGATTTGAGCAGATCTTGTCATATTGGATCATATCTTTTGCCAGATCCGTTCATATCTAAAGAGTTCAAAGCACCAAGATACAAATGTACATGCATTTGTTTATGACATATTTAATTTTTATTGTTTGTTAATTTGTTTATTTTTAAATTTTTGAAAACCTTAAACTATGTTTCCACTTACGTGTTTTGAGCAAAACATGTATTTGGTGAAATAAAAAAAAAATATGGGAAAACATGTACAAAATATGTTTCATTTTAAAACACATCGAAAACACGTTCAATGGAATCATAGTTTTAGAAAAACTTGAAAAATGTTCATGAATTTTTTGTATGTCCTATAAATGGAATGTAAAAGTATGCCGTGTTTTGCATATTCAAATGCAGCAAAAGCAATTGATATTGAGTGTCAGATAGCATGATCTATGTCCGTATCTGATCACACGAAACAGACGAAGACGCCAGTTGCAAGGCGGATTAATTAGAATTTAGAGCTATAACAAACGACTACGCAAAATTTTTAAATGAGTCCGGCAGCCATGGCCGAATTCTAAATAAATATTTAAAAATGTTGGTTTGTTTCATCTTGTCTTTTGATCCATTTATTTGCCTCAAGCTTTTAAATAAACATATTGAAATTAAAACAAGCTTTCTTTTTAATCATTTAACTAGAAAATTTTAATAATTATTGCACCTCTGCAAATCTCCAAAAATATTAGATCTGCCCAGATTTGATCAGATCTCAAATTTGTCCCCATTTTTGAGATCTAATTAGATCTGATTATATTTGCTAATTAGATCTGATCATGTCTGCTATGATTTGGTAAAACAGATCTAACTAGATCTGGTCAGATCAGATCCTTTTTACTATTGCTTTCATATTTTCATATTTTCGTAAAAAAAAATTTGTAATTTTTGAGAGTAAAATTGTGAAATTTCTGAAATGTGTCTTATTTGATTCATTTTCGACTCATAGAATAAGAACCCTCAAATACGTATCCAAATTTTACTGGCGGGGTATACAAGATACAAATTTCATGTTGGTCTTATTTTTTAGGTTAAAATGTACTCTTTAAATTGATATGCATATTGATTTTTTTCATGGAAGGGTCAAAGGTCATTTTTGGTTAAAATGCCCAAATCTTAAAATGTGCATTTTTTTATTCTTAAAAAAGTGTATTTCTTAAAAAAAATATATTTTTTTTAACTCTTAATAAAATATTGTGGAGGAAGGTTTAATAATGACCTCCACCACAATTTATACCATTTTTTAAATTTGTCATGTGGCAACCCTGATATTAAGATTGTAATAGGTGTTGCCATACTTCAATAAAAGCTAGCTAGTATTTATGATTTGATTGAAAAGGCCAGATTTTCAAAAATTATATACAATCGATAAAATATTTTTAGCACAGTAATAAATTTTCTCATTTTATCATTAGCGTAACAATCAAAAATATAAAACTTTAGTTTTCTTTATATTTTTAAATACTTTTTGAAAAAGATCCCATCAAAAAATGGCAAAAATTGATTGTTTCAAATAATTATTTGGCAACTCTAGATAACCATTTTCAAAACATTTTGTATTTACTATTGTAGTTAAGAAGGCCCTTAAGCAAGTTTTATGGCACTTAAAAAGTACTGGGTTGAAAACGAAACAGTTAAAGCTGAAACATAATTGGCTTAAGTGACTTAAGTCAGATGTATAAACCAAAAATTAAAAATGTTTAAGCATTAAATAAGTGTATTTCAAAATTTTAATTTCATACCAACACTTTACTTAAGCCAATAATGTTTAAGCTTTTAGTGCATAATAAGTTAAAGAAAACTTCCAAAAAGATTGCAGGATTTTTAAAATTATTTTTAGAAATTTTTAATATTTTGTTGATAATAAAAAAAAAAAGTGGTGAATAAATTATACCCCGGGTAAAACGAACTTCGCTTACAACAAATTTATTTTTCTGGTCGTTTGTCTTAAAATATTTATTTTATATATGGAAAATTTCGAGGTGACTTTGCATTTTCCTTCTCATCTATCAAACCCATTAACCGATTTTGCTCATTTTCAATACCAAACTACTTATGATATCAATAAACAATTTGACTAAAAATTAGCAAACCCGCTTCGCTATTGGCGGATTATTTTGTATATCAATAGACGGACGGACATCTTTATATCGACTCCGCTATTCATGCTGATAAAAAATATCTTTTATGACTTTCCATAATTGCTGATGAGACGAAAGACAAGATGATATATTTCCTATTGCATAGTTTAAAGGAGAATATAAAATATTTTTATTTTCTTTTATTGTGTGTGGAATTGTTGCTAAATTTGGAAGAACTGACATTAAAGTGGAAAAATATTCAGTTAAAACAAGCCGTATAAAAATTTATCAAAAACACCTCCGAATTGTAATAGAAATTTAGATAAGATGGCAAAATTAAACAAATTAATGTTTAAAAATTCGTTTAATTAAGACAAGTGTGAATGTTTTTTTCTTTTTATTTAATTAATTCAAATGTTATCTAATTATTTGCATAATAAAATGTATGACCGAATGAGTGTATGTTCAAAAAAAATAATTTTACAAAAAGTTGTTTTAATTTTTAAGATATTCCAAAAAAAAAACTAAATATTAAACATTCTAAATAACTGTATTTTGTATTTATTATGTAAAATGTTATTGAAACCTAACAATATACTATATTTAAATATTTTGTAATTATGTTTTTTTGGTTTTTAATTTTAATAAAGGAACAATAATATGTTTTGTTAATGTTTAATTAAATATATTTTTGGTATGATTTACAATAATTATGGCCATTTCTTTAGTTTTTATTTAGGCATCAACATGATAAATTTCCCATTCATCTGTTTTACCAGCCAATTGTTTATACTGGACTCGATCGGCTATTTTATTGTGTTCCGACTTATAAAAGTCCCAACGTTTTGGTATGATTTTAAAAGCAGTGCTAGATTATATAAAATATGTGGAATGAATAAAAAGTTTAATTGATCAGATAAAAGATTAAAATCGAAATAAAATTTCAAGAACTCAAAAAAGTTTTACAGTTACTACATGACAGTTGTTTGTGTAGTAATCAGTAGTTGTTGTTTTTAACAGCAATTATAGTAGTTTTTCTATGAAATAATACAAAACAACTTTTTATTATGAAAGTTATTTAAAAAACAACTGAAACAAATTCTATACTTTTGCAACAGTTGCTTGAAGCAGTTATTTTGGTATTTTAATAAACAACTACCAAAGCAATTTTGCAGTAAACAGCTAATTTTTGTTAGTTATTTAAAAATAGAAGATTATGTAGAATTCCCAAAAATTCTCGTTTAGTTTATATTTGTTATTATTGATATATTCAGAATTTGCAAATAATAATTAGAATATATCATTGAATCTCAATGCATTGTAACGTTATAACTGGAGTAAAATTTGGAATTTCGACTTTTCATTTTAAGTACACTGATAATAATCCATACTTACAAATACAAAAAATGTCAAAATAATTTTCAGTAAATTCAACTATATAAAAAAAAAATTTTAAAATAAACGAAAATTGGTTTATTTTACAAAAGATTTCGTTGTTTGGAATTGTTTTATTTTTTTCGTATTTTTAGCATGGATTATTATGAGTGTAGGATGTACAGTGGAGAGCTCTTCTGAGAACATGTATGAACCGAAAAATATTTGACACTATAACTAAGAATACTATGTAGGTAAAGTCCACTGTCTATGTAAAGGGTCCGCCATCTAACTTTTTTTTTTCAACTAGTGCCTATTTCGTGAATGGTAACACTTAGCTCATCTCTGATTTGACAGATAATTAGTTTTATCCTTCCGCTGAACGCATATGGTTGTGTATACGCTTGAAAAACGCTGGGAAATATTGCGACATTACTTTGAAAATCATGATAATGTTGCAGAATGTGTGCGAAAATTGCTTACGGATTTTGGAAGAAGAGAAGCACCGTATGTTCGTTATCTTGTGAAAAAAGTGAAAGAAACTAGCATCCTCATCGATAAACCAAAGCGTGAAAAGCCAAAAACAGTGCGTACACCCGAGAATATTGCTGCTGTGGCAGAAAGTGTGCGTGAAGCGCCATCAACATCAATTCACCGTCGTTCTCAAGAATTGAACATTTCGCCATGTTGAACGAATTTTTGTTCACAAAAATTGAAGAGGAGGATATTGGCAACATTTGGTTTCAACAGGATGGCGCTACGTGCCACATAGCCGAAGCTACACTCGATGTTTTGCGCCCTGTTTTTGAAGATCGCATTATCAGCCGCAGAGCTGATGTCGTTTGGCCACCTCGGGGCTGCGATTTGACACCGTTGGACTATTATTTGTGGGGTGCCGTCAAAGATAAGTGTTACGCCAACAAGCCAGAGACAATTGACGCTTTAAAGGACAATATTCGTGAAGCCATTGGTGAAATACAGCTGCACACAATCGATAATGTGCTTAAAAATTGGACCGATCGTGTAGGCTACTGCATGGCCAGCCGAGGCAGCCAATTTGAATGAAATTATTTTCCATTATTAACCGGAAGGATTTTACTTTCAAATAAAAAAAGAAATTTGAGAAAATATTCATTAGTTTTTTTATATAGCATTTTCAAAACAAAAAAATTTATTTGGCGGACCCTTTAGTTAAAAACAAATGAAATTTCACTTGAAGAAAGGACGACTTACATTTCAGTAAATTCCACTAATATTGTCATTTGTTTTTTACTTTTCAAAAAAATTAAACGACAATTGTAGTAAAAATAAATAACAAAACAAAAAATACTGTATGAAATGAATGTAAAATTATAATACATTAATTTAATGTGGTTTGTTTTTTTAAATGAACTACAGGTGTAGTCAAAACTTAAAATTCTTCTACAAATTACTGTTTTCACTCAAAAATAAAGATACTGTATTACAACACAAATATTTACAGCAGAAGTTCTGTTTTCTAAAGGTATAACGTACGCTGAATCCAAATCTGGTCTCAGAATCATACTCCGGTCTCAGAATCACACACCAGGCGTTCGAGCTATATTGCCAGCAAAAGCATCGATTTTGAGAAAAATGGCTCACCTTCCGGAAAATATATTCTTTATAATATTTGTAACGGCACCTGAATACGCCCTTTTTCGATTTTAGAATTTTTAGATAATTTATTTCCTTACGAAAATATCGTGTATTGGAATTTAGGTTGTAGCTGCAATTTTAAAGTCCCGCAGAGTAAAATTGTAAAAAATCGAAATTATAAGCAAGTTCAATAGACGGTATTTCCAAGAAAAAACAAGTTACCTAAAAAATTCAAAAAGCGAAAAAAGTGTAAGAATAGCGTATTATGGAGCCTCTACAAGTTTTATGAAAAATATAATTTCCGGAAGGTGAAAAATTGGAGCATTTTTATTAAAATCGATTGTTTTCCTGTTAATATAGCTCGAACAACTGATGTGGGAGTGTGATTCTGAGACCAGATTTGGATTCAGCGCAACTTATACCTTTAAGGAAAAAAAAAAAAAAAATACAGTATCCAACTAAATTTTTAGTTTTTCAAACAATTTGCACTTGCGGCAAAAAGATTACTAGTTACATTACAACAGGCACTATCACACCGACTTGTACATATGAGTGCGTTTTGAAAAACGGCATTAGTCATTTATTCGGGAACATGAGGTATCTACTTTTTTAAGCCTGACCTCAAGCAGAGAAAAAATATGATTGAACATGATTTCCGACATAAACTTTTCATAGTATGATCCTAACAATCATAAACATGATTTTGGCTGATCATATTATGATCACTGGGAACGATTTTACTATCATCTAGAATCATAATATGATTATGGGAATCATATTATGATTGTTGCGTGTTTCAATCATAACATAATGCTCTATCATAACATAATGATGCTCTTTTTTCTGCGTGCTTGCATCTTGTCATTATAGCAAATCAGCAGTGGAGTGCTAACAAAGAGATAATGTGGTTTTGGTACCAAGAGAGGCGTTATTCGCCCTGAAATGAGACAAATGGAAAGATATAGGGCTCTGGTCAAAAGAATTATGATGAACACAACAACAAAGATGCTAAAACTTTTAAAACTAAAGTCATTTCACAGACAGAAGGTCTCTGAAGAAACATAAAGAAGCAATATGGGCTAGAATTTCTGAAAAAGTCAAAATATTAACAAACAACAAATAACTTTTTAATGTTTTTTATAAAATAGCAATTTGTATAAAAGAGCATTTAATAAACCGTTCTATTTATTAATATTGATTGATTAGATCAAAAGTTATATTGATTTATTCGTGCACTAGTTTGACTGATCTCACTCCTTAAAAAAGTATGGTTTAGTTCTAGTGTCAAATATTTTTCTGCCTGAATCTTTAGGTAAACAAAGTACTTACTTGTTCTCAGAGCTCCCCACTGTGGGTAACAAAAATTGTTATAGTAATTGAAAGAAAAAAATATGTTTTTTAAGTATTAAAAAATATTTTTGAAATACCAAAAAAAAAAAAAAAATAACTTAAAAAACAGTAGTTTTTACCAATTTGTATAGTCGTTTAAAAATTTTTGTAGTGAAACATTTTCAGTTGCTTCAACGAAATTGTGAGTTGTTTCTTCTAAATTTGTTAGTTGTTTTTAAACAGTAAAAACCAACTAAATTTTTAGTTTTTTTTAACAACACAATTACCTTTTTCGCCTTTTTAACTAAAATTACAGTTGTTTTAACTTTCATTTTCAGCTGATTCTACTGTAGCACTTTTTTGAGTGAGCATATTTTAGTTATTAAATTTCGAAAAAAAATATATATAAAAATTCCATTCATTTTATTACAAAATTTTAAAGATAGTTCGATTTCAATCCCTTTATACATCATTTAAAACCTACTATGATTTAGTTTGTTCAGGCTCTTTGCCATCCCTCTGATAACGTTCAAATATTTCAGTATATTTTCTCTCAAGCTCTTGATCATCATTAGGTTTACCACACTCACAAATATGACTTCTTATTTTGGCAAATAGGGGTTCCTCTAGCCATAATTTTTTCACTACACGTTCATCCAATACTACAGCTTCGGCATCTATTAATCTTATTTGCCAAGTTTCGGGTAGTTCCACATTTTCTACACCATTTTGTATAGAAAATAACATAGTTATACCCAATTTGGGATTTTCTTTAAGATTTTGATATTTTCGTGAATTTTGTTCGGTAACAAAACATATGTAAGAATCATCGATAAGACCACGATAAATAACTGAACGATTAAGAACACCAAATTCCCTAGGATTTTTTAGAAAAATATTATAATTTTATATTTTACTATTGAGAGCTATAAAAATTGCACGTACTTATCTACAGTCGCCAAATTCATGGCTATAAAATTTTCATTTAATCTGCCAATTAACGATTTAAACATTTGTAACGGATTTTGCGGTACATTACAAATTTTAGCCAATTGATTAGTTTGCTATAATAATTTAAAGGTATTTCTTTTTTAATAATTTTGAATAATAAAAATTTAGGACACTTCAATTAATAAAAATATTCATTAAAATATTTGGTACAAAATAAACGAAGAATTCTTACCAGTAAAAACAAGCGCCATAAATAACCCTCTAATGGGTAAGGCTGAGTCAGGCCAGTCTTCATAAAATTTACCACAAATGCGTCAAATGAGCGTTTTTTACTTAGAAATTAATATATTCCGATAGAAAACTAAGTTTGCTAAATATTTTGCGAAAAAAATTTTCGTGTTCCGTTCACGGTTTGGAAGCGAGAAAGCTTCAAAATCAAAAATTCATAAAGTTTCAAAAACTAATTATTTTTAAAAAAAAATATAGTTTTCAAAAATCTAAAAAAAACAATTTAAGTTGGCTAAAAACTCTTTATAACAAAATATAAGTAAGATTGAAGCTTTATCTTCAATAACAAGTCCTTACTTTAGTCCAATGACACACAGGATTTTATCAGGATTCCTCTTAAGGACATCGTCTTGACTTATAAACTAATAGACGGATTTTTAAGAAATTTTGCAAAAAGAAGGCGTTAAGTATTAATAGCTAAGCGTTGAAGTTTGAACAATATAAATTGAAGTTTAGATACTTTTTCGCCTAATTTCGCTTTTTCCAAAAAGCGAAAATCGCGATATCTTCTTAAATAGGAACAAAAAAAAAAATAGTTTTTCGAGCGTGGTTATATCTTGGTGAGATAAATAATTTTTGTCCGAAACTTCTCTTTTCTATGCTCTAGTTTTCAAAATGCAGCCTAAAATATTTTGCCTCATATCGCCTAAATTAGGCAACGATAAGAAGACGATGAATAAAACTCAAAAATCCCCAATAAAACATATCAAAATTTGCTCCCTGGCAACTCTTCCCTAACTACGTGAATAGCCAACTACCGTATGTACAAAAAATACATCATAGATGTCGCTAAAACTCACAAAATATGGGAAAGTAGTGGAAATTAGATTGCATATGATTTTCTAACAATTGTGAATTGTTGTGGTGATTGTCTTAGCTATCTTCTGCAATTACAATTAAATGTAAAATCGACCCCGTGTAATTGAAACTGGTTTTAAGCCACAGCAAAAATCGACCTGACTTTAGATCAAGCGGTTAAAGCGCCTGTCTAAAGTGTAGAGCGAAGTGCATGTGGCAAAGAAAGCAGGTTCAAACCACGGTCAGGATTGCATTTAATAAATAAACATTTTATATAGATGCAATCAAACAATAAAAACCATAACAAATAATTACAGTATTGTCAAAAGGATTACTGATGAAGGTTGTGTTACCAGAAACTGAACAGTCTAATTCAATTAAAAATTTACAATACAGTTATGATTTTTAGAAAAGTATGCTTAATCTTCTCTACCACGCCTATCTCAAACAATTGAAAATATGTGCATATTAATTATAGTATTAATTGCACACTGTCTAAGAAGACGATGAATAAAATTCAAAAAATCCCCAATAAAAGATAAACAATTTTGTTGAAGAACTTATTTGTTTTTCGAGTGGAGCACATGGTATGCATTTCGTTGCAAAACTTCGTTTGGCAGTTAGAGGGTTAAAACAAACAGTTGTTTTTACAGGGTCGCGAATAGCGTTCGCGATATTTTTTTAGTAAAAAATGGTAAAGAAATCTTATTTTTTTTTAAATATTATATATTTTGTACAAAAGGTATGTTTAGTCGATTTATTGTTTTCAATATAAAAACATTAAATATTTTGCTATAGTCCAAAAGGGCGGTATGAAACAAGACCCCAATGAAATATGGCCCCAAACCGAAAATGAAGTAAGGCCCCAAAAATTTCGATAAAAAAAATTGGGGTGTTATTTAATTTTTTGGGACTTTATTTTATTTTTTTTTTGGGACTTTATTTCATAATGAAATTAGGCCCCAATATGAGAAATGAAATAAGTCCCCAAATAATATTTTAGGGGTGTTATTTCATTTTCTTAAAAAGCGCAATTTTTAAGTAATATAAGCAAATAACCGTTATAATTACTGCATGAATTATCAAGTTATTAATGTAAATAGTTATTTGCTATTAGTAAGTGAGATTATACCGTGTAGTAATTTTGAAATTTCTTTTATATCGCACGCAGAAAAAAACTTTATTTCGCGAAGCCGCCTGCCGCGATCTACGGAGGAAAAAACCCCTAAGACCGCCGAAGGCCGCCACCCAGAAGAACTTGTTTTTCAAATCAGATGTCGAATCCGTTTAAATCTTATATTTTTAAGACATCAAGTAATTTGTAAAAACAAGTTTTAGGGGGGTTTTCCTTCGTAGAACGCGGCAGGCGGCTTCGCGAAATAAAGTTTTTTCTGCGTGCGATTATACGATTTATAAATTTAGTTTTATTTTGTGATATACTACTTAAAAATATTAAAAAAACTGTATTGATATACTAAATATTATTAATCTTTTTAGTTTAAAAAGGTTGAAAAAAAAAATCGCGCAATTTTTTTTCAGCCTTTTTACTATGTATTAATTAGGAATAAAGAAATATTTCAAAGTAATATATAATTTCGTTTTTTTTTTTTTATTGGGGCCTTATTTCATTTTCAAAATGGGACTTTACTGCATTACGAAATAAAGGGGTGTTGCTTCATACCGCCGTCCAAAAGGTGTCCTGATTGATTGGACGAAAATGTTTTTGTTACGAAAATTTTTTCTAAAAGTATGTACTCTGGCTTGCTTTATATTAAACCCTATAATAACTTTATTGGAAAAAATGTTGTAAATGTGATCTACAGGACAATATAAATTTTGATTGAGAGAATAATTTATGGTTTTGTTAAAAAATTGTTAGATTTATTGCGAAAAGTATGGCAGCTCTTTAAAAAACTCATACCAATTTCTCTGGATTTTGCTAGCTTGGCAGCACTGACCAATTTTGGTGGATTTTTGGCTAACTTGGCAGCACTCGTGCAAATTTTGCTTGATTTTTATAAGATAAATTCACTCAAGTTGAACGAGGAGGATTTAAAAGATGTATTAACGTTAATCAGGTAGATTAATTTCGTTCTCTAAACTCCCTATTAAACTCATTTCAAATTAAATAGAATTAATTCATTAATAATTACCATCATTTTACTCATCTTATTCCATCCACAAAATTCAGCAAATTTCTTGAAAGCTGGCAACTAGGTCCTTGCTAATAGTTGGCAACGCTAAACTGCCACAGATGTAGTTGAAAGAAAAGAAATAAACAATAAAACAAAGATGATAAAACAGCAAAAAAAAATATATCATTCTTTTAATTTAAAATAAGCTGCAGCAAAGACTGATGGTTGAAAGTGATTATAAAAATGAGTTAAAAGTAAAAAAATTAATTGAAAATTAATTAATTTTGTAAATCAGTGTTATAAAAAAAAAATAAAAACATCGCCAACATGAGTTCCATATTGGATATGAGAACAACTAAACCCACTGTTTGGGAGGAGCTGAGCAATTTGTTTTTACCACTGAAATACATTATAACCAGTGATATATTTGATGCGTTTGTGGAAAATATCAATTTCAATTACCTGGTCAATGCTATGTTCTGGATATTTCTACTGTTCAGTTTGGGTTTCCTGGGATTCCAAAAACTTTTTCAGGTAAAGTCAATATTCAATGAAAGAAATATTTAGATGCAGTGGCTGTGTCGCAGTTGGGTGTGACAAAAATAGATTCAGGGTAGTGCAAGATGATTATGTTGTGTAGTATATACAACCGAGAAAAAAAGGTGCAAAATAAGTCATGGGAACAGAAAACAACAACAAATGTATGCAACACAATTATATTATAAATATTGAGATTTTTTTTCTTAATTCACCAACTAAAATTATACAACAACAAACCTCTTGGTTTCTACCACAAGTTTGTACTTTTGTAGGCCAAAAGTAATCAAAACAAACAGACGATAAGATAAAATAAATATTCCGGTTGCTATTCACAATTGTTGATTTGACATTAGAAATTTAACAATCACAATAGTTATTGGATTAGAGTTGCCATCACTATTGCTAAGCTAACTTTTTTCCTAAAAATCTAGGTACATCAAATTAAAAATCGCTAAAAAAAGTAGCTAAAATTGTAAAATAATTTAAAACTTTTGCAATAAACCGCTAACTTAATTAAACTTGCTAAAATCTGTTCAAAAATTACTAAAAAATAGTAAAAATCTTAAAATTTTATTACTTTTTCTGAAAAGTTTAGCGATTTAAGGCTAAAGTTTTGCTAAAAAATTGGCGATAAATTGTTAAATAATTACTCAAAATTACCGACAAGGAAACAAATATCGTCCATTCCAGTGAACGTTAAAAAATTATAATTTTTTGACCTCATGCCCTTTTGTTCCTTAAAATTGTATAAACTTTTTTTTTTATTCCCGATTTTAGTTTTATAACAATAAAAAAAAAAATCTTAAAGTGAACTTTGAAGAGCTATACATATTCACCCCTGTTACGGCTTTTAAATCAGAGCGTAAGTGAAAATTTTAGAATTTTTCGGTGTTCTTGCAATTAAATCAGAACGTTTTTCCCTATTTTTTATTCGTTTTAATTCGTGTAAAAAAGCCTGTTCGAAAGTAAAACGAATGCCCTTTTTTTCTAATAAATTACAATTTAGGGTCAAAAATAGTGCTTAATATTAAAAATTTAGAACTTTTTTTACTTATTTCTGATTTTATTGTATTTTTGGTTGTATTGTTTATACTCTAAAAAACTGTTTTAAAAAAATATAATTTTTTTGTTTTGATATTCTAGAAAACACTCGAACAAATTGACAACAATGTTAGAAGCATTTCTTAAAAGCATTTTACTTTCAGCCGAAAAAAAATATTAGGAATCCTTAATATGAAATGTATTTTATATGTTAAAAGGTTAAATTAGACTAATTTAGCAATAATTATTGTAAAATTAGCTTTTTAAAAAAAAATATTCCTTAAATTTATTTTATTTATGTTCGAAAAAGAAGCGTTGCCAATAAAAATAAATGTGTATGAAAACAGTGATACCATCGTAATTCAATCTACATATAAAAAAACTTAATTGGTTCATAATTAAAAGCTGAATCAAGTAAATGAATAACTAAAATCTTTTTTTAAGTTTAAAAGTAATGTAATTCTGTTTTACAAGATTTTAGTAACAATAAATATTAAGAAAACATTGTTTATTTGGGAAACATTCATGTGGCATCTCTCTTTTAGAACATATGACATCAAAACATGTGTTCAATCATATGTTAATAAAAGCGCGCTCATAAAGAAAAGAATTTTTTTTTTCAAGTTTAATAATTGTTGCTTAAATATAAAAAAAATGTAAGTTACATATTTTTAACAATGTGTTACATATGTATATTATTGTTTAATATTACATTTGCAGGGGCAAACATAGAAATGCGAAGCAATTGTATTACGTCCGGTATTGAACTATTTCCCATTTGTGGAGAAATTTTTTCCAAAATCATGACAAAGGCTGTTTTGTTGACACGATAAAACCCTATGAAAATCGTGACTTTTATTACTGTTTACAAAAAGAATATAACACTTACGCAGAGTCTGTGATGGAGAAAGGGTCCGAAGCATCTCTTAAACCACATTTTCTTATATTTTCATTGTCGATTATTCTTCTTTTCAGTCCTAATGGTTAGCGCGTTGGATTGTTACACAGATGGTCCCGGGTTCGATTCCCGGTGACGACAACATCAATTTAGAAAAATAATATGTATGAGTTTTCTATCACTTATATGTATCGCTGCGCCCACCTTCGGTGTTCCCATAGCATTTAACCCCACCGAAGTAAAATAATTAATCAGGGCTATGAAACAAAAAGGTTCAATAAATTCGCCAACTCTACATCAGGTGGCGAGCAACAACTGTTCTAAGACTTATCTACTCGCGC
The DNA here is from genome assembly GCA_021234595.1 of Delia radicum. Lineage (NCBI taxonomy): Eukaryota > Metazoa > Arthropoda > Insecta > Diptera > Anthomyiidae > Delia > Delia radicum. The sequence continues at coordinate 231,770,162 of CM037852.1, read as the reverse complement.
AATTACAGTGTTGCCATGTTTGAAGCCCTTCATCTTTCACCACCTTTCATCTCTCCACTATCCCCTTCCAAAGAAATCAACACATTAATTAATAGGAAGAATTTCCTGAGTGATGCTTCTCTTTAAAAAAAAAAAAAAAAAAAAAATATAAAAGCAGACGGCATTTTAAATTATTGTAATTTTTGTTTTTTAATAAACAATGTTTTTGACAAGAAAACCATATGTTTTTGGCACTTCGATAATAATTTCGAAAAAAATTCGAGTTTTCGAAAGCTTTTAGGATTTGAGAACACCAAATTTCAATTTCGTGTGATTTCACAAATTCGTTCTAATTGCAAAACGTTCTAAAGTAGGGACATGGGCGATTATATATTTAGTAGATGGACTATTTCTAAATTAAAAGCATTTGTAATAGGGAACTCACATAGACAAGTTAATCTCCTGAAAATGGGATTAACTGCTTAATCAAATACTAAGCAAGACGATTAAAGCATTTTTTAATCTATTTGATTATCAGTTAATCTAACTTTTTATCTGAATACTATTTCTAAACGATTCTGTATTATACACTAATTGTATGCAACTCTGTGTTTTTATCTAAGTTCGTTACGAGACTGCCGCAAAAAACTGTTGGCGCTTTCGACAGACATTTTTGCTAACGCCTGCATTTTTTTTGTTCTTCGTAACACTATCGTCGCTATAAAAATGGGATTAACTGCTTAATCACGCACTAAATAGGCTATTAAACCATCTTTAAATCTTTTTCACACAAAAAAAAATCATAGAGGGAATACGATGAAACCATACTTAGTAAAATTTTTTTCATTAAAATTCTGTGGATTTTTTTAAGTTTTGTATAAATGATGTATCCCATTAATTTTAATTTATTAATTTTATATTTGCGTTTACACAATTTTCTTAAGCTACTTTCCACCTAACAAGTCATTTCATACAATATAAAATTTTACTTAACATTTTTATCTATTTATGCAACTGTTCCTATTGTGTTAAATCTTTACAAAATGTCAAACTTATATTGCATACCTCTAACATTTTGTGTACATATTTTAATCAAGCACTACTTGGTAAAATGTAACAAAATAAATATGGACGAACATAATAGATAATGGGTAATTTCTTATTAATGAAAAACTAATGCCCAGTTTTTAACTTCATATTTAAAGATGCAATTAGTTAATTGCCATTTAAATTTAAGTTGTATTTAAATACAGTTTCAGCTTTTCAGTCTTAAATGATAATTGTTATTTATTTGCGAGAAAAGTATGGTAGCATCATGAAATGTCAAAAAATTAATGATCATTATTCAGAAAACAGCTGTTTAAAGAATAGAAAAAAACAGAAAATAACAGAAAATATAAAATATAGAAATAAAATATATATAATTAAATTAATAAAATAAAAATTTCAGTGCAACCGAAGTTGAATTTTTATTGGCTGCTGTAATTTAATTTATTTTGTAGTCAAATGTCATTATATTTTTCTCCAAATAAATTTTCTAAATTGATTGACAAACTTTCCTACAAATAGTTATTAGTTGAAATGTTTCTACTGTACATACTTGGTAATATTATACCATTTTTTTGTGTGTTGATTAACAGTTAAACTAACTTATGATCTGACTACTATATCTAATCGACTCTTTTATTATATTACTTATTATGCGCAACTCTGGCAACGCTAACAAAACAACAATACAAAGTCAGGTAAAAATTAACGTTAAGAGGCTGCCGCAAAAAAATGTTGGTGCTGTCGACAAACATTTTTGCTAACGCTGGAGTTTTCAATAAAAAAATTGTCCACATATCACATGTCACCTTAACCCCGGTTAATATGAACCTCACCTAAAACGAATTAATCTTGTTAGTACCTCGGAGTATTTCTTAACCGGATTTTATTGAATGTCGATTTTTACCAGGGTTTTATTACAATTTTATAAATGGTTTTCTTCTTTTGTAAAACTGAATCTTATAAAAAAACTTATTGTGAGTTAAAAACAAATTGCGTACAATTTTTTTTATTTTTTTGCTAAAAAATTTTTAATTGAAAAATAATTGAATAAACTCCAGATCGCTTCGTCATAAACGATTATTAACAGTTATTTATATTATATCCTTAACCAAAAGTATCCAAAATAAAATTATCTTTAATTTGAGATACATTTTTTTTTTACTAACATTTTTTTTTTTCCTAAGTGTTGGAAATTCTTCCTATGAATTAATGTGTTGCTTTCTTTGGAAAGGGGATAGTGGAGAGATGAAAGGTGGTGAAAGATGAAGGGATTCAAACATGACAACACTGTAATTGCGCTAGTAGATAAGTCTTAGAACAGTTGTTTGCTCGCCACCTGATGTAGAGTTGGCGAATTTATTGAAGCTTTTTGTTTCATAGCCCTGGTTCATTATTTTACTTCTAAATTGATGTTGTCGTCACCGGGAATCGAACCCGGGACCATCTGTGTAACAGTCCAACGCACTAACCATTACACCACAACACCCACCATTTGAATTTATTAAGATCATAAAAAAAGTTACTTTTAAAAATCAGCCAGGAGGAATCGATTTGAAATTTAGTCAGTTATTTTTCAAATTTAACTTAATTTTTAAAATTCGTTAAAAACTGTGGGTTGTAGGCAAATTTGATAAAAAAAAAAAGTGCAATATTCCCCATTGCGCATGTGGTGGTAGAGAGTGGGTATCAACCACGCCCATTTTTTTCATTAAAAGTAATATCTAAAAAAAGAGTTGACAAACTTTTAAAAGTGACACTAAATTACAAAAAAAAAATAGAGTTGTTTTTAATTGAGTAGAGCACATTAAAAGTAATAATAATAAAATTACAGATGCCTCAAAAATGATGATACGAGTTTCATAAAAATATTATATATTGTTTTTAAAATGGTTTAAATCCTTAGCAATATGGATTTTCGCATACCTATCTAAGAATATACGAGAATATGTGGTTTTATGCCTAAACGTACCCACCTCGATAGAAAAGGATATTTCCAAAACAATAATACTATAGCAAATACATAAATAACGATAAATCGTCAAACCTGGAAACACTGATCCAGACAGAAACCCTGAATATATTTCCGTTTACATTTATTCCCGTTTTATTTTACTAACGATTATTTTCTTGTGATTTTTTTTTTAGATTTTCCTGAAAACTTCTAATATCAAATATTATAAACGAAAACAATTTTCTCGTTCGATTTGGAATATCGCTTTTTATGCAGCTTGCAGTTTGTTTTTATACTTTTACAATGAATTGGTTATATTGCCACAATTGTTGAAAAATCAAGGACGTTATTCCTTATTTTATTCATCGGAAAACTTAATATTTTATAGATCTCAACAATGTGAAAAATTTCAATTTTATTCATTGTTTATAATAACATTTTATTTACATGGCGCTATGTTGGACTTTAAGGAAGCTGATTATTTGGAGGCAGCTTCGAAAAGTTTATATCTAATGTCTTTGGTGGCCATAGATGTTTATAGGTATGTATGGATTTTAATTTTCATTTTTGTATTTAATATATTAAAAATAGGATTGTTATTAAAAAAATAAAATTTAAAAATATTTTAAAACCTTTGACAAAACTTTTGAAGATCACATGCAGTCTTTAAACTCATAGAACTAAACCTGTAAAATTATCAAAAATCTACACCCAGAGAAAAGTTGACACCATTCGTGTACAAAATGACCACATTCGTTGTCAATAGTCCGCCAACCACGTTTGTGGTGAAATTGTACACGCCGTTGTCAATTCAACAACGAATAATTGACAACGATTTCGTTGTTAAACCGACCACAAATGTGTACAAATTGACACCGCAATGGTGTCGAAGTGACAACATGTCGGTGTTAAATTGACACCCTACCGGTGTCAAAGTGACACCTTGCCGTTGCTGAATTGACACCATAACGGTGTCGGTTTGACACCGTTCGTGGTTAATTTAAAAGGTTCTGGTCCCTTCCCATTCTGTTTCTACTTTATTAATAAAAAACGATTAAAATTGATTTTAATTATGTTTTATAAACATATTTTATTCAAAGAATATATTTATTTAAATTTAGCACAATAACTTAAATTAACTTAATTCTAAAATAAATTGTATCATATACAGTAACAATTAGATAACAAATTTTGAATAAAAATCCAGGGTTGTTAGCACGCATCTGGATATTTTAAAGATAAAGTTTGAAACATTTTGAAACATGTGTCCAAACAATCAATGAACGAATTAAATTTGAGCAAATGGTTGTTAAAAAATTTGTACAAACCTTTTATATCCGTATCGGACAAGCCTTCTACAATTAGAAAGGGCTGGATAGTTAAACCAGCATAGTAATATTTTTCTATGACTGCATTAATTTGGCATTTGTAATCATTTATAGTTGCCAAACGCAAGACGAAGCTTTCCTGTGAATCGGCTATTGTTACCTATTTTCTAATTTTAGCACCTCCGCCTTTAAATCTAGCTGGTGATGGTAAAACCGTATTAAGCAATATGGTGTATATATTGTCTTGTGCATCTGTAAAATATGTAAAATAATAAGATAAATTACATTTATAGAATGATCAATATAATTGGATAATTACCTATACTGGTCGCCGACTGAACATTTGTAAACAGATTTTTACAATATTCATTATGAATATTTTTTGCATAGTAGTTTCAAATCGTTTCTTTAAATTTTTCCCATTTAGAAAGTAACACATGCCCTTTGAATGGAAACATTAAATCAAAATCAATATAGATCTAAAAGAAATAGAATTTAGCAAAAATAAATGTAAAAAATTCTAATACCAACCAATTCCGATGCTCTTGCACCCAACAATTTTGGCCATTCTTACATTTTCGTGAAATGTAATAGTAATCCTGTAAACATTGAATTATTTGTTTTATATTTAAAGTTTTGTATTCATGTTATTTAAACATTACATTCATTTCGGTTTCAAGTGGGATAACTGAACAAATTTCATCCAACAAGCGGTTATAGTCTTGTGTGCAAAGCACAATATCTCTACTTAAAATGTCTTCAATAATGACATTAATAGTGTCATCTCTATGGTCAGATGTCAATTTAATGTTTCCACTTTCCTTTTGTTTTCAGCCCAATAGTTTTTCCCTGAACTCCACACGTAGCGCTAGTGGCAGCAGTGTCTCCTTTAAATCTTCTTTTTTTAAATAGGGCAAGCTTCTAAATGTTATTTGTGATGCTATAATATATAAAAAAAAAATATATGTTTCTAACCGTATATTGTACATTGCTTTTTCAACCATTGATTTACTTACATTTTAAAAATTGAATCCATGTTTATGGTTTTTAAAAACTGTTTTAGTTGCCCATCGTCACTGTCTTCAACGATATCATTTGTTGAAAAGCATGAATCACTGACCACTACAATTTCACCATTTATTTCTAATAAATCACCAACTAAATTAAGGTCCTCAGATAATTGAATTTCGTGGCTTTGTTCCATTTTATTAATAATATTTTAAATAATGCTACTAAACACACTGACTAAAACCAAAAGAATGAAAAATTCTTAAAACTTCTTCGTTGGCAGAGTTTGACAACGTTACGTTGTCAATTTGAACACGTTCGTTGTCAAGATATAAATATCAAAAACTAAATATTTCGGCATTAGCAGAGAATTTGACAACGTAACGTTGACAAATTAACCACGTTCGTTGTCAAGTTGTAAACACGCGTTGTCAAAAACTAAAAATTTTTGCGTTAGCACAGATTATGACAACATAACGTTGTCGATTCGAACACGTTCGTTAAAAATTTGACACCGTGCATTGTCAAATAAATTGAAAACGTTGGGGTGTAATATTGACCACAACCGTTGTCGATTTTGCAACGTCATTTTTCCCTGAGTGTATTAAAAATTAGTAAAAAATGAGCTTGCATGAAAAGCTGCTAAACTTAGCAGATTTTTATACTAAATATTAGTATTATAAGAATAGCAAAGTAATTAAAAAAATTGCTAAAACATTGTGATTTGATCATAAATCTTTTCAACAATTTTTTTTTTTATTTATTTATTTTATTTTGAGTCTATGGAATTACATCCTTACAGACTATAATATTAAATAATAAAAAAGTATAATAATAATAATAATAAATTTAATTCTGAGTATTTAAAAACAAAATTATATTACGCTTCATAAGACTAATGTTGGCAGAATAATCAAAAAAATCGTACATATTAATAAATTGCAGACATAGTCTTATACCCTGACGATTTGCCAATTTTTTTTTATTAAAAATCGTAAACCTGGCAATTGTAAATACACTTCAAAGACATTTATGTGAAGATAAACGAAAGTCGCAAAAGTTAGTGCATTTGGAAACTCTGGCTCTGTATGTTCATTGTGTGTCCGTTTCCTTCCTTTTTATTTATACCAACATTGTTATGCCTTATTTGATAATAAAATGTAAATAATAATCAAACTTACCTTTTAAACAGCTGATCATACATACATGCCTTGAAAATAAAAACCTTATTTTTGTTAAACAACACAATAATTATTTTTGCCCTATTTTTACACATGCTAACACGTAAGAGAAAAATGTTCTTAACAAAATAGGGCATATTTTTTCTTTTTAATTAAAGGCAATTTTTTATTTTCTAATTATTTTTTTTTAATAATATTGCATTTTAAACTTTTTTTTAATTTGATTTTTTGCATTTTGCATTTCTTTTTCTTTTCCAATACACTAACACTTTTCTTCCTTTTCTTGTGCAATTTGAATGCACCAACACAAACATAACGAATGAAAACGAACGACAGTCAAACATACAAGTGGCGTGATTAATCATAAACTAGTGGCGACTTAGCGCTACAAGTAAAACACACATTTAATAAATAAATTGACATTTTTGTTTTACTTATTTACATGGAAAATAATTAATAATTCCAGTAATTAAACTTTATTTAATTAAAAAACTTGTTTATAAACAAGATGAATACACAAACTTTATGAGGTTGCCGAAACCCGACTACGCACTAGAAAGGTTAGAAATAGACTAAAGGACAGCTTAAACAGAAGTTAATAGCTTTTTTTATGTTAAAAGAGCAATTTAGAGAAAGAGAGTAAGTAGTAAACAAAACAATCACTGACATTTTTTAGAGGATCACAAACAGTGTTACCATATTGCCAGTTTTAACTGTTTTTTTAGTTTTTTAGGATGCGTAACAGTTTTCCAGTTTTTCATGAAAAAAAAAACAGTTTTTGTTTAATTTCAGACTTTTTTTCAGTTTTTCCAGTTTTCAACAGTTTACCTGCTCGATTTACTTTTTTTTACTTGAAATTTATAAATTTAATACAAAAGTTGCGCAAAATGTTTCAATAAAAAATAATACTACGCATTGAATGCAACTGTGTAGTAAGTTTTAACTCCCTTTTTAACATTTGTGTTCAAACCCTGAAATGTCATTTTGTTTCTGTCTGTTTTCGTTTCTCTTGTTTCGTTTTTCTGTGTATATAAAATGCTTTATGTTATGTGTTTAAGGTTTTTTTGTGTTGTTTTATGTTTAAATAAAATGCAATTGAATTCAAAATGCACATATTAACTGTTTTTTCTACTGTTTTTTATTAAAAAAAAAAACAGTTTTTTCTTAAAAAACAGTTTTTTTTACAGTTTTTTGAAAAAAATACATGGCAACACTGATCACAAATAGCTGATTTTTTCAGTGCTGCCAGATGATAAATTAAAAAAAATAACGTCACATAAAATTCGTAAGCTCAGTTTTACTTTGCAAGGGGAGTTGGGTTCTTAATAAACTGTGTTCTTAATAAAATATAGAGTTGTGTCGTTTATTAACGAATTAGTTCAATTGAACGACTCACTCAATTGAACGTTCACCAATATTCGATATTTTTGTATAATCGTTTATTTTGTTGTTTTTATACAAAGAACAATTGCATCTCTATTGAATCAAATTGCTTCCATGACCATTTTTTTTTTTAGCAAATAGTAATAATAGGAAAAAAAAAATTAAAGTCATAAAAAGAAATGTTTTTAAAACAAAATAAATCAATTTTTGTTAGAAAAGTTGCAATTTTTATATTGTCTATGTGCAGTAAAATTTGTCAAAAACTCGTAAAGGTACCCATGCACTTTGCAATATTATTGCAAATATTATTGCCAGTATTATTGTCATTTTGGCCTACATAGTGCAATCAGATGTACAATAATTTTGCACAAAATATGGCACCACACTTTTGTTTTGCTGTGGAGGGATATAAAAATTACAGAATGTGGCCAATACACTATAAACTATTTTTCACATTTCTTGGTTGCGCAATAAGAACCAAAAGCTTTTTGAGTTTTTCCAATATATTGTACAACCTTCCAATATAACATACACAGTGGTAATATTTTGCACAATTTAGACAAATGGGGTACCAAATGAAAGACCTTTTGGATGCGCATTAACTGGTAAACGAAACATGTCCGATAACTTTTTAGTATTTTTGTTATTTAAAAAAATGTGTTTTAAGCATGAATAGTAACATATTCGATGCGGGTATTGGTAAGTTTAACGCTATTTCCCTTTATTTCGGTAACTGTATTTAGGGTTCGTAAGGGGTTATTAGTGTTTTTTCATAGATCTAATTCAAAAATTCATTCATATCATGCAGATAATTCTCTTGAGAAAATATATATCTACGAGTATTTACAGCGATTATTTTTTCTGATTTTGTCAGATTATTCCGGTAAATCAGGGATGGAAAGCCCTCGCTCAGACTCATGGTAATTTGAAATAAGATATTAATTTTCATTCTGGTAAGTAAATTAGAACAAAAAGGAACGAGTGAAATTTTACACAAAACGGAAAAATGTTTGCTCCGGAAAACATTTTGGGAAGGATCCCGAGGGATTCATTTTTTATGAAACGATCACAATTTGAAAATTCAAATTTAAACACGAACGTTATTGAATGGAACCGTTTATCATTCCATTGTGTGGAATCGGAACACTTAACACATTAGTATTATCGGTATGTGTTACGTCAAGTTTTGAAAAATTTTGGCCATTTTTCGATATCTCCCTGATCATAAAAATTGGCTAGGTCCGAGTAAGATCCGTAGAGATTAATTTTTTATGAAACAACCACAGGGTGTCTTAATTATTTGTTTACCCATATACTTACATGAAATTACAAATTTAAACACTCTGATAATAGAATGGAACATTGGTCCAAAATAAAACAATATGGAATGGAACAGGGAACGAGTGGAATCGGAACACTTAACACACATGCTTTATCGGTATGTGCTGCGCAAATAAAGTTTTGCAAAAATTTTGTCCATTTTTCGATATCTCGCATAGTTTTCGAGATTCTAGCCATTTTATAAAATGAGGTTTTTTTTTTAATGGTCGGTATCTCCAAAATTGAACGAGATAGGTCAAAACGGACAAATTTTTGATCCGAGTATTAATACACACTACTAATACAAATAGGCTAGGTCCGGAAAAGATCCCGAGGATTCAATTTTTTACAGAGCGGTCGAAGTGTGATTTATTTTTTTTTTTTTTTAATTTTTAATATAAATTTAGATACTCTGATAAAACAAAGTTCTTTCCCAGTTCAATAATATTTCGTTACCTGTAACTAATGTTCCAATTCCACTACCTTTAAGGTCCGATCATTTCGGATATAAGGTATATATAATAACGCAGTAAAAAGCATGTGTACTATACAAATAATTAAAAAAAATAAAAATAAAACTATTGTTCCAGGGTTGCTACATAATTAATTAATTTGTGTGCGTTGTGGTGTAATGGTTAGCGCGTTAGACTGTTACACAGATGGTCCCGGGTTCGATTCCCGGTGACGACAACATCATATGTATCGCAGGTGTTCCCATAGCACTTAACCCCAACAAAGTAAAATAATGAATCAGGGCTATGAACCAAAAATCTTCAATAAGTTCGCCAAATATCCATCAGGTAGCGAGCAATAACTGCTCTAAGACTTATCATCAATCGCAATTGCAGTGTTGCCATGTTTGAAGTCCTTCATCTTTCCCCACCTTTCACCTTCCTACTATCCCCTTTCCGAAGAAAGCAACACATTTATTAATAGGAAGAATTTCCTTAGTGTTGCTTCTCTTTAAAATTAAAAAAAAAATCTGTTATGCAGTATGTACTTTTTATATAACATTTAAAGATCGGATCAAAAAATTTCCGATCTTGAAAAAATTCTAATATTCCGAAAATTACTTCATATTCTTTTTAAATGTAAAAAATTAGCTATTTTCCTATAACAAATAAAAAAATTTTAAAAATTAATTCGCCAGTGTTGCCATGTTTCAATTTTGAAAAATTGTCTAAAAACACGAATATATTTCAAAAATTCTCAGAAATCGTGAAATACCGATATATCACATTGTGTATTACGGTTTGATAGATATTTGCTTTAACAACAAATAAAAATTATAATCTTAAACCGTTAAGTACATACAAAGCGTCAAAGTTTGAATTTAAATTGCGCATGCCTTCGCTAGAGGGCGCAATACAAAAATTTCAGAAAAAGGTTTTTGCGACACCATTACATCTTTCTACATAATTTCGTTAAAAAAATTATATATGTCTCCTTTTTAAGGTTACTATTTTTTACTATTATCACTTAAGTGTCCTAAATTTGTAATTATAAAAGAAAAACTTTATTACAAAACAATTATAGTATGTTTTTTTAATGATTTTAAAATTTTTGCAATTTGACCCAACAGACATAACAGATGGGGCAAAGTTTTAAACAGGACAGAAGTTTTAAAATATAGACAGCGGAAATTAAACTTGAGGACCGTTTTGATATATTCATACCACAAGACGAAAGGCCCACTTTAGCGAACATTCCCTTAGTTGTTCAAAATACTACTAATATTTTTTGTTTATTTTTATTTTAGATATGAAAACTATTTTGTTGGTGTGAATTTAATACTGGCCATCTACAATATTATTTCGGAAATATTGGGACTATTTGCATTGCAAAATTCCAAAAGAAATATATTGGTATATCAAATATTTTTGGGATTACGTATAGCCTCATGGTATAAATTCTAAAATTGATTTTTTTTTTTTGAATAATAAAATTAACAATATATTTTTTAACTATTCTCTAGGTCGCATGTCTTTATCAGTCTATTGCCCTTTAACTATTTGGTACCCACATTATTTGCAAAAAATTTTAAATTATTCTTAAATGTTGTCATCTGGCTGTGGTATGGCATAAGTATTTGGAATTCACCAGTTTTACAATATTTCTATCATCAAATCTATCATAATTCACCGGTAGATTGTTCGGGAGAAGGATCCGCTGCCAAGTGTATACTTTTGAAGGACTCCAGTGAGCAACGACATTTTAAGGCCTTAAAAAAAGCCTATTTAGAAATTAAATTGTCGCAAGAAAAAATGAATTCAAGTAATTTCTGTGCCACGGGAACGGAAAGTTCTTCAGCTAAAGCTTTTCAAGCTATAAAATGTAATGAGCTTTAAAGTTTTACAAATATTGAAAAAATAAAAAAAAAATTTAACAATCTTTTAATTTTCTATCTTTCTAGGCATCATGACTTTAAAACGCAAATTAAAACGTATACGTGAGGGTCGTGGCAGTGAAGCTGAGGATGATAATGATGAGGGTCTCTCTAATGAAAGCTAAATGATTTATTTTGTAATAGTTTAGCAAAATCAATATTTACTTTTTTAATCATCACAATTTTGAATGACAATATTTACTAGCAAATTTATTTAGTTTATTTTATATACTTAATAATTATATTAATCTCTTAGAGACCCCGATTCATAACGAAAAAATAACCACTCTATTAGGGGAAAATAATAGTCCTTAACCCTTAAACCGGCCTAAGTTTTTTCGCAATAAATTTTATACCACTTGTTCGTCATAAAAAATAAACAATATGTTCTTCTACGAAATGTTTTTCGTTGCCTATTTTAGGCGATATGGGTAAAAATAGGTTAAGAGCGTATCTCAAAGACTAAACCATAAAAATAAATAACTTGAGGCATTAATTGTTTCCAAGATATAACTACCATCCAAATATTACACTTTTTGTGCTTTTATTAAAGCAGATATGGCGATTTTCGTTTTTCAAAAAAACGCGAAATTAAGCGAAAACGCACCTAAGCTTCAGCGTAAATTGATTAAAATTAAAGGCTTTGCTAATACTACTTAATAAAATCTTTCTGCAAAATTGCATAAAAATCCGTCCATACGTTTCCAAGTTAAGACTACTCCCTTTACAGGTATCCTTTTGAAATCCTGTATGTCCTTATAACAAAAGTAAATATTTTTTTTTAAAAGTCTAAACTTCAATCATACTTGATGTTTAGTATCAACGGTTTCTAGTTAATATAAATATGTTTTCAAGATTTTTGACAATTTCGTTGATTTCAAAATATTTATTTTTTGAAATTTTGACAAAATTTTAACTTAAACGCTTTTTGGCTTCCAAACCGTGCCAAGCACACACAAAGTTACTTTTCAAAATATATTGTTAATGTAGTTTTCTATGGAAATAGCTTAAATTTTTATTATAAATCACTAATTTGGCCAATTTAATATACTCCGCCTGGAGGCGGACTTGCTGTTTAGAGGGTTAAGTTATTGTCAGTTTTTCGTTATGAATAGGGCGATTGCTTTTTAATGCAATTGTTTGAAAATTTATTTTAGAAAAATCTTGCTTCCTGAGCTAAAAGTGCGCTTGTTTTGTATGTGATCTGATATATTTATAAACACACAATTGAAATTGTAGCACTCAAATGTATTTCCTGATATTATAAATTGCTTTTAAGTATAAAATAATCTAATTTTAATGAAATAAATTCGAATTTTTGTTTGACATAAAATTTTATGTTATTTTGTATCGCAAACATATCGGCCATTACAAGCTAAATCGTCCAACATCTGATCTTGGGCTTAGCGATTTCAATTAAATTTTGCATTTAGAAACTTTATGGACACACTTGAAGATTTGCGCTTTTAGTTTTTAAAATTTCGAAAAATCCACGGTTTTATGTGCGATTTAGTTTTTATGAAAAAAGTGTGTAAGTCTGTGTATTCGTATTTTCTTTAATATTGTTCGGATCGTCAGCATTTAAACTGCATTGGAATGGTACGGTACTCTACTTTCATACTGCGAATTATAATTTTTTCCATCGTCTAAAATTATTGTATATTTTATGCAATTTAAATGCATTTTCGAACATTTGGACACTCTCGTTTCAAAACAAGAATGCATATTTCTTTCAGCGTCTAAAAGAATTGCATATTTTATGCAATTTAAATGCATTTTTCGAACGTTTGGCCATTCTCGTTTTAAAACAAGAAAGCATATTTGTAAAATATGGATTGTTGCACATTCATTAATTTTTTTTTTTTTTGGTTCCGGGGCTTAACTATTTTTAATGATTTATACCAAAAAATTCATATAGCTCTTTTATTTAGAAAAAAACAGAACATTGTTAGTTTATTTTTATTTTTCAGCTTTATTGAGGCAGAGTTTTTGGGATATCAGTTAAACCTGGTTTAGTTAAACCGGTAAAGAATTTTATCTGCTATTTCCAAGTTTATTAACAAAAATTTGCCGGAAGCACTTCATCTTGTTTAAATTGTTTGTCTTTATCACAATAGAACATAATAAAACACATTTCGGAAGCAGTATTTATTTTTTTTTATTTTTATTTATTTAATAGATATAAAAATATATTTACAATAAAATTCATTAGATTCAAGAATAAATATAATTAGTTATCTATAAGTGGCATAACTTAATAGTTGTTAGCCAGATTGGCAAAATAAAAGCTGTTTAAAAATCATTATAATTATTTTTTCATACATATTTACAAAAAAAATTTTTAAAAAAAAAAAAAAAAAAAAAAAAAAATTATATATATACATGTAATTTAAATTTTTTAATTCGGTTTTAAAACAGAAACTATGCAAATTCATTCAATATTAGTTTTCTGTATTTTAAGCAAATATCTAAATAATTTACAAGAGTATTAAAGTTATAAGTTTGTCCATTGAGTATATTTAGGACTTCAGTTAAATTAAGATTACTTTTGTTGAAATATTGAATTCTGATACTGTTATAAATAGGGCAGATACCAATAAGATGAAAAGTGTTTTCTGTTGCGTCAAGGTTACAAAGTGTGCATAACCCGACTGATGAAGCTCTAAAAGATCTAGCGTTTATATCAAGAAGGCCTCCTCTGGCTCTAATCAATTGACTTATAGCACGAGAAGAAAGATTCGAGGTAGTAATTTGTAGCAAAGAGTGGTTTAACTGTGGATATAGATCATGAAATTGAGAACTTCTTGCATCGGCTATTAGATTTTCCTTTTCGTAAACTTTAACCATAGACAAAATTGTTTTGTGGTGTTTGCAAAGTGGCACGGAACTATTTACTGGAGCAAAATTAATTTTTTCACAGAGGTTAATCCAATCCTCAGCCCAAAAAGTGTGTTTAGCAATTATTATTTCCGCAAGCTTGAGAGGCAATCTATTATAAGGCATGTTAAGGACCTTGTTGATGTAATCAAAATGCAATTTTAACGTTTCAAGATATAGAGAGTTTAAGCCAGTTTCTAGAAGAAGCATGTAGTTTGGAGTGTTGCTAGGCAAAAATAACATCTTTTTAATAAAAAATCGTAATAATTTTTCAACTACATCATATTTTTTATAACCCCATATTTGGGCACCGTAGAACATTATTGAGCGAGAAGCAGCAATGAAGATTTTTAATTTATTTTTATTATAAATTTTAGGATGGTTTATATATTTAGACCAAGTAGAAGAAATCGCCATTTTTGATGTTGTTAGTTTGTTTTCTAAATGTTTGTTAAAAGACAAATTATAGCACAAATCCATACCAAGATATTTGTATGAGTTTACAATTTCAATTTCATCTTCTCCATAATTCCACTTTAAGTTTTTTGATATTCTTGTTCCGCTCCGAAAAACTAAAACTTTAGATTTAGTAAGGTTGACTTTTAAATGCCACAGGTTACTGTACGTAAGGAGAGAATCTATCATGGTTTGAAGGCCACTGGGCGAGTCGGACAGCAAGACAATGTCGTCAGCATAAAGTAGAATTTTGACTGTGATATTATCTACAGTTACTCCACCAGGCAAAGTATCGGCTAAGTCGTTCAGGTATAAGGCAAATAAAACTGGGCTTAAAATACATCCTTGTTTGACACCAAGATTTACATTAAATGGATCGGAGTAGGAGTTTCCGTAAAATATTTGGCTGCAAGTGTTTTCATATGAGTTTTGGAGTATACGTATTATTTTAGATGACAATCCCATTGATGAAAGTTTATAGAACAAGGAATTCCTGGGAATCATATCAAAAGCACAAGAAAAATCGACGAAGAAAGCATATGTGTTTTTGCCATTCAGCATGTTTAAATGAATTATATTAATGAGATTAAAAACATTATCTACAGTTGAATAGTGTTTTCTGAATCCTGCTTGATATTCATTTAAAATGTTATTCTTGTTGATCCAGTCAGTTATACGATTCAGAAGGATATTATTAAAAATTTTACAAAATGTATCAATTAAAGACAGGCCGCGATAATTGGAAGAGCAGTTTGGATCTCCTTTTTTAGTAGAGGAATAAGAATTGCAGTTTTGAAACTAGCTGGTATATTCTCCTTAAGAAATATTATGTTCAAAACAGATAACATCTCCCTGACAAAGTCAACTGGAGCATGTTTAAAAAACTCGTAGCTGATACCATCCTGTCCAGGCGATTTGTTGTCCTTTAGGCACTTTAAAACAGAAACAAGCTCACATAATTCAACTGGAGAATCAAGAAAGGCATCTATGTTGTAAGGCAAGCACCAGTCAAACGTACATATGGGATTTGGATTTTGCAGAATACCACTAAAATGTTGTAAAAAATCATCGGCACTTAAATTACCACGGGTAGAATGAGAACGGGATTTTAAATCATTGGACAATTTCCACCAATCTTTGCTGCACCTTATTTTGTTCAATTGTTCTAAATTAGAATTGTAGTATTGAAGTTTACTTCTTTGACACACATTCAAATACTTGATTTTGGCTGACTTATACTTTAGTTTGTTTGAGTTTGTATGGTTTTTTCGGAAGCAGTATATCATTTAAAAACTTGGTTAATCTAAGTTTAAAGAAACATTCTACATCCTAAACACTCGGCCTATGATTACATTTAAAAATTTAATGTTAAGGAGCCTCTCTTTCAAAAACTATAAATTTAATTTTGTTTATTTTTCTGTAGGTCAAAGATAAAAGAATCTACTGAAATATTCCGTGTTAAAAATTTTAATTTTTAACCCTTTCCAGTACACGTTTGCCATCAAATATCAGATTTTTATAAAAAAAACATGATGTTAAAAGGGCTAAAGATTATATTTAATAGCTTAATATTTAAGTAGATTCTTTTATGTTTCATGTAAAGAAGAAATCTTAAAATATAAATGTATAGTTTTTAAAAATAACAAATTGTTGTTTTTTCTATGGAAACATAGCTTTTCTAAAACTTCAGGTTCTAATTAGATCTTTAGCCAGATCGAAATACTAGTATCAACCTAGCTAATATGTTTGATTTGCTTTATTTTTGTAAATATATGGAGGTTGAAAGCTCATTTTAAATTAAAAATAACATTAAAATAATCTCGATTTATATAAAAACAAAAAAACTAATAAAACTATATAAATATATAACTTCAGCCAGAGTAAAAACTAAATTTTTTATATAAATAGAACATTTTGGGTGTTAAAAGTTTAGTAATGTCATGATGCTTGTTTGGAAAAGACCGTACCAACGTGTTTAACTACTAAGAAGATAAGAATGGAGCAAGATTGATGATTAACAGATTTTTTGTTAAAGCTCTGCCTATTCTGGTGGCTCTAGCTTTTTGTCCGGTCTTCGTTGGAACGGCCGATGTTTAGAATGAGCGATTTTTAATATTACAATTAAAATATTTTTGTTGAAAATTATAAGTTTTTAGTACAAAATTGGTACAACGGCAAAGCTTTTAGATTGAATGATTTAAATGTTTGTACACCAACTAATTTTTAAATCTAAACTTGATAATTAGAACATGTTTTTTTTATTAAGCCATAAAAAAATTAAGTAATTCTTTTGATTTACTAACGCTCCTTTTAATAACTTTGTGCTAAAAGAGTAAAAATAAGAGTAACAATATTTTAAATGATATTTTCAGAGTAACGGCATTTCAGTTATTTTTTTTTTATCTATTTTAAAGACCAGCATACTGTATAAAAGATTTTGAAGGTAACGGGTTTCAATAACGGTTTACTTCATATTAAAAGCATTATTAACAGTTTTAAGGTAGATTCACAATGCTAGAGTACTCTAAACTCAAAAAACAAGTTAGTATAATAGTTATTAAAACGTCTTGTAAATCAAGTATACTATTTTTCAGCAAATTTTTTTGCTAAAATTATGTTTTCAGCTAAAATTTTAGTTATACTTATTCAGCACTTAACTGTTTTGAACTAATATTTTCCTAATTTTTTACTAATTTATTTTGCAAACAAAAAAATTGTGCTGATAAGCATATGACGATATGGCGGGTCGATTTAAAAATCGCTCAGCGTTCAAGGAAAATCGTATTCTAGGGATCAAAATAAGAAACTTTGCCGAAGGAACCATACCTCTAAAACGAAATCTGATGTCTCGACTTTTGACCCATAGGGTCAAATTTTGAAAAAGCCCACTTTGATATTTCAGAAAGTAGGAAGAATCTCTCCAAGATTATGGGAGCTACTTCTTCTCCGGGAGACGCGCTAGCAGATTAATGCATAAATCATTATTCTAGGTTAAAATTAAAACTGAAAGAGGCCTTTTTAGCCGTGTTTTTATAGCAAAATGTACAAATCTCGGGATAGAGATATTTCAGAAAGTAGGAGGAGTCTTTCCAAGATTAGGGTCTCTATTTCTTCTCCAGAAGACGCTCTAGCTGAATAATGTATAAATTATATTCGATTGGGTTGGATTCGATTGGGGCACTCTAAATGGGTCAAAGTGGGATTTTTCAAAAATTTTACCCTACCGGTCAAAAGTCGGGACATCAGAATTCGTTTTAGAGGTATGGTTCCTTCGGCAAAGTTTCTTATTTTGATCCCTAGAATACGATTTTCCTTGAACGTTGAGCGATTTTTTTGCCTCCATACAAATCGACCCGACCTAGTGTACGACAACCAGATTGAGAGATATACGCAGAATGAAGTAGATGTCGCGACATGTCAAGTTGTAGTAGAGAATAGGAAAATGATACTAAAACAACTACTAGCAACTCTTGTAAGACATAAAAAATATCAACCATGGAAGATTTTTGTGTCTGTTTTTCATACATTAAACAAATTGTGGATTAAAACAACTTAAATTTTGTGTTGTCACCAGCTTGTGAAACTAATTGTCTATTATTTAAATAAAACACAAAATAAAATATTTAAATTTAATATAGATTAATGGTTTATTTATAAACTAACCCCCGTATTCATAAAAATATTGAACAGCATTTCAAATACATTTTAATTAAAACACACATTTTATCCTTAAAACTGTATTCATAAACGAATATTAACTTTTGCACAAGATTAAAAATAGGTATTTTAAACTAATATTCGTTTATGAATATAGTTTTAAGGCTTGAAATGTGTTTTAACTAAAATGTATTTCAAATCTGAATTTAGATTTTTAGGAATACGGGCGTAAATGTTTAAAATGATTGTTAATGTAGTGTGGTCAAATTGGTAATTTTAAATTGCAAACAAATATACGTACAGGCAGTCAGACTAAAGCGATAGACAAGGACACATAATGTTGTTAACTTTTAGAAAAGATGTTGTTATTTTTAATTAAAACTTTTGCCGAATCTACTAATTTTCTGGCTAAAAGTCAGGTCGCTGATTTTCAGCAAAAGATTTTGCTGGCATTAGCAATTTTTTGCAAGCACCTTCTGACTAAAATTTGGCTCACTCAGCAAAATTGTTTGATGACTTTACTAACTCTTTACTAACTCTTTTTTGTTGATTTCTCTTTGGTACTTCTATTTCTTTTTTTCTTGAATCCAACCTGTAGCACAGAGTACTCCAGTATTGTGAATCTATCATTAACCTTCCGACCACGCATCTATTTTTCATTACACACAACTCCTGTTGCTCGGTGTGGGGACGGAAGATTATACAAATTTGATTCAATTCTTTCCATTTTATGATTCACCTTGTTTTAGTTCGTTCACATACCTTTCAAATAATTTATCATATTCAAAAACCAATCGAATACATTGGCAACGCCAAAGTTTCCAACATAAGTTATATATAGGCTTGCCATATATTATTTTTTGTCTCCAAATTCGTGGATTTTTTATTGGTTGTGGACAAAAATTTTCAATTGGCGACAGAGGTCTTATTGGGGATTTAAAATAATTTTGGGGTTTTGAGAAATTTATGATAAATATTTTAAATGAATATAGATTACCAATAAAATCAGTTGTATTAAAAATTTAAAGTTTTCCAAAACCATTTTATAAAAAACCCCAGATAAAGTTGCTTCAGCCCGCAAAGAAGCTCAAAAATTAATCAAAAACGAGCTCAAAATATTTTACTAAAGGTTCAATTTTTTATGAAGGTGGTTCATAAGAAAAAAACAACTTTCTTGACTCAAAAATAAAAAAATATTAGGCTTAAAATCTATTGAATTGTTAACAAAATTCTCAAATCTGTTTACTTTTCTGAGTCATTTCTGAACCATATTTTTTTGATCTAATATCTTCACTTAAATTTGTATTTTTTTAAAGGCTCCTAAAAAAATACCCGGAGAAATTTTCCAAAAATTGTTTTTCTGGCTTTTCACCCATGATATTAATGTTGGGGAAAACACTAATAATTCAAAGATTTTAATAAGCAAAAAAAAAGAGAGAAGGAAGCACCAACTATTTTGTAAATTTAGTTTTCTATCGAAATAGCTTAAATTCTTATTATAAAATCCTCATTTGGTGCACTTATGGCCAATTTAAAAAACGCCGCCTGAAGTCGGACTTGCCGGTTAAAGAGTTAACTAAAAATATACACTGTTGAGTTTGATGTTTAATTGGTGATATATTTTGATTTGTTTTTGTCATATCGATAAAAAGTGTCTGGTTAATTTGAGCAAATTAAATGATAAAAAAATAACTTTTCTACTTTGTTCAAAATTTTTTTTAACTAGGGATATTTTTTGATTTGTTTGGGGATAACGAAAAAAACTATCTGGCAGGCCTGTAGATAGCTTTGTTATAAAAGTGCTGCCAGATTATTGTAGTAATAAACTATGTCAGTGATGGGAACAAGGTTGCCAGCTCTACGACTTAAGGAATGGATAGAAATTGATAAATGCTTAAAAACCGAAAAAAGTTTATTATTTATTTCAAATTCTAAAAGTGTTAGATAGTCTACTTCCAAAAAATTATCGAGACCATTTAATATGTTGCGCTACACAGAGAGAATTTTCTTGGACGAATTTTAATGAAATTTTACACTAAACTACTAAATTTCACAAAGTGAATAAAAAAATTTCTTAAATTTTATGAAAAAGCTTTTTAATTTTTATGAAAATATTTTTAATGAAACTTTATCATTAGGAATATGAAGTTTTTATGAAAAACGGCATTAAGTTAATGAAAAGTTTTTTTTTTTTTTGATTTTGAGTATCCTAATTGCTAGGATCAAACAAATTTAAGTGAGAGTATGGAAACTTGCTTTGCATCCTTCATCAATATAATCATAATTTTTTTGTGAGAAATTGAAGAATTTTTGTAAAATTCTCCTTTTTTCCCCTCACTTTTGGTTTAAAGTCCATTTTCAAACCAACTAATTCTCCGATTACGTTAACATTTTGCACATATTATCTGGAGATTTTTTAAAAAATAAATTATAAAGCAAAAAAGTTCGCATTTAAAAAGTTTAAAGTTATAAGTGAAAATGTGTTCTGAGATTTTTCAGATCTCACTGCTTATTTCATTTTTTTATAAAAACTTGAAAGTTATAAGGGTTTCATTTACAAAATTTGTAATTAATCTGCCCTTGGCGACCTGGCCAAACCGCCTAAGCTTGAAAAGTGTCCTCCTTGGCGACTTGGGCAAACCTCTGCCCCTTGACGGCCTTGCCAAACTGCAGAACCTACGAACTCCAAATTTGCTATGTGGGTTCCTAATGAGGAGTTGACATCTGTATTTTCGGAAATTCCTACGGGGAGGGGCAGTAAGGAGAAAAGTATTCTCCTTGGAAACCTGGGCAAACCCCAAAATTTGTATCTAATCTCCCTCTTGACGGCCAGACCTGCCCTTACGGGTAGTAATAGGAAAAGTCTCCATTTAAGAGAGGAATTTGAAATTTGGTATATGGGTACCTTATCACGTGTAGATCTTGTATTGATGGGATTTTTGGTAATTCCCATGGGTAGGGGCAAAAAGCGGAAAAATCTTCCCCTTGGCGGCCTGGTAAAGGGGATCCTAGGAACTTGAAATTTGGTACGTGAGTTACTAAACAGAATTAGACATCTGTAAAGAGAGAATTTTTGGATATTTTTACGGGGAGGGGCCAGAAGAGGGAAAGTTTTCTTCTTGGAGGCCGGCCATATATAGCTGCAAAATAATGATTTATGTAACTCCTCAATAATATAAATCTCATTCGTCAACGCAAAGATAATTTGATTACTTAATTTATTTTAAAAGAAGTTTATTTAAATGTGTAAATTATTAAATAAATAAATATATGTTGGTGCTATACAAAAAAGATCGCACATAACTTTTTAATTCAGTTTCAACAGAATGCTGGGAGAATAATGTAGACATCATACTATGATAATTTATAAACATTTTCATAACCATAATATGAAAATATTGAGATCAATTGGGAACAATAATATGGTAATGGAATTATCATATTATGATTAAGAAAAAGATAAGAGTATGGTTATCATAACCAAAGTAACATGGTTGTCGCAAGCATAAAACCAAATATGTATGATGCTCTTCGAATATGGTTGCCACAACCATGTTTTTCTCTGCGTGTAAAAAGGGCTTATTTATTGAAACTTACTCCTTAAAAAATAATCCATTTACCATACCAATATATTCCGATATATAAAACTACCGGTAACAAAGCATCGGGCTCTTACACACAAAGAAAAATTTAGCTACGAGGGCGGCTCAATAAGTTATATAAAATGCAACACTGCTCCCATGAAGTACCATCTGTTAATAGACTACTGTCAAATTTTGAGCAAGTTTCGTCATTTACTTTGCGTTTAACAGCTGTTCAAAACTTACAACCTCGTGGATTTTTTTAAAAATGGAAAAAATGAATTTCGAGTGCTCATTAAACATTATTTTTTGCGAAAAAAAAACAAAACAAAACAATCAAAACAAGGAAAAGCTTGATAAATACTATGGGGACTCTGCACAATCGATTTTAATGGTAAACAAGTGGTTTACTGATTTTCGTTGTGGTCGCACAAGTTCAAATGACGCTGAACGTTCTGAACTGCCAATTGAGGCCAATACACCCGAAAATGTCGAAAAAATCCACGATATGGTGTTGGCCGACCGAAGAGTAAAAGTGCGTGAAATTGTTGATGCCATAGGCATTTCATATGGCAGTGTGGTTTTCGATTTTAAATGATGAGTTCGGTTTAAGAAAGCTGTCTGCAAGATGGGTGCCGCGTTTGCTCTCAATTGACCATAAACGTAATCGGGGCCAATAAAGTGATGGCAACAGTTTTTTGGGATGCACGCGGGATAATCCACATCGATTACCTTTAAAAGAGAAAAACAATAAACGGGCGAATGTTATGACAACTTATTGGACCTATTTAACTAGGATTAAAAAAAAAAACGACCCCATATGGCGAAGAAATGATTGTTTTATGAATCTCGAAAAATCCTATTTTTTGTAAGGGATTCGAAAGTTGGAGAAACGTTGGACTAAGTGTATTGAGCTAAAAGGAGATTATGTTGAAAAATATTTTATTTATTTTATTAATTAATAATCATATAGATAGCAATTCCTATTCTCACCTTCACCATTCACCTCAATTTTCGAATCGCATTATTTTCCGTGTATTAATTATATGTCCCATTTTGATTTCTGATTTTTCAGTATTTGTTTATTGTAAAGACGATTGGACAATAAAAAATTTATAATTTTGTATTATTTGAGAGAAAATGAGGTTCGAAAACTGAGGTGAATGGTGAAAGTGAGAATAGGAATCGCTACCATAATTACAAATTATATACTATTACCCTAACCGAGCACTAGCTACTATGGCCTTCGGAGCGTTGTAGTGAAACAGATCAGTGCCTCTGGTGGGAATCGAACCCACGACTCCCGCACTGACAAGCCAGCACGCTACCAACTAGCCTACCCCGGGGCACATGTTGAAAAATTATTTTTTTTTGCAAAAAAAACTCTGTTTCATTCAAAAAGTCACGGACTTATTGATCCGCCCTCGTATTTGCCAACTGAATTTCGGTTATTATAAATCAAATTTGGTTATTACGAATTTCAGACGGTTGGCACAACTTAATATTAGTTTTCAAAACAAAGTTCGGTTAATCCAACTGAATTTTAGTTGCAACACCAAAATATTCAGAAATCTAGTGTAAATATCTTTGTCATAATCGAATTTATAAGTTGTTATCATTACTACACACTTCTCAATTCGGTTGGCACTTTATTTCTCTGTGTGTAAGCTTGTGATCTATAAGAAAAATGCCCAAAGACTTGGCCTATAAGCTGCTATATTTAGATTTGGAATATTCCACTTAATTTTTTTTTTATAAAGTCCAAAAACTTAATGTCCCCTACACATATTTTAATAAAACCCAACATTTTAATTTTATTTCTTGTTTTTATTTCAATCATTTTTATTTACAATTTAAAAGAATTTTTCATTTCATTTTCATTGTATTTTTTTTTAAATTTTTTTTAGTTTGTAATCATCATAAATTACTTTTTTTTGTTGTTGTTATTTGAATTAAATTAATTGTTTATTTTTTTTTTTATTTAAATTTACTATTAACTAGAATGTAAGTTAACTGTTTTAATGGTTTTTCGTTTTGTTTTATATTTTAATTAATTAATTTATTTTGTTTTTTTTTTTATTTTTTGTTTAATATCGTTGTTATTAGTCCCCAACCATGCTTAAGTATTTTTATAATTATTTTGTTGTTCATTTTTTTTTTATAATTTTTGTAATATTTCTCTAATTATTTATATGTAGTTTGGTTTTTCATACTTATTTTAAATTATATGTATGGGTTTTTTTGTGTGTATGTGTTTGTTTTAAATGTATATGAGTCATTCCATGTCAGACCGAACACCTTTTTTACAACACCTCTTCCGATTTACTTTAAATTTGCCAGACGTATTAAATATTAAAAAATATTTTACCCGTGTTTCCAGAAAAAAATTAAAAATTTTTTTTGAAAAGCTTATGGGCATTTGAAAATCGTCAAAATCGTGAAAAGTCATCCGACATGACAACATTTAAACTGATATTTTTCTAAAACTAGTTAATGGATTTTAAAGTTTAATACCTTATTTTAAAGGTATTTGAACCATCTTTTAAATTTTTTTTTTTTTATTTTTAAAATTTGTTTTTTTTACTTAGTTTCTGTTTTCGACCATTTTCGAACAAGTCGAAAAATTTGAAAAAAATATTTTCTTAAAGCTCAATAAAACCTTTATATTCGCTGTAAATTTCAGAATGGAAGTCGAATGGATTCTATTTTTTCCGATTTTTTTCTATAGTAGAACTACGAAAAATTATATTTTCAAGTAAAATATATAAAAAATTCTAACGGCACATAGAAAAAGAAAAACAAATATTGCTCAAGAATAATATGAATTTTGTTACAGACGGTTGTCAGATCTTACAATATTGTCAGAAAAATGTTCAGAAAATGTCTAACAACAGTGTGAACTTACAGCTTTTCTCTTGCAACATTGTCAGAAAAAGCATTGTCTGTACATTGTAAGACAATAATATTGTCAGACATCTGACATTCGTGTGAACACCCTACGTTGCCATTGTCAGATAATTGCAAGACATTGTAAACAATTTTTATTGGCAGATGTATTTAAATTAATGCATCTGACAATGGCAGTATTGTCACAGAAATGTTTTCTATGGTAAGAGTTCGCAGATGCCATCCAGATAAGTGTGAACGATTGCAAAAGAAAATTGGCATCGAAAAACTAACTGTTTTTTAAAAAATTGATCACTCGGGATCTCTCTCGGATCTAGCCTATTTATGTTATAAGGGTATATTGATACAGTGGAGCAAAAATTTTGTCCGTTTTGGTCTATCTCGCTTAGTTTGGAGATACTGGACATTTTAAAATATCGCCATTTTGTAAAATGGCTTGTATCTCGAAAACTAAGCATGATATTGCAAAATGGACAACATTTTTGCAAACCTTAACAGAAACACGCTATACCGACAACACAAATGTGTACAGTGTTCCGATTCCAATCATTCCCCGTTTCATTCCATATCGTTCTATTTTGGACCAATGTTCCATTCTGTTACCGGAATGATTAAATGTTTATTTCACGTACGACAACAGTGTGTACAGTGCTCCGATTGCAATCGTTCCCCGTTTCATTCCATATCGTTCCATTTTGGACCAATGTTCCAATTCATTATCTGAGTGATTAAATTTTTATTTTCACGTACTTTTTTGGGTAAAAAAATAATTGTTTTTTCATAAAAATTAATCTTTCGGAATATTTCCCAAACCTGGGATATTTGCATTCAGTCAATTGCAATTTTCTTTCTTTAATTAATTCATTACTAATAGTAATGAAATTTTAAATCATTACCATTAGTCAATGAAATGAAATCAAATCAATGAAATTCATTATCATTAATTAAACAAATGGTAATGAAAATAATTTCATTACAAATGATATCAATGAAATTGTAATGAAATCATCAATTAATTAGTTCTGGCAATGTCTAACAACAGATCTGGAAATTTTTGCCATAAAATAATCTGACAACCGTGTGAACTGACAATTTTCGTTGGCAGATGAATTTATTGTTTGACAATTGTCTGACAATGAAATTGAAAGATTTTCTTACAATTGCTGAACTGACAATTTACCTTTTGCTAAACATGTTTCATTGTCAGTACATTGCTTTAGCGTGTGTTTTTTATCCATGCATGCATTAACATTTTCGTTAATACTCTTGAAAATATAATGTTCACATACAAAATGTTATTTTTCGTGGTACTGCAATGGAAAAAAAAAAACGGTAAAAAATTAAATTATGAAATTTACAGGGAATATTAAGGTTATATTGAGCTTTAAGAAAATATTTTCTTCAGATTTTTCGACTTGTTCGAAGATGGTGGAAAACCGAAAAAACCAAATTTAAAAAAAAAAATATTTTTTAAAAAGAAGGTTCAAATACCTTTAAAATAAGGTATAAAACTTTAAAATCCATTCACTAGTTTAAAAAAAAACAATAGTTTAAAAGTTCTCATGTCTGAAGATTTTTCACTATTTTGACGATTTTCAAATGCCCATAACTTTGAAAAAAAAAATTGTTTAATTTTTTTCTGGTAACACGTGTAAAATATTTTTTAATGAAGAATACGTACTAAAATCTTGAAAGACATCGAAGACATCAAAGTCAATTTTTAGCAAAAATCGCACGGTCTGACATGAAATGACTCATATATGACTTTGTTGCAATTTTAGAGTTTTGCAAACAATTCTTATCCATTTACAAAGTAATTTTTAAAATATTGTTAATTATATTTGTTAATTAATGTTGTTATTTTAATGCATAAGTTGTTGTATATTATATATTAACAATGTTTTTTTTTGTTGTATTCACAATAATACACTTTTTTTATAGTTTATCCCTTCTGGCAAAATTCAAAATTAACAATCAAAGATTTATGTATATAAGTTAAATCACTAAACAGACTGAATGTTGTTTGTGCTGCTTTTACAAATTATGATTTTGAATACTCTACAACATTAGGAATAAGCACTTAGATATGTTTTAACAATTCAAGTGCTTTCAATTTTGCTTGAAGTGAAGTAAATTTTAAATTAAAAAAAAAAAAAACATCAAAATTACAAAAAAAGTTTTGATTCTTATTTTTGCACATACTTAATTGGATATAATTTTGGAATTTATTCATGGATTTTTTTTTAAATAAAATTTCTTTTCTTTATAAAGTCTTTAACAATTCACGATTTATATTTTTGTGTCATTTAAGCATAGTCGAAATTTTCGGTTTTGAGATTTTAACCCTCTAACAGGTAAGGCTGCCTCTATATACTTAGAAATTAATATATTCTGATAGAAAACTAAATTTGCTAAATATTGTGACGAAAATTTTCGTGTGCCGTCCACGGTTTGGAAGCAAGAAAGCTTCAAAATCAAAATTTCATAAAATTTCAAAAATTAATTATTTTTTAAAAAATATAGTTTCAAAAATGTAAAAAAAGTTCTGCCAACCCATAACCGAATTTCTGCCTGCATATTTTAAGCGCATATTTTCGTTTACATTCCCAAGTGAAAACGTTCGCATACAATAATGCATTATTTTATATACACTTATATGTTTCTGTCTGCCAGTGTATTTAACCTGAGATAGTTATATAAATTCATATATAAAATTATTTTAATAAGATGTCATATATATAGTTGCGTCTTATCGCATCTGGATCAATATATAATTGTATAGAATTAGATAAAATGAATTCCATTAAATATGATGTTATATATACTTAGATATTACAAAATACAAAATTACGATTATATTATATCATATTTAAGAAAAAAAAAAAACACATTTAATTTTGGATACAATTATATATTACATTATACAGACTCACACTAGGAAATTCGCCAATCTTCATTTACATATTGCATCAAAGCACTTGAACAATTTGGTATCACATTTTGTGTATAATTAAGTATGTGGAGTTTTGATTAAATAAGTTATGTCGAATACGCTATCGACTATGAATAAATTTCCAAGTGCAATGAAATTTTCTACAAATTTGTTTACAATTTATAAAACAGGTTTGTCCTGACAACCAAATCTGTTGTAAATGAAATGACTCAGTTGTGATAACTAAATTATACAGGGTGGCCCAGAAAGACCGAAGTGGTGTGAATTCCTTATAACTTTTTTATTATAATTTTTTTTTTCTTTTCTTTTCAGTATTTTGTAAAGAAGACTTGGATAATTTATAATGGAGCAATACACAATTGAACAACGTGCCCAAATTGTTGAAATTTACTTTTCAAATCAACGGTCCATTGTGTTGACTCAGCGTGCATACCGTCGTCAATTTAATGTGCGGGTTGCACCCTCTCAGTCAACAATAAACCGTCTGGTTGCAAATTTTCGAGAACAAGGAGCAGTAAGGAACCTTCCTGGTCCTGGTGTTTCTTCAGAAAGGATCATTGGCCCATATTTTTTTGAAAATGAACAAGGTGTCGCCATTTCCGTCAATGGTGATTGATATCGGGCCATGTTGGAAAATTTTGTAAGGCCAGCCGTGGAAAACCATCCGCAAATATGGTTCCAACAGGATGGAGCCACAGCGCACACTGCGAGGGCCACAATGACTCTTTTACTCGACATCTTTGGTGAAAGAATAATTTCTCGTAACAGCAATTTTAATTGGCCTCCGCGTTCCCCGGATTTAACCGCTCCAGACTGTTTTCTTTGGGGCTATTTAAAAGGAAAAGTTTATGTTAATAAGCCTAGGACTATTGAGGAGTTAAAAAACCAATATTCGAGAAGAAATTAACAACATACCACCGGAAGTTTTGCGAAAGGTCATGGAAAATGTGTTGGAAAGAGCACATTTGTGCGAAGCAGAATATGGCCACCACTTGCGGGATATCATTTTTAATAACTAATCCAAAAATATTCCCCATAAATTTAATGTATTTAAAAAAAAAAATTAAAAAAATATCTCTTAAATAAAAAGTTATAAGCAATTCACACCACTTCGGTCTTTCTGGGCCACCCTGTATATTATATTATATAACAACAAAGTTTTATCAAAATCGGAGACAATAAAAAGTTAGTCGTTGAAAAAAAATTTTAATGTTCTATATCTATATTTTTTTTGGGTGAAAATAAGAAAATTTTTAAAACTTTTATACACTCAAAGACATAAACCTGTAAAAATAACAAAAAAAAAGCTACAAAAAATTTGTTAAAAATGAGCTTGCAGAAAAAACTGCTGAAATTTGAAGACGTGTTTTTTACTAATTTTAGTAATATAAGAATATCAAAAATAAATCTGTTGATTTTACAAATATTTAGTTATATTTGAGCTAAATTTTAGTTTATTGAAAGTAACAAAATAATCTGCTAAAATCAGCAAAAGCATTTACTAAATATTGTAGACAAAAAATAATTACAAAATGTGAAATTTTTAAAATTTTTTAGCAAAACGTTCTGTTGGTTTAGTAAATAAACTATAGCAAACGTTTTGTTAATATTAGAGTATTCGTTTGCTATTTGAGTTTACAAATATTTAATAAAAGTTTTTGCTAATTTTACAAAGTAGAGTGCTATTTTCAGTTAACTTAAAATTACATCGAATGAAACTAATATTTTGTAAAGTTAACATATTTATTTTTGCTGTTCGTATTTTATTAATAAATATTTAGCAAAAAAAAAAAAAATCTGCTAAATTTAGCAGTTTTTTCCGCAAGGTTATTAATTAATTTTTAGTAGCTTTTCTGCTATTTTTACAGGCTTATTTCTATGAGTGAACATTAATTAGTTATTAGCAAGGCAGCCGACTTTCATGCACTATTAATTCGGAAATATGCGCTTAAAATATGCAGTAAAGACAAAAATATGCACTTAAATCGATATATGCACTAAAAGCTAAAAAATATGCACTAAAAATCCAATAATATGCACAAAATATCAAAAAATAATGCACTTAAAGTTGAAGGAATTTGAAAAATCAATTTATTATTCGAGAGCGTTGGTTAAAAAAACGGAATGCAATAGAAATGTCTAACAAATGACAACTAGAAGTTATGTTAATTAATCTTTATTTCAATTTTTACAAAATATGCAACAAAGATATTCATTTATAGCAAAATATCCCAAAACTTGCATTTACAACAAAATATTAAAAAATATGCAGCAACAAATCGATACTATTTTGTTGCAAATTCTTTGATGCAAAAAAGTTTATGGTCAAAATCGATTTGCATTTACAACAAAATATTAAAAAAATATGCAACAACAAAACGATACCATTTTTGTTGCAAATTCTTCGATTCAAAAAAGTATATGGTCAAAATCGATTTTGGGATTTTGGTCTCATTCAAATATATCTATGTCATAGGTTTTTGGTATAACACCCCGCAACAATATCAACTTTTTTTGTCACACATGGAAAAATCAATATGGGAATGTGGAGACCACATATAGTTATACAGCGTTTTCAGTGTTTTTTCGCCATCAAGTCAAAATTTCTTTTAAAGGACTTTAAATTTTAAGTTTTTCCAAAAGGTTTCAAAATACTTGCTTACTCGCTTTAGGATGACAATGTGTTATTAAATGAAATATGTGAAGCTTTGCTGTTTTTAAAAATTACTGATTATAAATAAGTCTGCAGTATTAAAAATTTCCCAAAATGTTAATTTTTAAAAATTAATTCTTCAATTCCTTTGATGATTCTGACATCGCCACGAACACACAAGCAGTTTGCATGAGTTTTACCTACATTAATGGCCATTTGTCAGAGCATTTTGGTATTAAAAATTCCAAAAATCGGATTAGCGGTTATAGATGTATGAGTAAAAATGCGAAGGTGCTTCTAAATGTTGATTGTAAATTCATCTCTAGGCATCTGGTACACATACAATTTATCTCTTGTAGTGTTAGGTCAAACTACCTATGGAAAATATTCAATTTTGTTTCTATAAGAAAACTTTAAAATTTTTTCAAGCCTCTAGAAATATTTTATTTTGGACAAAAATGTTATAAAAGATTGAATTTGTTTAACTAAATTTTTGATCCTGGAAAGTTATAATCAATATTTTTTAAAGCAGGGGATCTCACCTTTCAATTGATACCAATATTTAAGTCAGAACATAAGTACAAGTATCTTAAAATTTTGTTTGAAAAATGTAACCCTTTCACTACCCTTGTACACTACAGTGTACAAATTTAAAAAAAATATAAAAAATAGGATAATGTATTAGTATATTGGTCATTAAAAAAAATAATTAGAGGCCTAACCTGTTTATTAGGAATATAGTCTCGATAATTGTTAACAAAGTCCGATTTTTTTAAATTAAAAACTTTATCTCAGAAAAAATGGGCGTTTGGCGTGTCTCCTAAACTAGCAAAGGCTAGACAAACCACTGCATATGTAGTTAAAACAAATGAAATTTCACTTGAAGAAGAGGACGACTTAAACTGCAGTAAATTCAACTAACATTGTCATATTTTTTACTGTTCAAAAAATGAACCACAATTGTAGTAAAAAGGAAACCATATATGCAGTAAAGAATAAACAAACATTTATTTGTTTTATGTTTTAAATAAGAAAACTACTGTATACAATTAATGTCAAATCATAATACAGTAATTTGATGTGGGTTTGTTTTTTTAAATGAACTACAATCAAAAATTAAATTTCATCTACAAATGACTGTCTTTTCCAACTTAAAAATGAAGATACTGTATTACAACTCAAACAACTACAAATATTTACAGCAGAAGTTCCCGGAGTGTAGCTTTATCTAATGACCAGAACAAAAGCAAACATATTCCTTAGAGGTTTTTAAAGGCAATTTCTTCTGGAATCGTTCCTTATATCACATATATGATTAAAAACATGCTTATCTAGATCGATTTTTCCTGAGGACTGGAAACAGACTGGGGCGACGTCAATTACATTTCAACAATCATTCAGTTGGTGAAATTTTTCTTTATCATTAATAATTTAGACCTACGCTCACACTTGTTAGCTTAAACACATCCTTGGAAATTTGTAAAATTTGTAAAACAAAAACATTGGGATTAGTAACAACATCTGGGTATTAAATTACAATGCAATTACTCAATTACCACCCAATTACAACCGAATTACAAAACATGGGGATTAGTAACAACATCTGGGTATTAAATTACAATGCAATTACTCAATTACACCCAATTACATGTAATTAGACAATAGTAATTGGCCTGTAATTAAACATATAATTATTGGTATTTAATCCATGTCTGGTGTTGACAAAAATTTTAAATTTGCAAGGAAGCGTTTAAGCCTATAAGTGTCTTAAATTATTAGAAATATTGTATAATTTAACAAGTGAAATGATTTTGAAATGTAATTGACATTCCCCAAGTCTGACTGGAAAGTTGGTAGAGTTGTACCTATACCTAAGGTTAAATGGTCCAAGTTCAGTGGACTACTATCGTCCACTTACAATTTTACCTTGTTTTGAAGTTCTTTTCAAGGATCATATTCAGTCATAATAAGATGACACACGTATGATCAGCCCATTCCAATCTGGGTTTCTAAAATGATAAAACAGGTCTACTTTGATTCTTGATATCGTGAGTCTATACGATTGCAATTGGATAAACCTTTTGTTAGTGTACCGGTTTTTTTTTTTGAATTTTCTCAAGGCGTTAATTCTTTGAGCTATGATTGTTAGGTAGAAAGCTGGTTGAGCAATATAATTTCAGTTTGGTGTCTATTAGACTTGTGTTGTCTTTTCCAAGTAATCGTTCTCAGTTTGTTAAAATTGGTGTTCAACAGATACTCGGATCTATAGTGGATCTCTATAGGTGTGCCCCACATGTATCCATATTGTGTCACTCTTATTTTTGTTATACATAAATGATATATTTCGTAATTTTTCTGTTTCAAATGTTACACATGCGCAGATGAGCATTTACTTATTAGGAAGTTCTGAACACTACAACATGGCATTGTTTGCAAAGGCAGATTAATTCTGTTTTGAATGGTTAAGGGAAAAGTTTTTGGAAATTAATCCCGCGAAATGTAAGATTATGATATTTTCTGTAAGCGAGAATTTTTGCATAAATGTGTTTTAAAAAGTGTAATAATTGAGCTGGGTAGATGTTTACAGATCGATTGGTTTTTATGTAGATAATGATTTGTTTTTGGTAAATCGGAAAGAATTAATTTAATAGTTACCCTGCACACTCGACCCTTATCATGCAAAGATCTTTCTAATGAAGGTGGGTAGATTGGTGGAATATAATGTAACTCCATATTCCGAACAGACATTTTTATTAACGGTTTCTCAATTTGCAGATATTTTTAGAACCAATCTGTAAATTAATTAGCGGGTTTTCTGCAAGATCACTTTTTTTGTTTCGTAGTTGTTTCAGTATAGTGAGTAATTGGGGGGGAGTATTTTAAGCTATGAGATATTTGAGAACTAAATTTGTATATATACATTAAAATATGCTGTCATATTTTAAGTTATCTGCAGCTATTTGTCCTGACTATTGAAATAACAAAAACAAAAATCATTTTTGTAATATTCGAATGTTTTAGCAGTAAAAATGGGTTGAGAGTTTCAAAATTCGAATGTCGGAAACATTTCTAGGTGTGTAGATTCAACCTTTTCCTTCTAATTTAAGGACCCCAGAACAAAATCTGAAGTTGAAATAAAAAAATATACATAAATAAAATGTCGGTCGTAAAACGGGTTAAACTTTAAAAACCTTTTAAAATTAATTTTGACAGTAAAACGCATTTTAACTACATATCGCACACCTAGTTTCAAAAGTGCTCAACTCAAAATTTTAATTTTTTCGGGTTTATATGCTTAAACTATGCACTTACACTTGTTTATCTATAAAAAAAAATATCAGTGTATTTTGTTGTTGTTAACTGTTGCTAAAAAACAGTTAGGTCTTTCTTTATGTTTCAATTGTATAAAGTTGCAGAATATTTTTTTTCAATTTCTGAAAATGTAAAATTTTGAGTTGAGTCACTTTTGAACTAGGTGTGCGATATATTTTTTAGTCAGCAACATGTTGTTGGGGAGGAGTCTGGAACATTTTTGCTGAGAGGATCCCTGCAGAAAAATTGCTAATATCAGCAAACAATTTGCCAAATTTAGCAACATTTTTGCTGAATTTACTAATTATTTTTGCTGATATTAGCAATTTTTCTGCAAGGATCCTCCTAGCCGAAGTGTAGCTGATTCTAACTGTCTTTTTTTTTTTGAGTTGCTGACTTTACTGACCTTTTTTTGAGTGTACAGTGAAACTGAAGACCATATATAAGTTAAAATGCTGAATTCACAATTGTTTTTGCTGATATTAGCATTTTTCTGAAAAGATCCATCCCAGTAAAATGTTGCTCACTTTACTGACTTTTTGTTTTGCCCCATGTGTGGAACCTACTGTTGCACGGCGTAATCATTTATTTTATAACTTTCATTTGCTTTAGTTTTTTTTTAACTATTATACACAAGTTATTATGTTTTAATGAATTAGGAATGTTAATATTTTAACTAGTTTTTTTTTTTTATTTATTATTTTGTTTCTGGGGAGGAAGGCAGTGACACAGTAATGTTCTTTTATTTGTCGGTGTATTACTTCTATTTCTTTTTAACTGTGGTTAAATTTCTTTTCATTTTTTATATTTCCTATTAACCGTTTAAAGACTGACTTAAATGTTAAATAACATTTCAATTATTAGAATATATAATTTTTT
Source organism: Delia radicum (assembly GCA_021234595.1). Classification (NCBI taxonomy): domain Eukaryota; kingdom Metazoa; phylum Arthropoda; class Insecta; order Diptera; family Anthomyiidae; genus Delia; species Delia radicum. Next base: position 231,735,301 of record CM037852.1, on the reverse strand, counting down.
GTTGTTGTAATTAAATTTATTCCTTGTTTTTTTTTTTTTTTATAACTAATTGTTTGATCCGTATGTATGAGTTTGTTTTTTCTTTTTGAAAATTTTGTTTGTCTTAAAATCTAGAGCTTTAGTAAACCAATTGCTTTAGTATGTTTTTCTTTTTCTTTTTTTTCTCAATATCTTTGTGACAAAGATTATTGATTATGTACAAAAATTTAGTTTTTTTTTCTTCTTTTTAAATCTTAAAAAAAGTAATATGATAAAGATAGGAGGAAGAGGAGGAGGAGGTAAAAAATGAAACCAAAATATAAGAGAAGTAAAGTTTTTTTTTGTTTATAAAGTTACTATTTTTGAATATAAAAATAAGCTTACAATATTAGAGAGTTTATTTTGAAGATTTGTTTTTGTAATTCGTTAATGGACATTTTATTTGACAAAATTGATTTGGCAGTTATACTACAACCAAAAACCAGTAGTTTTTAAAAAATTCTAGTATTTACTTGTCAAATGCAATACAAATTTTAAAACAAAAACTTAAAGTTTTCAAAAAATACTAGTTTTTTCGTTGTAGTATAAATGAACTAGAAATAAATAACATGAATTATATGACAGACGTATGAGTGATATTAATTGTAATATTGAATTAATAACACTCATACTACATGGTGGGGAATATTTTTATTTTATCCCTGCAGAAAATGAAGGGTCGATTCGATGATCAAAGTGACGATTTTGTGATATATGTTTGGGGGGAACGTCACGAAACTGGTGAAAGCAAAATTGTGGTTTACAAAAAAGTGTTAATTCGTGTGAAATGACCAATCACGTGATTATGGTTAGGGTGATCAATATTGACAAGTTGTATATCATGTGGCTGAAGAAAAGTAACATAACATCATAGTGTACTGAAGCAACTACGGTTGAAGTTGTTACTGGTCATTGAACTGGTTGAATGCCGTTAGCAGGGATGAAAACATGGCAATTCGTGCCAAAGGATTCAGTCCCTTGACTGCTACAAAGCGGACATAACTCTGAAATAAACTTATTTTAAAATTGATTTTTGTTATGCCTTTTTGAATGTTTTGTGACCAGGTGCTATGCCACACTCTTTCAGTGAAGTTCAGTGAATGGTTCCGGACGGGCAATTTAGCAACTCGTATATAAATAACATAACACACGGTGAATAAAAAGTAACAGGTTATTTGATAATAACTTTTCGCATACCCGGCTACATGTACTCTTTATACCCACAGAGAAAAATGTTGGTATTTGCCAACTGAAATCGGTTACTACGACTCAAATGCAGTTATTTATGAATTTCAGACGGGTTGTCACAACTTAACATTAGTTTTCACAACTAAGTTCGGTTAGTTCAACTAAATTTAAGTTGCAACACCCCAAAATATTAGAAATCTAATGTAAATATCGTTTGTACTAACTGAATTTATATATAGTTACCATTGATGTACACTTTTAAATTCGGTTGGCACTTTATTTCTCTGTGTATACCAGTGGCTTGTGGTACTTTACAAAGCTATTCCATTCAAACTACCCCTGTAACAGCACACATTGCGCTTATAAAGAATGGCCAGTTATAATCTGGACGCATTCATAACGTTGTTACAGCGCCCCCAGTGTATGAAATTTTAAACCATTTACATATGTTGTTGACAAGACATATACCGTTATTTGACATAATTTCAAGTCTGTCATTCGAATAGTATTTCGTACAGACGCCATGGAACAAAAAAGACGTGAAGAAATTTTGCACACTTTCTTAGAAAATTCAACATTCAGTGGTTCGAAAAACAAACACATGATCCTCTTAACTGCCCAAAATTTCGACCAATCGAAAGATATTGGGCAAATGTAAAAAATAAATTGAAGAAGAGTAATAAGGAAGCAAAAAATGAAGTTATAATGTTACAAAAATGGAACCAGAGTGCAAAAAAGGGAAAGCCGAAGGATGTGCAAAATTAATGGGGATCATCAACAAACATGTCCGTTCTTTTATTCGTAACAAAGAAAATTAATATTTGTTCTATTTTCCTTAAAGCTGAATAAATTTCCTTTAATTTGGGTGTATAATTTATAAAAATGTGTCTGTTATTTACAAAGTTATAACTACTTTTGTGCGTCCAGATTATAACTGGGCCATTCTTTATGTGACTAGTTTTACATCAAAAATGATCTCCAGTTCTACGATACGTACACCTACACCAGTTACGTGATAATTATTATCCCACTGGTCTTGTTGTATGTCACATAAATCCTAAAATGATCCCACTTTAACACTGCCTACTTCTAACTTGTTCGTAGCTTATTGATTTCAGTCGGTACGGTGATTGGTAACCTCCCTGCGGGAAATGGACCAGACATTGGTATTGTCACGTGACTAGAACTTTGTGTGTATGAACCAGTCCAAGTTTCGGTTCTGTTATATGAAAGTGACCGGTATTTTTAACATGGGCTTGTCAAGGAGGTGACAATTGCTACCTGTGGAGCACTGTGTGACGTGGCGAGTAACTTGACCAAGGTACCGTACCGACTGAAATGAATATGCTACGGGACAAGTTAGAAGTAGGTAGAGTCAAAGTATGACCATTTTAGGATTAA